>OZ012736.1:118786267-119373543 GCA_963859935.3 Lathyrus sativus | reverse complement strand
CTGGAGGTCTTTTGTGAAGTATAGCTTCATTCTTTTAGTATTCTTTTGGGATACATTTTGCATATGTATCTGCTGACAAATGTTTATGTAAACGTGAATGATGTGGTGACTCAAACTGGATGATATGTATTTATATGATTACATGTTTAAATGATTCAGTGTTTAGATTTTCCGCTTTTAATTCTAAATATTGAGATGTGGGTGTAAGAACTAAGTTCCTCTATTGAAGCTACCCCACTGTTGCATATCTCTATTGAACAGGTGTTGTATTTTTATTTCACGTATTGTGTGACATGCTCCTTTTATACCATGTTTTAATTTTACTCTGATGAAATTTTAATATGTGTTTAATTGATTATTTGGGGGTGTAGAAGGGGGTGTTACATTAGTGGTATCAGAGCAGATCGGTCAGTTGACCAAGTTGTTAATGTGTTCATTCCCTTATGCATTTGGTATGTGTTTGTAGCACTATCAATATGGTTATTCTAACGAGGATTTGTTGTGGGAATCAAGAACAATGGTTGCAGGCAGGAATGATGAAGCGATTGCTGAGGCTTTGGCGATGTTGGCTGGAGTGATTGGGCAGAATCCTCAAGCCAATGTGAATGCTGGAAACAACGCTGATGATGAGTTTCGTGCTTTCGGAAGGTTTCATAGGAACAATCCGCCAATTTTTAAGGGAACCCATGAACCTGACAAAACACAAGTATGGCTGAAAGCAATTGAGAAGATCTTTCAAGTCATGAACTGTTCAGATGCGTAAAGGGTGTAGTTTGGCACTCATATGCTTGAAGAGGAAGCTGAGGACTGGTGGGGTAATACTCACCAAAGGTTTGAAGAAGATAAGATTGTGGTTACTTGGAATGTTTTTAGAGAGACATTTATGGAGAAGTATTTTCCAGAAGATGTGCGTGGTAAGAAGGAAATTGAATTCCTTGAGCTGAAGCAGGGTAACTCAACTGTGGCCGAGTATGCTGCAAGATTTGAGGAATTGATTAAGTTTTATCCTCATTACAACACTGCTAATGCCGAGAGATCCAAGTGTCTTAAGTTTGTGAATGGTTTGAGACCTGAAATCAAGCAAGCCGTTGGTTATCAGGAAATTAGGCGATTTTCTGAGTTGGTGAACAAGAGTAGAATTTATGATGAAGATAGTAGGGCTCGGTTTAGTCACTACAAGAGTTTAAATGATAAGAAGGGAAAAGGTCAATTCCGAGGGAAGCCGTATGTGACTCCTACTGATAAGGGGAAACAGAAAGCTGGTTATAGAAAGAAGCCGAGTGGGGGAGGAACTCCTACTCCGGTGAAGTGTTTTAGATGCGGTGGAGAAGGACATCGTGCTCCTGAGTGCAAAAGCGTTGATCCAAAATGTTTCAAGTGTGGCAAGCCAGGCCACAAAGCTCTTGAGTGCAGAAGCGGTACGAATGTGACTTGCTACAACTGTGGTGAGCAAGGACACATTAGTACCAAGTGTGACAAGCCAAAGAAGACTCAAGGGAATGGGAAAGTGTTTGCTCTATCAGGATAGGAGACTGCTAGTGAAGATAGGTTGATCCGAGGTACGTGCTTCATTAATGGTATACCTTTGATCGCTATAATTAATACTGGAGCTACACATTCTTTTATTTCCTTTGATTGTGTTAAGAGATTAAATCTTGAGTTGTCTGTTATGAGTGGTGGTATGGTTATTGATACTCCTGCTATGGGTTTGGTAACTACCCCGTATGTGTGTTTGAATTGTACGTTGAGTATTTTTGGTAAATACTTTGGAGTTGATTTAGTGTGTCTTCACTTAGATCAACTTGATGTTATTCTTGGGATGAATTGGTTGGAATTCAATCGTGTTTATATTTACTGTTTTGACAAAACGGTTATTTTTCCTGAACCTGATGATGAAAGAGATTTGTTTATGACTGCTATGCAAGTGAAGGAATCAATGTAAGATGGTGCGAAAGTATTCATGTTGATGGCAACTTTGAGCATTGGGGAAAGTGGAGCAATTGATGCTTTATCAATTGTCCATAATTTTCCGGAAGTTTTTCCTGATGAGGTAAGAGATTTACTGCCGGAACGAGAAGTGGAATTTATGATCGACTTAATTCCTGGGACTAGTCTGATATCGATGGCTCCATATTGTATATCCACATCGAAATTGAAAGAGTTGAAGAGTCAATTTGAAGATCTACTTGAGAAGAGGTTTATTCGTTCGAGTATGTCACCGTGGGGTGCACCAGTGTTATTGGTTAAGAAGAAAGAAGGTTCTATGAGACTCTGTGTGGACTACAAACAATTGAACAAGGTGACTATCAAGAATAAGTACCCACTTTCGAGGATTGATGATTTGATGGATCAGTTGGTTGGTGCGAGTATGTTCAGTAAGATAGATTTAAGATTTGGGTATCATCAAATTCGTGTGAAAGCTGAGGATATTCAGAAGACTGCTTTTAGAACGAGGTATGGGCATTATGAGTATTCTGTGATGCTATTTGGTGTGACTAATGCACCAGGTGTATTTATGGAATACATGAACAGGATCTTCCATCCTTATTTGGACAAGTTTGTGGTGGTGTTCATTGATGATATTTTGATTTATTCGAAGAGTGAAAAAGAACATGTCGAGCATTTGAGGATTACGTTATCTGTGTTGAAAGAGAAGCAGTTATACGATAAACTTTCTAAGTGTGAATTTTGGTTGAAGGTGTTGCGGTGAGAATCGTGATACCAAGCTATTGATTAACTTGAATCTTAATTCTTAAATTCACAACCGGACTTTAATTTATCCAAAGGAAAGGTCTAAAGAAAGAAAAACACTTTTCGTGATGTAACAACGCTAAGAGATTCGGGGATCGGGGGTTGGTTATGCATAGGGTAGGTATTTCACATCCTAAACATCTGTAGTACTCTACAGGAACCTTTTGTTTATTTGCATGCTAAGTTGGTAAACGTTTGCTAAGGTTTGGAGTTGGGTAAAGGGTGTAGGTTAAAACATAAGGATAGATTCTAAGCTTACTCGCAAATACATCGCATCATCTGCCTACGTATCCTAACTAGGATAGAATTAGAGCAATCGTAGTTCACCTCAACAGGGTTGAAGAACACTTGATTATGATCAAGGTTCATGGGGAAACAAACATAACAATGCTTGTATAGAGTTTAACAAAACTCTCTAGATCTATGTTATAACACTCAAGAGGGGAGTAAGTAATCATCACTATGATTCTTACATAGAGTTTACAAACTCTATCCTAGGGTTCTAGTTGAAGAACACTCCTAGCAAAGGTGGGTTTTCTAGACTTAAAGCAAAGTCTAATGGCTCATATGTTCTAACTTAACTAAGATAGGGTTTAGGATGACTTCACAAAGTCAAGGGAGGGTAATGAACTATCCATGACACAAGGGTCCATAAAGAGACTTTTCCTTTGGAAGGAGAGAGAGAGAGAGAGACAACTTGGATGAGAACTAAAAAGTTCCATCACTTGGGGAAATAAACTTATCAAAGCCAATAAACAATTAAGCAAGATGAATAAGAGAGACATGGTTACAACCAAGAAAGCATGCATATTACAATAAGCAAGGATCAAATAATATCAATGGTTACAACCGATAATCAAATATCTTAACAAAGATGGAAGCATATCTTAACAAAGATTGAGACATATCTTAACAAAGATGAAAGCATATCTTAACAAAGATTGAGACATATCTTAACAAATATGAAAGCATATCTTAACAAAGATTGAAGGCACATCTTAACAAAGATTGAAAGCATATCTTAACAAAGATTGAAGGCACATCTTAACAAAGATTGAAAAAGATGAAGGTAACAACCATGTAAACAAATCACAATTTGAAAGTAAGCATGTCATAGGTTCAAGGTATAACAAATGTAACAACATTTAGGCATTGATGACAATCAAATATAACAGTTTAAACTCAAATTTAGAAGGAAAATAATATGAGATCATGGTGACAACAAAGGAAGAACAAGCCCTAACATGTTAACTAACATATGGGAAATAATCACAAGCAAAATCTTACAAGACAATTCAAGGGATGTTTAAAGGAATTCGACAATATGCGAGATAACGATCTTAACAAAGAATCAAAATTTCACATAGACAAAAGGTATCATAATTATGAACAAATAGGAATATTTTTACATCACATGAAATTAGGAATTAAAATGAACATGTTGCAAAAAGAATGAGTAAAAAAGGATGAAAGATGAACAAGTTATGATTTTGTGAAGTTTGAAATGATTTATGATAACAAAGCCACACAAATGAATAAAAAAGAAGGAGAAAGGGCCAAGCTGGGAGTTGAACCCAGGCCCTTGGTGTTTACAAACACACACAACAACCACTGGGGCACACACGCGCGCGCTGGATGGAAAGTGGAAGCAAGGAACAAAATAAATTCAACACAAATGGAAAATAAAATAACAAAAAGGGTTGATCCAAGGATCGAACCCTGGACAGGCAAGTGAAAGGTGAATATGGCGCAAGTTGATTACCACTTGGGTGGCTATACATCCAAGTACAAAGCCACCCCTAAAAATATATAACCCTCACAAGTCAAACATTTCTGGGCCAAAATCAAAGCAAACAATGGTGGAAACGGATTGGTTCATAACTCTATCAATTCTTAATCATTTTTCAAGAAATCTTAGTCAAACTTGACTGTTTTTAAACAAGGATTAATATGGTATAGTTGAAATTTTGAAATGAAGCTTCATACAAAAAACACGATGCAAGATGCAAGGTTGGCAATTGAGTTGCATTTTGAAAACAACCAACAACTATGAGTTCAAATACATGTAGAAAACTTTGCACACACAACATATATACCATAACAGAAGTGTAGGACCCTTAGGGATCAAACATAAACTAGTAAAAATGGAATTGGCACATGAATTGCAAATAAATAACATGAAAATGCAGCAACTGTCCTAGCAAATGGGAAGATTTCAAATCAATACCTATGGCATATGAGTCCTAATCATGTTAATGAAGATGCACTCAAATCAAACAAACCAATTCAAATGCTCAAACAGAAACAAGAAGATAGCATGGTAATGAACTTGAGTGAATATCTTGTAAATTTGTGAAAAACAGATGAACCTGGTACAATTGGGAATTTGCCTTCAAAAATACAATGATAAAAATGACTTCAACTGAACACTCTAAATGACTAGAAACTGCACAGGTAACATTTACATCATACACAAATGGCTAGCTCAAAATATGACATGAGGGAGGAATTAACAGTTGGCCAGCAACAGCAGCAGGCCACAAACAAAGGGCCTTGCTGCTTAGATTCAACATCACATCAAACATGAGTGAAACAACTCTTTTATCAGAACTGAACCAACATAAGCATGAAGTTAAAAACATATAAAATGTAATGGGAAAATAAGAAGATCACAATGCCAAGATTACACACAGAGCACAACTGTTATGCCAAGTAGAAATTTGGAGAAAAGTGCAAGTTTGAAAGCCAAAACAAGGAGGGAGCATGATCTGTTGAAAAAGGCCTCTCACACAAACTCAAACTATGATGCAAAGAATGTCTATGCTTCAAAGTTAGCCCAAAACATCATAGAAATGAAATTCAACTATCAACTGCTCACATAACACATAAAATGCAATATTTGAAACCAAACAAAATTGGAACAGCTTGAGGTCAGAAAAATGCCACACACAAGTTTCAAATATGATTGTAAATAAGCCTAACACTTAAGGTGATCATGAAATGCACAGAACCAGAAAATGTCTATCAAGCCACAAATGTCAAACATGTGTGAGGGGATGTCATGACAAAGAAGTAAGGCATACATAAAGCTACTGATTCATGCACATACAAGTCTTAAATATTATTAGAGGTCTGATGTTTCATGAACTGACTTAAGACAATTCAAACAAAAAAGAGTGAAGTGTGTGGCAGTGGCTTTCAAAACAGTTTGACAGCACAAGGTACAAACATGGTCCAGCTATGAATCAATGGTCTCATGTCAAAGGGATAGCACATACACATCAAAATGTGAAGTTAAATGAGTCTCAACTCAGAGAAACCATCATATTGCAAGCAGGAAAGAATTTCACACATTCATGGCAGATTTGGTGTAAAGGTGCATTTTGAGGGTGAAATGAAAAAGTAGGTAATCATAGGTCAAACCAATATCTACACACGTTAGAATCATGAATATGGATGAGTTACAACTCAAAGATTAGGCATATGCAAACATAACAACAACTTTGGTATGTTCATGGCATATTCTAGTATGAAATTGCAATTGGAAGTGAAATGGTGAAAAAAGGTAAGAACATATCAAACAAACAATGTGCACATATCATTATCATGAGGGTGGATGAGTTTCAACTCACAAAATAAGCATAGGACAGTTGGAATGAAAATTGGCATGTTGTGGTAAGAGATGTGAAAAACTGCCTTGGCAAGTTGATGTGGCAGCAGGTACATTTTTAAGACAATGAGTTTTATGTTGAAACAAACAATATACACATACCACGAATATGCTAACAGATGAGGATATGCTCTAGAAATAGCTTAAAATAGTACCAAACAGAATGTCACATATGAAGCTTATGAATATGCACAGAACCAATCTCAATTATGTAGCAAGCAAGTTCATGATAGTTGGGATGATTTGGTAGCACACATAAGTTTCAAATAAGTAGAGCAATGAATCCATGCACATAGATAAAGTAGAATGCAATTGAAACGGAATATGGTATGTGTGGTATTATGAAATCTTGAAAAATGCAAGTGAAGCATGACAAAACAGTTTGAACAAGTAAGGAGATTTTGAACTTATAAGTACCTCATACAATCTCAAAACATAATGACAAATGAGTCTACTACTTAAAAACAAACACCAACTGCTCCAAACCAGAATTGGTATGTTAAACCAAATTTTGACAGCAAAAACAACAAAGAATCTCACAACAAGCCTCAAAGTTCAAATCTCATGTTCTCAATATTTCAACCAAAACAAAAATCATGAGCATGATCATGTAGACATAAATCAATGGTTTAGAACATTTGAGCTACAACATGGCAATGCACAAACAGCCCAATACACAACTCATGCTAGTGATAAAGCTAGATGACACAAAATAACATAAGGGTGAAATCAAGAGCCACATTAGATTCAAACATGATCTAGGGCAGGGGGCCTCATGAAATAACTTACAAGTTATCCAAATCTCACTAATGAACCAAAGCTAAAGTATTTGGGGCAAGCATACCACATTTCAATGTTGGATTCTAAAAAACACCATATAACCAAAATCTTCAAAGGTAAGTCAAGCATGATATCTAAGTACAATATTGGTAACACGTCATCAACATATCATTTACAAATGAAAATACATTAACGAAAACAAATATCATGACCATGAAACAAGAGTTCTTGACAAACAACTAAAATGGGGGCAGCAAGACTACATTTTCACAAAATCACCTCAAAATGATAAAACATGATAATGTATGATCAATAAAAAGTTTGAATGTCACATACCTCTTGTAGACAAGTCTTGAGCAAGCTAAGAAGCTGAGAAACCCAGATACTTCCTTCCTTGGCAAAGATTTGAAGCTTGCTTCCTCTTGAAGCAATAAACCACTTTTCAAGACAGTTGGAGTTGTGTGATTTCCAGCTGGTTTTTTAGAGTTTGGACAGTTGAGATATGATGTATATGTGGTGTTGGGAGTGTTAGAATGGTGGGAAGTGCCTCAAGTGAAGATTTGGCTTTCAAAGTGCAAGAAAGTCAAACTACTAAGGTGTGAAGGTTGACTTTTGTAAAAATGAGATTTTTGAGTGGTTTGAATGTATGGACACCTTCTACACAATGTTTATGGATTGTGTAAAGGGTTTTGAATGACTTAGAAATGGTAGAACTGAGCTTGAGCAGAGTTTGGCTCAAGACAGCTTTTTGGTGAAAAATGGAAGTTTTGAAAATTGAGATTCTTGAGGAAATGAAAGAGAGTTGAGAGATATTGTTTCTCTTGGTTTTGGAGATTTCTATGGTGTATCTAACATCAATGAAGAGGCCTATATTTATAGTGAAAACAAGAGTGAGGGCAGCTTTGTATTTTACCACTTTTGGAGGGAGTTTCATGAGGTTTCTTTGAAAAATCTTGCCAAGATCTTCTCCTATCAGTTCCATGGTTAAAAGAAGATCAGAAAAATCAAGTGGAGATGGACATGAAGTGACTGAGGTGAGCTTAGAGTGTAGGGTGAGCAGCTGCAACAGTTTTGGAGGAAAAAGTTTCTCTTTCCTCTTACACATTTGAATATTTTAATGCACAATGCTTGCAACTTGCCTCTCTCTTCAAACATCTCATTTTTCTGCATTTTCCTTCATCCACACATCTAAATATCAGATTGAATCATGATCCAAGGGTCAAGGATAGTCCAGGTTGTGAAAATCTGAATTTTGAGAAGTGTTGGATTGGTGATTTTAAGTGTTGGCAGCCCTAACTTCCATGGTTCATAACTTCCTGCTCACACATGCTATTGAGGATTTCTACCACAATTTAGAAAGCCCTTAAGTATCTCTATAACTTTCATGTTTTGGATGTTTCCAAATTCTAGATGGAACTAGGTTGAAAAACCCTCCCAAGTTGCTGAAAAAACCACTTAAAAAAGATAAATAACTTATAATTTTTCTAAGTTATTTCCCTTCTTAAAATGAATCTTGTCATAACTCCAAATCTATGCATTTTTTGATCATGGACCACTTTGAGGCTTTTGTAGGATTTGTCAAGAGCTTTCAAATGAGCTTTTAACCACTTCATTTGGATGTGTAGTTGAGGAGTTATGGTCTTGCCCCTTTCGAAACCCTAATTCCCAATTTTTGCAATTATTTCTTAACCTTTGATCCAATGGTCATGAAATTTTACGGGGAGGTGTAATATGACATAAGGAACATTTTTGATTCACATCTTGAAGTCAAATTCCTTATTGTTGAAGAGTTGACTTTTTAGTCAACCGTTCGATCAATCGATGACTACCGAGTTGACTGTCGATGATCCGGACATTCTGAGGACTTGAAACTCTTTGGATGGACTTTAGTAAGACATAGGAGCTTAATGGACCTTGATCCCACCATTGAAACACTTTTTGAATCAAAAGTCAAACTACAGTTGACTTTTCCTGATCGAAAACCCTAATCGGGTGTCTTGAATTGCACTGTTCTCAATTCTCGGGTGACCACCTCAAATTGAACTCATACTTGATCCCATGGAGTATATTTGATGATGTGGAGACCTAATTGAGGTTGAATCAATCCAAAACATTGATTGATCAGACCACTAAAATCTCGATTTTGACGGTACGGAACCCTAATTCATCTGCATCTTGACAAAGATAAACTAGAAATGGGTTAAGGTTAGTTAATCAAATGAATATGATCCTACAATGGAGATGAGGATCTAAGGGGTCAAAATTTGGGGTGCAATAAATGCCCCTATTTAAATATCTTCACTAGATGGTAATGAGAGATGACAATCCTCATAGAATCACAGTGAAAGGTATTTAAATACAGCAAACCAGAAATTTTGTCCCTTAGATCCGATGGTATGCAAAAGGATGAATGCAAATATGCCATGAATCTAAATGGTGTTTTATGATGCTTGAATGCAAGACGGATGCATATACACGAGCAAAGATAAAAGAACGACGATACAACGAGTAACCACTCACGAGGACCCAACACACTGGGGAAAGATTCCAAGCGAAGTAAGCAAGATAGTTCAAACATGACTAAGGATGCTTGTTCAAGGAAATATTTCACGCAGGGGACACAAATTCCACCAGGGAAGACACATCTTCATTGGGGAAAGGAGATATGAACCTCACTGGGGAAAGATTCCAGATGAGGAAGCCTACCGGGGAAGATGACAATTCTTCACTAGGGAAACGACAGAAAAGAAAAGCAGACCACACTGGGGAAGAAATCCACTGGGGAAAACTTTGCTGGGGAACAAAATCTCTGGGGAAGCAAAGCTTCACCGGGGAAAAGACGAAACAAAGACACGAATCTCACTAGGGATAACCAGATGAGAAAATTTCCTATAACGAAGAGTTCGAACAGGATCTTCAGGAAAAGGTTAGAAACAAGACCGGGCGTGTCGGGGAAGTTAGTATCCACTAATTCTACGAGACCTGACTGGAAAAGCAAAAGCTTCAACTGAGGAGACTGGTGACGACCAGAATAACAAATAGCTTCAAACAGTGCTAGTTTCCACTAGACTTACTGGGGAGGATGGTGATGACCAATCCAAAGTTCGGTTTCCAAAAAGTGCTAAATACCATTAGACTTCCTGGGGATACGGTGACGACCAAATCAAAGTTCCAATTACAATTGGGAATTTCCAAACAATATCGATAGAACACAGGACTTCGGCTGGGGAAGTTGGTAACAATCAACTTTCGGCACTAATAACGATTAATTTTCAAGCAATTCCAGTAACTACTGGACTTAGAGGGGACTGATGATAACCAAATCAGGACATACCAATAACAATTGATTATGGATAATGCTAGTAACCACTAGACTTAATTGGAGAGATTGGTAACGACCGAGTCCAAGGAGACTAATGACCATTGGACTTTCAAAGAGTTTGGTAACGACCAGACCAAAGTGATGATAACAATCTGCTTTAAGCGATGCCAATAATCATTGGACTTAGGCTAACTGGTGACGACCAAATCCAGGGGTATACCAATAACAACTGGTACCGGATACTGCTAGTGAAAACTAGATTTTCCAAACAATGCTAGTGACCACTAGACTTAGAAAGATTGGTAATAACCGAATCCAGAGGTATCAATAACAATTAGATCTGAAGGTAATACTAGTAACGACTAGGTTCAGAAAGACTGGTAATAACCAAATCAAACAGATACCAATAACAATTGGATTCCAGGCGATGCCAATAATTATTGGACTTTTAGGGAATTTTGGTGACAACCAACTCAAGTACCAATGACCATTGGTTTTAGAAAGCAATACTAGTAACCACTAGATTTTTAGCAAAGATTGGTGAAAACCGAATCAAAAAGGACTCCAATAACGATTGGTTGGCTTTATAACAGAATCAGTGACGACTGGGTTTGGAAAATTGTTGGTGACGACCAAATCAAGATACCAAACATAAATGGTCCTGAACAGGTGCTAGTGACTACTAGTCTTCAAAGATTATTGGCGCCGACCAAATCAAAGAATGAATATTGGTAACAACCGCCCATTTGTGTAAATTAGATATTGCGAGTCACTACTAGCTTCCCAGAGAAGGTAAGGAATCCCAGGATGTCAACTTTGAAGCGAAACTTGTTGCACAGGATCAAAGATAAAGGTAACGACCAAAGGATCTCAAAGGCAACAGCCAGACAAACAAAGACCAAAACCAAAATGCAAACAAATGTGTATGCTGGTATGATGCTGTATGTAAAATGCAGACCGACCCACATGAACAAAGGAAAGAAAAACAAGGAAAACACAGAGAGGACTCATCACGCTGAGTCTCGATGCTTCAAGTTAGGCGACACTTCCTCTTTGGCGTAGATAACGATCTTTCCAATAATATCCTTGTAGTCCTGTAGTGGAGAAGTCTTGGCTTAAGAGCCGGAATTGCTGTCGGACGCATCTAGTTTGGTCAAGGGTGACAGCAAACCTTCACAACTTTGAGAACTGTGTAATGTTATCAGATTACCTCTAGAACTCTTCAATTGTTTTGTCAAATTGTGTTTTCTTTTTAAAACAAAAATTTAAGTTTTTCAAAACACTTTGCTTTGAAGAAAATTCTTATTAACGAATAAGTGAAATTGCATAACAAAAACAGAAGATCATAACAATGATTGGCCAAAACCTGATTTTATTGATAGACAAGGACTTTACAAATGGCAAAGCCTCGGGAACTTTATATATTTGAAAAATGGCAAACAAAAAAGGTTACAGAATCCCATAATAATCTGGTCCTTTTAATTGTCAGTTCACTTGCTTCGCTGCTTCTGACGAGGATGACAGACGTTGATCTTTCTTCTGATACCTTGCACAGGACTCTGCCCCGGTGTCCGCCAGCTTTTAACCATTAGGCTTCCATCTTGTTGAAGCACTGGAATATCCTTTCTAGGTCCTCCGCTTTAGGCATAGTACTTTCTCACTGCATCTGAGTTGATAGGATACTTGAGTTGTTCGCCATCCATGGTCTCAAGAATTTGAGATCCTCCGGAGAAGACAGTTTTTACAACGAAGGGGCCATCATAGTTGGGCATCCACTTGCCGCGCATATCTTTTTGAGTTGGTAGGATTTTTCTAAGCACAAGCTCTCCTTCCCTATACTCTTTGGGACAAACCTTCTTGTTGAACGCTCTTATCATTCTTTGTTGATAGATCTGACTATGACACATGGCCGTCATTCTTTTCTCGTCAATGAGGTTCAATGAGTCGAACCTTTCTTTTATCCATTCGTCTTCTTCAAGCTCGGCCTCCCTCAAGATCTTAAGAGAAGGTATTTTGACTTCGATGGGTAGCAAAACGTCCATCCCATATACTAAAGAAAAGGGAGTTGCCCCTGTTGAAGTTCGCACTGATGTTCGATATCCATGCAAAGCAAATGGTAACATCTCGTGCCAATCCTTATAGGTTATGACCATCTTTTGTACTATCTTCTTGATATTTTTGTTTGCAGCCTCAACTGCGCCATTCATCTTGGGTCTGTAAGGAGACGAATTATGATGTTTGATCTTTGAAATCGTCACAGAGTTCCTTCATCGTTTTGTTGTTTAGATTCGACCCATTGTCAGTAATGATCTGGTTAGGAATACCGTATTGACAAATGATTTGTTTTTTGATGAAGCAGACAACCACTTGTTTTGTCACGTTCGCATACGATGCTGCTTCCACCCATTTGGTGAAGTAATCGATTACAACTAGGATGAAGCAATGACCGTTGGAAGCTTTTGGCTTTATCGCCCCAATCATATCTATGCCCCACATTGCAAAAGGCCATGGTGATGTCATCACATTGAGAGGATGCGGAGGGTCATGCACTTTGTCGGCATAGACTTGGCATTTGTGGCACTTTCGAGCGAAGAGTATGCAGTTTGTCTCTAAAGTTAACTAAAAGTAGCCTGTCTCAAAATTTTCTTAGCCATAGCGTGGTCGTTGACATGAGTGCCGAATGTTCCCTCGTGTACTTCAGTCATTATGAGATTCACCTCTCTTTCGTCGACACATCGGAGTTGAACCATGTCGTGGTTTATTTTGTACAAGGTACCATTGCTGATGAAGAATTTAGATGACAATCTTCGTATTGCTCTTTTGTCAATTCTGGACGCATCAGCGGGATATTCTTGATTTTGAAGAAAGTTCTTAATGTCGTGGAACCACTGTTTCTCATCAGTTTCTTCATCTATTGTCATGACATACGCAGGTACTGTCCTTCTTTTAATGCGAATCAGAGGTGCCTCGTTAACAAACTGGACCTTCCACATCGACGCTATCATAGCCAGTGCATTGACAATGTGATTTTCCGCTCTCGGTACATGCTTGAAGGTAATTTCATCAAAATATTCAGCCATCTCTAAGATATGAGTTTTGTAAGGGATCAATTTTTCATCTCTGGTTTCCCATTCTCTTTTGAGTTGGTAGATCACTAAAGCAGAATCACCGATCACTTCCAAGATTTTAATGTGAAGATTGATAGCAGCTTCCAACCCTAAGATGTAGGCTTCATACTCGGCTATGTTATTCGTACACGAGAAACAAAGTCGGGCTGTGACGGCAGTATACCCTCCAGTTGGATTTTTCAAAACAGCTCCGACACCATGTCCATTCTTGTTTGACGCTCCATCAAACATCATTTCCCAGTGGGATCCAGGCTCGGGACCTTCTTCCGGACCAGGCTCTGGTTTTGTGCATTGAATATACATCACATCTTCATCAGGAAAATCAAACTTGAGTGGTTGATAATCTTCCATAGGATGCTCTGCGAGGTGTTCTGACAAGACACTTCCTTTGATAGACTTTTGAGCAACATACTGAATGTCGTACTCTGATAAGAGCATATGCCATCTGGCCAGTCTTCCTGTTTGAGCTGGCTTTTCAAAGATGTACTTGATGGGGTCCATCTTAGAAATCAACATCGTGGTGTGACAGATCATGTACTGTCTCAGACGCTTGGCGGCCCAAGCTAAGGCACAACAGGCTTTTTCCAAGGGAGAGTAACGACTCTTGCAATCGGTGAACTTCTTGCTCAGATAGTAGATTGCGTGTTCTTTCTTTCCTGACTCATCAGTCTGGCCTAAGACGCAACCCATTGAATCTTCTAGTACTGTCATATACATGAACAAAGGTCTTTCGGGTACAGGAGGAATCAACACCGGAGGCTCTTGTAAATACTGCTTGATTTTCTCAAACGCGGCCTGACAATTCTCATTCCATACCACCGTCTGATCTTTTTGTAACAACGTGAAGATCGGCGTGCAAGTAGGCATTAGATTGGAGGTGAATTTAGAGATGTAATTCAGACGTCTGAGGAAGCCTCTGATTTGTTTCTCGGTTTTAGGAGTGGGCATCTCCTGGATTGCTTTGACTTTGTTGGGGTCTACTTCAATTCCTCGTTGACTAACGATGAAACCAAGTAACTTGCCTGAGCGAACTCCGAAGGTGCACTTTGCTAGATTTAACCTCAGTTGACACTTTAAGAGTCTCTCAAATAGCTTCAACAGATGATCCAAGTGGTCTTCTTCACTTTGAGATTTTGCGATCATGTCATCCACATATACTTCAATTTCTTTGTGCATCATATCGTGAAAGAGTGTGACCATGGCTCTCTGATACGTTGCCCCTGCATTCTTTAAACCGAAAGGCATGACCTTATAACAATAGGTGCCCCAAGGTGTGATGAAGGTTGTCTTCTCCATGTCAGTTGGATCCATTTTTATCTGATTATAACCAGAGAATCCGTCCATGAATGAGAATACCGTGAAGCTGGCTGTATTATCCACCAAAGTGTCAATATGTGGTAAAGGGAAATCGTCCTTCGGACTTGCCTTGTTTAAATCCCTATAATAGACGCACATCCTGACCTCGCCATCCTTCTTTGGGACTGGTATGATGTTTGCCACCCATTTTGGATATTTGGATACCGCTAAAATGCCTGCATCAATTTGCTTCTTGACTTCATCTCGGATTTTAAGAGCCATGTCTGGTCTTGACCTGCGAAGTTTTTGTTTGACCAGAGGACACTCTGGCTTCAGGGGGAGCTTGTGCATAACAATGTCAGTATCCAACCCTGGCATGTCTTGATAAGACCAAGCAAATATGTCGACATAATCTCGGAGGAGTGCTATCAGCTTGCTTTTGATCTCGGGCCCTAATGATGCCCCAATCTTGACTTCTCTTTTTTCTTCTTCTGATCCCAAATTGATGACCTCAGTTTGTTCTTTGTATGGATGGAGATACACATCTTCATACTCATCCATTCTTTTCAACTCTTCTGGGACTTCTAACTCGTCATCATTCTCTTCTTCAGCTTGAAAGACAGATGAACCACTAGTAGAAGGAGCCGAAGGATCATAGGATTCTGTGGTGGATGGAGGTATTCTGCATGTTTTATTTTTGGGAACAATTAGACACACACACAGACATGCAGATAAAGGGTTATTTTTATTTTTTTCAAAAAGATTGCCATTTTCCTTTTTAACAAAAAGAGTGAAAATGATGCGCAAAAATAATAAACAAGAGTTTTAACAAAAACACTTTTCATTAATGATTTTCAAATTGCAAAGTGGCCCAATACAAAATATTTCGCAGGCCTAGGGCAAGACCAGGAATTTTAAAGAAAACACAAAGCTAACAAGCAGAGTGAATTACTCTAAAGGTAAAAAGACGGGAATTTCCACAGCCTCCCAGTTGCGCAAAGCTGCTCCTCCCCTAGTTATTAGATGATCTAAATTACCATCTTCATCTTCAGCAATGATGGCGTTTATTTGTATTCCGCCACTGGTGAATATTTCCTTCAACGATTTCTTCTTCATGGTGCTTTCCTCTGGCTCTCCTTCTAGAGTTGGTTTGTAACCCAACCCTTGTCGATCATTTTTGGCCCGAGCGTTGACTTCGATGATCTCCCCCCATTCCAATGGGACTCCAGCTTTCAGAGCCGCCTTGATACTCTGAACAGAGGTGAATGATGGCCCACGGGTTATATCTGATTCGTCAACTAGAACAGTGTGAGCTATTTCTAGTGCTTGGAAGGCTGTCTCAAGGGAATCTTCGTCAGCCTCGATATACCGGAATGATGACAAGTTGCTTACCATTAAGTCCTCTTCTCCATGAACAATGACCAACTGGTCATCCACAACAAACTTCATTTTTTGATGGAGAGTAGAAGTAACAGCGCCAGCTGCGTGGATCCATATCCTTCCCAGTAAAAAACTGTAGACCAGATTAATGTCCATCACCTGAAAGGTGACTTCAAAGATTTATGGTCCAATCAGGATAGGAAGATCAACCTCCCCTATCACAGCTCTCCTGGATCCATCAAATGCCTTCACTATGAGAGAAGTTGGCCTCATGGTGGCACCTTGATAAGCCAGCTTGGCTAGTGTCCTTTTTGGCATCACGTTGAGTGCTGATCTTATGTCAACAAGAACCCTGGACATTGTATCTTCTTCACATTTGATCGAAATATGTAGAGCACGATTGTGCTTACGTTTCTCAGCTGTCAGATCGTTGTCGTCAAAGCTTAATGTGTTGCAGGCAGTGGTATTTGCTACAATGCAGTCAAATTGCCCCACTGTAATATCTTTAGTAACATGGGCTTGTGTCAAGATTTTGAGTAAAGCCTGGTGATGCGCCGGAGAGCTTAAGAGTAAGGCCATGACCGAGATCTTAGATGGTGTTTGATTTAGTTGGTCCACCATCCTGTAATCACTTCGTCTGATGATTCTCAGGAACTCTTCTTCATCGTTCTTGAGGATTTCTTTTCCTTTAACCAAAGGTTCTTTAGTGACGACTGCCTCTGGAATGGGCTTCTGGGGAACAACAGCTTTTGGAATAGGAATTGCTGGTGGAGGAGCCACATTGTGTCGGAGGTTGGTATATGCGACCACTCCGGGTCGTCTTGCTTCCACCGGCAATGTTAGCCACATTTGCTGGCTTCCTTTCTTTGAAGATTCCCTCGCACCATGAGTAGTCCTGCTTTGGTGTCACATCCCTTGGGTGAGGTTTGGATCCTCCCCTTGGTTCAAACCTGGCTTGTCCCCTCCCAAATTTCGGGGGTGCATCGTCGCGGAATACCGGCCGGACGTTCTTGTAGCTGTTGTTGTTGTTGTTATTTCTAAACACAGTTCTTTTGTTGGGCTCTTCTGGCATGTTAAGCACAGGTTCGATGACTGCCACATCTTCCCCCTTTTTCCTGTGAGCAATTTCTATCATCCCTTGTTCGATCATTGCTCGAATGTCTTTTTTCACAATGTCACAACCTTCTGGGTTCAGCATACATTGTTCGCAGTTTTCGTGAGATGTCTTAAGCGCCCATGACTGAGCGAGACGTTTGTGTAGGTCTGCCAATGGCACCTTGATCTCACCAATAGTGGTAACTTTCTTGTCTTCTGACCCCTCACCTTCTTCAGTAATGGAATTGACTCCACCATGATTTGGCAGAGGGTTGTTCTTTACGTTTGGATGATTGTCTTCAAAGGACAAAAATTCTTTTTTCAATCAATTCTCGAACGAGGTGCTGAAGTGCGAAGCAACCTTCAAGATCGTGGCCTGGAGCATTCTCATGAAATAAGCAGCGAGCGTTGGCATTGTAGTAGAACGGGAGTGGATTAGGTGGAGTACCTAATTTTCTTGTTTTGACCAACCCTCTTTCTATCAACATGGGGAACAGATCGGTGTAACTCATGGGAATAGGCTGTATTTTTGGCCTATTTGCCTGGTAGTTCGCCCTTGGGGCCCTGTTTTGAGTCTGATGGTATTGTTGTTGATTGTTAGAGTGATATTGATGCTGATTGCCAGGATGATACTGGTGCTGATTATTAGATGCCCTAGGCTGGGGACCTTACTGTGATGATGGTTGAAAAACGGGCGTCACCGCTGCTATATATGATGATGGATGGTACTGCTGGCGATGGCTTCTGGAATTTTGCGCCTTTTCCCATATGTGATCGCGCTTACATCCCCCTATTTCTTTTTGTGAAAATTGCTGACCGGTTTCTTTGCTGTACTGGCGCTTGAATTAATATTTGGGGTAGCCACTTTTCCACTCTTTAAACCAGCTTCAACTTTGACCTCTACTGCCACAATATCAGAGAAGTTAGTTGTGACGCTGCTGATTAGTCGTTCGTAGAATTCCAGCCTGATTGTATCTACAAACCAGTATGCCAATTCCTTTTCAGTAAGGGGGGGGGGGGGTTCTACTTGAGCTGCAGTTCCGCGCCATCTTTGTGCATACTCTTTAAAGGTTTCAGTATTCTTCTGTGTCATGCTGAGAAGCTGACGACGGTCGGGAGCTAAGTCCATGTTGTACTTGTACTGTTGAATAAAAGCGTCTGAAAGGTCTTGGAAACCGTGGATCTTTGCTTGATCCAAGCTGAGATACCATTTAGTCGATGCTCCTTTTAGACTGTCTTGAAAACAGTGTACCAACAGCTTGTCATTTTCAATATGCGGAGCCATCCGCCTGCAGTACATGATTAGGTGCACTTTGGAACAAGTAGTCCCCTCATATTTGTCGAACACTGGCATTTTGAATTTCTGAGGAAATACCAAACCAGACACCAGACACAGGTCCTTGGCATCAGACCCAAAAACGTTGCTTCCTTCAATGGCCCTCATCCTCTTAGCCATAATGTCCATCTCTACCCTCAATTTTTCGTGCTTTTCATCCTCGGCTTCAGAACCGTCAGGTATGTCAAAGATTGGTTGTTGATTGTTGAAAACAGGTCGCACTGTAGTGGGTCCACCCGCCTGAGTGAAAATAGGATTCCTGATTGTTGAATCAAACAGTAGATTAAGACTTGAAGATTGCATATTGTTGAATGGTGGCACAAAATCCCGAGACATGCCATAGGGAAACTCTGCAGTGGTAACTGGAGCTACTGTGACAATTGTCGATGCTGTGACGACTTCGGAGATTACCGTAGACTGTGTGTCCATCTTTGCCTTGATTATATTGAGAACTTCCATAATCTGGCTGACGTCACCCTTGATTCCTTCAATGTCGTTGTCCATCTGATCGAACCTCTGTTCATTATCTGCCATCTTATTTTGAGCTCTGGATCGAGTGTTGTATCTGTGAGTATTCAGTGTGACTCCTTCTCTCTCTTCTGAACAAGAACAAAGGATGAGCTGCGGAACCCAGATGCAAGACCAATGCAGGATGAAATGCGAATGCAAATGCAAATACGCAAACCATTCAAGGAAAAACAAATTTTTGTTTACAAACAAAAAAGTTAGAACAACATGTAACGACATGCTTAAAAAACGTTTTTTCATTGATAGCTGGAAGGTCTATTACAATAGATGGCCCTTGCTAAAAAGCAAGACCTTTCTTACAAGAAGTGAAAGTAAATGCAACATTAGGATTTCAATCCTTTTAGGGAAAGCAGGGAAATGGTGAAACAAAGATCATTCTAACAAGATGATCCTTCTCCTTCTTGGACTTCAACATGAGCTTGGTCCTGGCGGATAATTTCCCACAGGTCTTCGTTCTCTCGTTGCGCTTTGATCAAAGCGTATTTCAGCTCTTCCCTAGTCGTGGGTACCTCAGGTTCCATAGTTATCTCATAATCATGAGTATAGAACATGGTCAAGGCAATTTCTTTCGACCAAAGCAAGTACCCTCTGGAAGTTAAACAGCTTGCATTCTCCATTGGAGTTATGCCCAAGAGGTGAGGATCTCTTTGAGCATATTGAGCATGGGCTTCTAGCTCAGGTTTGCGACCAGTTTCGCAGAAGCAGGGTCTCAATAGTTCCGGTTCGGGCTATGGTCCGGTAGGATACCCATATTGACGCCGGGCAAGAACAGGATTGTAGGTGATAACCCCTTTTATCCCAATGAGAGGCACATTGGGGAACTCTCCATAACTTAGGATCATGACCAGATCACCAAGGCTGATGTCATAGTGCCTGAGAGTGACAAGTTTAGAAATCCATGCACTTTTGCTGGGAAGCCTCCAAAGGATATGGGTCCTGGGCAGATGAGAAGTAAACCACCGGTCAAGCAGTGCGAGGCAGCATGAGAATTGCCCGAGATCGTACAAGATGAAGCGGTGGATGACCACATAAGTATCAGCTAGTATCTCGTTTACCGGATTTTTGATAATGAAGAGGCGGATCGCCTCCTCACTGATGAAGTCATAACGGCTTGGGAAGAGATACATCCCATATATTAGAAATGCCAGAATTGCTTCAAAGATGCCCAGATTTCTATTTTCATAATGATATTCGGCCATCTCTATTAGAGGTCCTGTCTCCATTCCGTACCATCCTCCTTTCGCTCTCATTGGTGGTAAATCCTCTAGCTTGATATGTAGGGCTTTAGCCAAATCCCTTTTCTTCGGTTTTCCATAAGGAAGTGTGAAAGTCCATGGAATCTTTAAATAGTCGGTGTACTCCTCTATGGTTGGGAGTAGCTGAAAGTCTGGGAATACAAAGCAGTGGTAGGTTGTAGAGTAAAACTCAACCAAAGCTTGCAGCATGGGCTCGTTGACCTGAGCACTTATTAGTTGTAGGAGGTCTCCATATTTGGCAATGAAAGCAGCGGGGTTTCTGACAAGTCTTGCCAACATCCTAAGACGGCCCAATCTTAAATCTGGGAACGGAAGCATGTCTCTTCTCACCATGTTGTTGTCTGCAAAAAGAAAAAAAATTGAATTTCCTTGAATGGTTAGAAGAAATGCAAATGCAAATGCAAATGGTGTCATGGAACTCAGACATTTACGAACATCAGAAGTCGCCATTTCATTGATCAACAAAATAGGTTTACAAAATATTGTTTCCTCTTACAAGAATTTTAAACATAAACAACAGCTAAATGAATCCTAACAAGGTTCCCCTAGCAGTCTCAAGTTGAGCTTCTCGGTTTTTCTTTCCATCTGAGCTTTCTAAAAAATGAGCTTGTCCACAATTATCTTCCACGGAGTAGACTGAGGCTCATAAGGTTCTTCTTGTTCTTTCCTCTTCTTACAAGAGAGTATTTCTTCGTCTTTCAACTGGAGTTGTTTCTGGAGCTCTGCATTCTCTTCGACGACTACTTGATACTTGTGCTTCCAAGCTTCTTCAGTTTGTTGTGCTTTGCCTAAAGCAATCTTCAACTTTTCTTCTTCAGACATGAAGACCAAAGGGCGTTCTTCCTTCAAAGCCATGGGCTCTTGCTTAGGATAAGGCATCCTTAGTGTGATGGCTCTCTTTCGAACCCATTGGAGGTAAGGTTCCAAAGAGACACAATTGAGTCTTCCAAGATCCTTTTTCCCTTTCTTATGTAGATGCTTCCAAGCCTCTAGAATCTTTCCCTTTAGTTCTTGACTATCTTCTTCTTCTTTGAAGAAAATGTTTTCCACTTGAACACCATTGGGCTTATCTTTCAAAGGGTATCCCAATTGTCGGCGGGCAAGTACTGGATTATAACTGATTCCTCCATTAGCACTGAGAAGAGGTACATTGCCAAAATCCCCACAATTGTCAATGATCATTGTCCCATCATAGTCACGACTATACCAATCAATATCGGAGTGGGTGAGAGTCATGATCTTTTGTGACCACCATCCTTTCTTTGGATCCTAAAAATGTTGGCTTTGGGCAAGTGTGAAGTGAACCATTTGTATAATAGAGGAGCGCAACAAGTGATCATCCCTCAATTGTGAAAGTTCCTCAGATGAACAGAATGGTATGTATCTGCTAGCAAGGTAGGCACAAGATTCTTCTTCAAGAAAATTTTAATGGCATTGAGGTCCACAAAATTCTCAAAGCTAGGGAACAAGAATATGCCATAGATGAGTAGGGAAAGGATAACCTTGAATGCATCCATGCTTAAATGATCCGCATAATACTGAGCTTTCTCAACCAAAAACTTTGTTTTTAACCCAAAAACTCCTCCTTTTGTAATCAGATTCTTCTTAATATCAACCAATCTCAAGCGTGTAGCCTTGGCAATATCTTGTTCTTTAGGGTCCTCCTCCATGATCGGAAAAGGAGAATCTTCAAGAATGGGCAATCCAACCAACTGAGAATACTCTTCTAGTGTGGGCACTAGCTGATAATCGGGAAATGTGAAACAGTGGTAGAGCGGATCATAAAACTGGAGAAGTGTAGAAAGGAGTCCACTATCCATCTTTATCTTCAAGAGTAACAACAACTTCCCATACCTGCTTTGAAATCCTTCTGGATCTGTCACTAAGGTGCTCAACCTTCTCAAGTCATCTAGGTTAAAACCCTTGTAAGTGTACTTCAAAGTTTTCTTTCTT
The DNA here is from genome assembly GCA_963859935.3 of Lathyrus sativus. NCBI lineage: Eukaryota > Viridiplantae > Streptophyta > Magnoliopsida > Fabales > Fabaceae > Lathyrus > Lathyrus sativus. The sequence goes on along the minus strand of OZ012736.1, from coordinate 119,351,048 downwards.
TCACTATTCATAATGATCTCTGATGTTTACAAACAACAAAGTCTGAGTTCCATGAAACCATATGATGATATGATATTATGAATGCAAAATGCACAAACACAGAAAAATGCAAAGATCACACATATGCACACAACACAAGCTTAGGTTTAAGGACGAGCATGGATCCAAGGTCTACCCATCCCCAAGGATTGTACTATGGATTGATTTGTACCTGCCGAACGGGTTCTACAAAGTTCCCAGAGTCATCAACCCATCTTTCGGATATTATCAACTTCCCAAATCACTTGGTAATCGATAATATTCTCAAGAGAATCTCGTCTGAGTGTAGTATCGCGTATCAACTATTTCAGAAATACTTCCTTATAGTCATTGCACTACATCCTAATAAGGCCAAAGTGGGGTAGAATGTATTCTAAAAGTCCACAGTGTCATGGGCTCCTTCGTTGAAAGTAGCATTGTTTTCACGAATACTCGATCAACAATACTAAACTTTCAAGAGGGCCTACACTGAGCGGTGGTTTCTCAAGTTAGCTTGGTCGGGAATCAACTCCCTATAAGCCTTCTTGAATATACCACCATCCTATCACAAATACACTCAAGTTCGGGTATAGGACCGTCTCACCACTCAAAGAACCCAATACCCAACAATCAAACAAATATATTGACAAATATACATGTTAAGAAAATATTTACAAATATAGCATGCAATTGAAAAAAATAGGCTAAACCCTCAAAATAAGTAAGTATCCCCAGTGAAGTCGCCATTTCTGTTGCGGTGAGAATTGTGATAGCAAGCTATTGATTAACTTGAATCTTAATTCTTAAATTCACAACCGGACTTTAATTTATCCAAAGGAAAGGTCTAAAGAAAGAAAAACCCTTTTCGCGATGTAACAATAACGCTAAGAGATTCGGGGATCGGGGGTTGGTTATGCATAGGGTAGGTATTTCATATCCTAAACATCTGTAGTACTCTACAGGAACCTTTTGTTTATTTGCATGCTAAGTTGGTAAACGTTTGCTAAGGTTTGGAGTTGGGTAAAGGGTGTAGGTTAAAACCTAAGGATAGATTCTAAGCTTGCTCGCAAAGACATCGCGTCCTCTGCCTATGTATCCTAACTAGGATAGAATCATAGCAATCGTAGTTCACCTCAACAGGGTTGAAGAACACTTGATTATGATCAAGGTTCATGGGGAAACAAACATAACAATGCTTGTATAGAGTTTAACAAAACTCTCTAGATCTATGTTATAACACTCAAGAGGGGAGTAAGTAATCATCACTATGATTCTTACATAGAGTTTGCAAACTCTATCCTAGGGTTCTAGTTGAAGAACACTTCTAGCAAAGGTGGGTTTTCTAGACTTAAAGCAAAGTCTAATGGCTCATATGTTCTAACTTAACTAAGCTAGGGTTTAGGATGACTTCACAAAGTCAAGGGAGGGTAATGAACTATCCATGACACAAGGGTCCATAGAGAGACTTTTCCTTTGGAAGGAGAGAGAGAGAGACAACTTGGATGAGAACTAAAAAGTTCCATCATTTGGGGAAATAAACTTATCAAAGCCAATAAACAATTAAGCAAGATGAATAAGAGAGACATGGTTACAACCAAGAAAGCATGCATATTACAATAAGCAAGGATCAAATAATATCAATGGTTACAACCGATAATCAAATATCTTAACAAAGATGGAAGCATATCTTAACAAAGATTGAGACATATCTTAACAAAGATGAAAGCATATCTTAACAAAGATTGAGACATATCTTAACAAAGATGAAAGCATATCTTAACAAAGATTGAAGGCACATCTTAACAAAGATTGAAAGCATATCTTAACAAAGATTGAAGGCACATCTTAACAAAGATTGAAAAAGATGAAGGTAACAACCATGTAAACAAATCATAATTTGAAAGTAAGCATGTCATAGGTTCAAGGTATAACAAATGTAACAACATTTAGGCATTGATGACAATCAAATATAACAGTTTAAACTCAAATTTAGAAGGAAAATAATATGAGATCATGGTGACAACAAAGGGAGAACAAGACCTAACATGTTAACTAACATATGGGAAATAATCACAAGCAAAATCTTACAAGACAATTCAAGGGATGTTTAAAGGAATTCGGCAATATGCGAGATAACGATCTTAACAAAGAATCAAAATTTCACATAGACAAAAGGTATCATAATTATGAACAAATAGGAATATTTTTACATCACCTGAAATTAGACATTAAAATGAACATGTTGCAAAAAGAATGAGTAAAAAAGGATGAAAGATGAACAAGTTATGATTTTGTGAAGTTTGAAATGATTTATGATAACAAAGCCACACAAATGAAGAGAAAAGAAGGAGAAAGGGCCAAGCTGGGAGTTGAACCCAGGCCCTTGGTGTTTACAAACACACACAACAACCACTGGGGCACACACGCGCACGCTGGATGGAAAGTGGAAGCAAGGAACAAAATAAATTCAACACAAATGGAAAATAAAATAACAAAAAGGGTTGATCCAAGGATCGAACCCTGGACAGGCAAGTGAAAGGTGAATATGGCGCAAGTTGATTACCAATGGGGTGGCTGTACATCCAAGTACAAAGCCACCCCTAAAAATATATAACCCTCACAAGTCAAACATTTTTGGGCCAAAATCAAAGCAAACAATGGTGGAAACGGATTGGTTCATAACTCTATCAATTCTTAATCATTTTTCAAGAAATCTTAGTCAAACTTGACTGTTTTTAAACAAGGATTAAGATGGTGCAGTTGAAATTTCGAAATGAAGCTTCATACAAAAAACACGATGCAAGATGCAAGGTTGGCAATTGAGTTGCATTTTTAAAACTACCAACATCTATGAGTTCAAATACATGTAGAATACTTTGCACACACAACATATATACCATAACAGAAGTTTAGGACCCTTAGGGCTCAAACATAAACTAGTAAAAATGGAATTGGCACATGAATTGCAAATAAATAACATGAAAATGCAGCAACTGTCCTAGCAGATGGGAAGATTTCAAATCAATACCTATGGCATATGAGTCCTAATCATGTTAATGAAGATGCACTCAAATCAAACAAACCAATTCAAATGCTCAAACAGAAACAAGAAGATAGCATGGTAAGGAACTTGAGTGAATCTCTTGTAAATTTGTGAAAAACAGATGAACTTGGTACAATTGGGAATTTGCCTTCAAAAATACAATGATAAAAATGACTTCAACTGAACACTCTAAATGTCTAGAAACTGCACAGGTAACATTTACATCATACACAAATGGCTAGCTCAAAATATGACATGAGGGAGGAATTAACAGTTGGCCAGCAACAACAGCAGGCCACAAACAAAGGGCCTTGCTGCTTAGATTCAAACAACACATCAAACATGAGTGAAACAACTCTTTTATCAGAACTGAATCAACATAAGCATGAAGTTAAAAACATCTAGAATGTAATGGGAAAATAAGAAGATCACAATGCCAAGATTACACATAGAGCACAACTGTTATGCCAAGTAGAAATTTGGAGAAAAGTGCAAGTTTGAAAGCCAAAACAAGGAAGGAGCATGATCTGTTGAAAAAGGCCTCTCACACAAACTCAAACTATGATGCAAAGAATGTCTATGCTTCAAAGTTAGCCCAAAACATCATAGAAATGAAATTCAACTATCAACTGCTCACATAACACATAAAATGCAATATTTGAAACCAAACAAAATTGGAACAGCTTGAGGTCAGAAAAATGCCACACACAAGTTTCAAATATGATTGTAAATAAGCCTAACACTTAAGGTGATCATGAAATGCACAGAACCAGAAAATGTCTATCAAGCCACAAATGTCAAACATGTGTGAGGGGATGTCATGACAAAGAAGTAAGGCATACATAAAGCTACTGATTCATGCACATACAAGTCTTAAATATTATTAGAGGTCTGATGTTTCATGAACTGACTTAAGACAATTCAAACAAAAAAGAGTGAAGTGTGTGGCAGTGGCTTTCAAAACAGTTTGACAGCACAAGGTACAAACATGGTCCAGCTATGAATCAATGGTCTCATGTCAAAGGGATAGCACATACACATCAAAATGTGAAGTTAAATGAGTCTCAACTCAGAGAAACCATCATATTGCAAGCAGGAAAGAATTTCACACATTCATGGCAGATTTGGTGTAAAGGTGCATTTTGAGGGTGAAATGAAAAATTAGGTAATCATAGATCAAACCAATCATCTGCACACATTAGAATCATGAATATGGATGAGTTACAACTCAAAGATTAGGCATATGCAAACAGAACAACAACTTTGGTATGTTCATGGCATATTCTAGTATGAAATTGCAATTGGAAGTGAAATGGTGAAAAAAGGTAAGAACAGATCAAACAAATAATGTGCACATATCATTATCATGAGGGTGGATGAGTTTCAACTCACAAAATAAACATAGGACAGTTGGAATAAAAATTGGCATGTTGTGGTAAGAGATGTGAAAAACTGCCTTGGCAAGTTGATGTGGCAGCAGGTACATTTTTAAGACAATGAGTTTTATGTTGAAACAAACAATATACACATACCATGAATATGCTAACAGATGAGGATATGCTCTAGAAATAGCTTAAAACAATACCAAACAGAATGTCACATATGAAGCTTATGAATATGCACAGAACCAATCTCAATTATGTAGCAAGCAAGTTCATGATAGTTGGGATGATTTGGTAGCACACATAAGTTTCAAATAAGTAGAGCAATGAATCCATGCACATAGATAAAGTAGAATGCAATTGAAACGGAATATGGTATGTGTGGTATTATGAAATCTTGAAAAATGCAAGTGAAGCATGACAAAACAGTTTGAACAAGTAAGAAAATTTTGAACTTATAAGTACCTCATACAATCTCAAAACATAATGACAAATGAGTCTACTACTTAAAAACAAACACCAACTGCTCCAAACCAGAATTGGTATGTTAAACCAAATTTTGACAGCAAAAACAACAAAGAATCTCACAACAAGCCTCAAAGTTCAAATCTCATGTTCTCAATATTTCAACCAAAACAAAAATCATGAGAAAGATCATGTAGACATAAATCAATGGTTTAGAACATTTGAGCTACAACATGGCAATGCACAAACAGCCCAATACACAACTCATGGTAGTGATAAAGCTAGATGACACAAAATAACATAAGGGTGAAATCAAGAGCCACATTAGATTCAAACATGATCTAGGGCAGGGGGCCTCATGAAATAACTTACAAGTTATCCAAATCTCACTAATGAACCAAAGCTAAAGTATCTGGGGCAAGCATACCACATTTCAATGTTGGATTCTCAAAAACACCATATAACCAAAATCTTCAAAGGTAAGTCAAGCATGATATCTAAGTACAATATTGGTAACACGTAATCAACATATCATTTACAAATGAAAATACATTAACGAAAACAAATATCATGACCATGAAACAAGAGTTCTTGACAAACAACTAAAATGGGGGCAACAAGACTACATTTTCACAAAATCACCTCAAAATGATAAAACATGATAATGTATGATCAATAAAGAGTTTGAATGTCACATACCTCTTGTAGAAAAGTCTTGAGCAAGCTAAGAAGCTGAGAAACCCAGATACTTCCTTCCTTGGCAAAGATTTGAAGCTTGCTTCCTCTTGAAGCAATAAACCACTTTTCAAGACAGTTGGAGTTGTGTGATTTCCAGCTGGTTTTTTAGAGTTTGGACAGTTGAGATATGATGTATATGTGGTGTTGGGAGTGTTAGAATGGTGGGAAGTGCCTCAAGTGAAGATTTGGCTTTCAAAGTGCAAGAAAGTCAAACTACTAAGGTGTGAAGGTTGACTTTTGTAAAAATGAGATTTTTGAGTGGTTTGAATGTATCGACACCTTCTACACAATGTTTATGGATTGTGTAAAGGGTTTTGAATGACTTAGAAATGGTAGAACTGAGCTTGAGCAGAGTTTGGCTCAAGACAGCTTTTTGGTGAAAAATGGAAGTTTTGAAAATTGAGATTCTTGAGGAAATGAAAGAGAGTTGAGAGCTATTGTTTCTCTTGGTTTTGGAGATTTCTATGGTGTATCTAACATCAATGAAGAGGCCTCTATTTATAGTGAAAACAAGAGTGAGGGCAGCTTTGTATTTTACCACTTTTGGAGGGAGTTTCATGAGGTTTCTTTGAAAAATCTTGCCAAGATCTTCTCCTATCAGTTCCATGGTTCAAAGAAGATCAGAAAAATCAAGTGGAGATGGACATGAAGTGACTGAGGTGAGCTTAGAGTGTAGGGTGAGCAGCTGCAACAGTTTTGGAGGAAAAAGTTTCTCTTTCCTCTTACACATTTGAATATTTTAATGCACAATGCTTGCAACTTGCCTCTCTCTTCAAACATCTCATTTTTCTGCATTTTCCTTCATCCACACATCTAAATATCATATTGAATCATGATCCAAGGGTCAAGGATAGTCCAGGTTGTGAAAATCTGAATTTTGAGAAGTGTTGGATTGGTGATTTTAAGTGTTGGCAGCCCTAACTTCCATGGTTCATAACTTCCTGCTCACACATGCTATTGAGGATTTCTACCACAATTTAGAAAGCCCTTAAGTATCTCTATAACTTTCATGTTTTGGATGTTTCCAAATTCTAGATGGAACTAGGTTGAAAAACCCTCCCAAGTTGCTGAAAAAACCACTTAAAAAAGATAAATAACTTAGAATTTTTCTAAGTTATTTCCCTTCTTAAAATGAATCTTGTCATAACTCCAAATCTATGCATTTTTTGATCATAGACCACTTTGAGGCTTTTGTAGGATTTGTCAAGAGCTTTCAAATGAGCTTTTAACCACTTCATTTGGATGTGTGGTTGAGGAGTTATGGTCTTGCCCCTTTCGAAACCCTAATTCCCAATTTTTGTAATTATTTCTTAACCTTTGATCCAATGGTCATGAAATTTTACGGGGAGGTGTAATATGACATAAGGAACATTTTTGATTCACATCTTGAAGTCAAATTCCTTATTGTTGAAGAGTTGACTTTTTAGTCAACCGTTCGATCAATCGATGACTACCGGGTTGACTGTCGATGATCCGGACATTATGAGGACTTGAAACTCTTTGGATGGACTTTAGTAAGAAATAAGAGCTTAATAGACCTTGATCCCACCATTGAAACACTTTTTGAATCAAAAGTCAAACTACAGTTGACTTTTCCTGATCGAAAACCCTAATCGGGTGTCTTGAATTGCACTGTTCTCAATTCTCAGGTGACCACCTCAAATTGAACTCATACTTGATCCCATGGAGTATATTTGATGATGTGGAGACCTAATTGAGGTTGAATCAATCCAAAACATTGATTGATCAGACCACTAAAATCTCGATTTTGACGGTACGGAACCCTAATTCATCTGCATCTTGACAAAGATAAACTGGAAATGGGTTAAGGTTAGTTAATCAAATGAATATGATCCTACAATGGAGATGAGGATCTAAGGGGTCAAAATTTGGGGTGCAACAGAATGAATATAATCAAATGAATATGATCCTACAATGGCGATCCGTCGAAGGTTGAAGCGGTATCGCAATGGGAGACTCCAAAATCAGTTTTTGAGATTAGAAGTTTTCTTGGTTTGGCGGGATATTATCGGAAATTCATTGAAGGATTTGCCAAGTTATCATTATCGTTGACGCAGTTGACTAGGAAAAGTCAAGCTTTTGTTTAGGATGCAAAGTGTGAAGAAAGTTTTCAAGAGCTTAAGAGAAGATTGACGAAAGCTCCTGTTTTAATTTTGTCGAATCCAGCAAAATCGTTTGTTGTGTATTATGATGCTTCTTTGATGGGTTTAGGAGGTGTGTTGATGCAATATAAACAAGTTGTAGCTTATGCTTCGAGGCAACTCAAAGTGCATGAGAAGAATTATTCGATGCACGATTTAGAGTTGGCCGTTGTTGTATTTGTGCTGAAACTTTGGAGGCATTATTTGTTTGGTTCGAGATTTGAGGTATTTAGTAATCACAAGAGTTTGAAGTATCTCTTTGATCAGAAAGAATTGAATGCAAGGCAGAAGAGATGGTTAGAACTTCTGAAGGATTATGATTTTAGTTTGAATTACCATCCGGGTAAAGCAAATGTGGTAGCTGATGCATTGAGTAGGAAATCGTTGCACATATCGATGATGATGGTAAAAGAGTTGGAATTGATTGAGCAATTTCGCGATTTGAGCTTAGTGTGTGAGAAGACTTCTTACGGAGTTAAGCTTGGTATGCTAAAGCTTACTAGCGGTATTCTTGACGAGATTCGAGAAGGACAGAAATCTGATTTGAGTTTAGTTGATCGGTTGACTTTGATCAATCAGGGTCAAGGTGGTGATTTTCGGATTGATGAAAATGGTATTATGAGATGTCGTGATAGAGTTTGTGTTCCTGATATCGTTGAGTTGAAGAAGAGTATTCTTGAGGAAGGGCATCGTAGTGGATTAAGTATTCATCCGGGTGCTACTTAGATGTATCAAGATTAGAGGAAAGTATTTTGGTGGCCTCGTATGAAGAAGGATATTGTCGAGTTTTTGTACTCTTGTTTGACGTGTCCGAAGTCAAAGATTGAGCATCAGAAATCGTCGGGCTTGATGAAACCGTTGTTTATTCCTGAGTGGAAATGGGATAGCATTTCTATGGATTTTGTGTCTGGTTTACCTAGAACGCCGAGTAACTTATAAGCTATTTGGGTTATTATGGATAGGTTTACCAAATCTGCTCACTTTATTTCTATACGAATGGATTACCCGTTAGAGAGATTGGCAAAGCTGTACATTGAAAGGATTGTCATTTTGCATGGTATTCCGTCTAGCATTGTGTTAGATAGAGATCTGAGGTTTACTTCGAGATTTTGGGAGAGTTTACAAAGTGCTTTGGGTACGAAGTTGCGTTTGAGTTCAGCTTATCATCCACAGACCAATGGTCAGACTGAGAGAACGATTCAATCACTTGAGGATCTTTTGAGAGCTTATGTATTGGAGAAGGGAGGAGCTTGGGATAACTACTTACCTTTGATTGAATTTAATTATAATAACAGTTTTCATTCGAGTCTTGGTATGGCACCGTTTGAAACAATGTACGGTAGATAGTGTAGGACGCCATTGTGTTGGTATGAGTCGGGAGAGAGTTCTGTGGTTGGACCCGAGATAGTCCAGCAGACTACCGATAAGATTAAGATGATTCAAGAGAAGATGAAGATTTCTCAGAGTCGTCAAAAGAGTTATCATGACAAGAGAAGGAAAACACTTGAATTTCAAGAGGGAGATCATGTGTTTCTTCGGGTTACTCCTATGACTGGTGTTGGTAGGGCATTGAAGTCACGTAAGTTGACGCCGTGTTTTATTGGTCTATATCAGATTTTGCAGAAGATAGGAGAGGTAGCCCATTGTGTTGCTTTACCATCGTCGCTTGCTAATCTCCATGACGTGTTCCATGTATCTCAGTTGGGGAAATACATTGCAGATCCGTCTCATGTAGTCTAAGTAGATGATGTGCAAATGAGAGATAACCTGACTGTGGAGACATCACCTATGCAGATAGTGTAACAACCCAATTTTCACTGATTAATTATTTATATTAATTAAATGATTTAAGAGGATTGTTTGATTAATGTATGATTAATTAAATGAATTAATAGATGTTGGAGAGAATTAGAAGGGAAAGACTTATAAGGAAAAGTGGAGAGAAAGGAAGAAGATAGAAACATAAGAGAAAGAAAAAGAAAGATAGAGGAAGAAGGAGAAAGAGAAGGAGAATAAGAAAAGTTGGAAAAAATCAAGAACAACTCTCAAGCATCGATTAATCGAGGTAAGGGTGTGAAATATCATTATCTAGTCAATGTCTATGATTATGTATGCTTGGGTTGGATTGTTGGTTGTTTTTCTATAACTTCCATTTTAGGGCAAATTGGATTTAATCGATAGAAATCGAGTTTTAACGGTAGAAACTGGAAATAAGTGATATAATTTAGTTGAGGGAGGTTATACTAAGACTATGGAACTGGTTTGGTGAGAATCAGTCAGTTTTGTGAGGAGTTGAGGACTTGATGACAGTGGGAATTTTCTGAGTTCGCAGACATTCGCGAAAATAAGGTGCCGGCAAAACAAAAGAGTCGCCACCTTTCGTTATTTATCCCACAGAAAGGGAAAGGAAACGATCGGAAATTCCTGACGAAAAGGTATAAGACAAGGTCATCGCAACCATGTCTGGGTTCGGGAGTCGGTTACGCAAGGGGAAGGTATTAGCACCCCTCACGTCCATCGTACTCGATGGGATCCACGCTTGTTCGTTTATCTGACGGGTTGTTTATCTATCTACGCTAAAATTTTTGTTTGAAAGAAAAGAAATTGACAGGACTCGACAGAACAATCACTGTTCTGGACCTACGTATTCCCTCGTGCAATGGGAAAGTCAGGGTCAACGTAGTTCGACTAACTACGGGTGATGGGGGAAGGTTGATCGCCAAGATATCGCATCTTGTGCCTACGTACTCTCAACAGGCTTGAGAGATCAGGGCTAACGTAGTTCAGGATAAAAAGGGGACACATGTTTGTCTTTTTTATTCGAGTACGGTTAACCAACAGTTCCAGTAGTTGGTGTATGCAGCTCGACCATTGGAGACTTAGGCGTTACCGTTTGCGGTAGAACTAAGAGTTAACAACACTCTTTTATCTGAAAAGATTTTCCTCGGATTATGGGCCCACGGGGCAAAAAAGAAGGTTTGATATTTGTTTTCTGTCTTTTACGGAAGAAGTGTTTTTTATGGATGTTTGCAATTCATATCGCACTAGAGACTATGACTTAGGAGTGAATGTGTCGCATGTCATCCAAAGGGTACCATACTAAACATCCTGATAATTGGAAGGAAACCCTCCAATAATCATTTCCTAAGTAGCTTAAGGCTCGTAACGTACGATATCAATTAACCTTTATTATTGTATTTTGATTTGTTTGAAGATGAGAAGAGAACAGACACAACTAAGGGGAAACTATCAAGTCCTAACAGTTGTCATGCAAATTTGTCCTAATGGGTGAGGTTAGGAGGGAACTAACTAATGTTATCATGCATGGTTATAACCTTAATGTCTATCACATTCCAACTTGAACAAGAAGGAATGTAAATCCTAAGGGAAGAAAGACAAAAGAAGAAGAAGAAAATAATCATGCGAATGCAAACATGAAATGCAAACATGGAAGGCAAGGATGCAATGCAAGTGAGGGAGGAAAAATGTGTGGGGCTGGAGCCTTCACAAGCTCATCTCAACCTCAAGCCATAGTATGAATAAATGCAAGAGAAGAGGAGAAGAAATTCAACAAAAGCAAATCACAAAAGCATACTAAAGAAGTCCTCAAGGATTCACCACTTTAGGCATGCCTTGGAGACCTCCAAAGGAGGGACCCAAAACTTCCTTAAATGACACACAAAGGTCATTGGACAGAGAGTGACATATTCTAATCATACAACCTAATCAATATATGAATATCATTAGAAGAATGACAAGAGAATGAGAAATGTGCAAGAGATGCTCATGTAATTACATTTGAAAGCACAAAGTTTAAGCATTAAAAGACGAGGTCAAATGAGAATGTTGCACACAATATAAAGACCCACAAATTGGTCCACAAGACCTATATATCAGCCTATAACATGAAACAATCACCAATAGATCCATCACATAAGCATAACAAGGCTTTTGGAGCCAAAACAATACAAGTACACAAGTGAAAGTGTCAAATTATGTGTCAATTTGAAAAATAAGGCAAAAATAGTAAAACACATCAAAAAATGCCAACTAAAAACTCCAAGGACCCCCAAGGTATTGGGAACCAGGGGTTCAAAGGGGAGGAAAATAATCCAAAGGGAAAGGCCTCAACAGAGGTAAAACATCAAGGGTGCCCCAAAATAGGACAAAAAAGAGCATGAACAAGATGATGTTCAAAACCTATGCAAATGTTACATAAAAATCCAGAGAAAAATGTCCACAAATACTTCAACATGTATATAATAAAATCACAAAAGATGAGACATTTATTTGGTGTTTTGGTGTATCAACAAAAATCCACAAGATAAGGACATGAAGATCATATTTTTAATAGCATTAAAAATGGAAAAATCAGAATAAAATGAAAATAAATCCAAAATTCCATTTCTAAATTCCTAAAACTTCTTAACATGTCAAAGATTATGGTGTAAAAAATTAGGAATTAATATGCCATTTTACTATTTTTACTAAAATAAAAGCAAGCAAGATAATAGAAAAATAAGAAAAAGAAAGAAAAAGAAAAAGTCACGTGGTAAATAGCAACTGGAACCAGTTCAATATTGGGTTGGGCTTGGAATGAGGGTCTGAATAGCAAGTACAAAAATGAGGCCCACACGTTTTTTATGATTCTGAGTGATTCGATGCTCTTCAGTCAAACAAGACCCACCATGGGGCTTAATCCTGAATGTCAATTCCAAAAGTAGGCTGATCCGGTGATTCTCACTCTGCCACATCATCAGTCAAAGTCAACACGCTTTGGAATTGATTCTCAAGCGTTGGATGAGATTACTTGGTCCACGAATTCAACTGATCCGATGGCTGAAACATTGTCTTCCTCATTTCAAATTGGAAGTGGATGGAAAGTTCAGGGCAGTCGCGCGCGGTGGCCGGCATAGCGCCGGCCATCTTCCCCAATTGTCCAAAACCCTAACTCTCTAAATACTACACCAAATTCAAAGGTTCTTGAACCAAAATCATCTATTTTTCATGTAGATTGCAAATATGGCCACAGATTGAATTAATACCCACTGAATCATCAAAACCGCTCGTGCCCAAGAAATATCCAGGAACCTAAAAGTTGCTCAAACAACCATGAGTTTGTACCAGAAACGATCTACTCCTCGAGGGGATTTCAAATGTATGAAAATGGCAGCCTAAAGATTCCTACTTGATGAGTTATGGTTAACTTTTAAATACCTCTGAAAATGATGATGGAGATGCTTCAAACAGCCACGAATTCTCCAAGAAAACCACCCAGAATCAATCACTGAACGCTCCTAAAGGTGTCTGGATCCTTGAATTGGCTTGAATTGAGGTGGAAATTAGAATTAGAAAACTCACTCTTTACTCACTTTTTCAGACTGGTAATGGCTCAAATTTTCACTGAATTGCGTCAAACTTGATATGAAATTACTCTATGACACTTATAGAATGTGTTTGTGATTGATTGGGGGCCCAAACATGGCTTAATCCATCAATTGGATTTTTGGATTTCCTCACTTTGGAAGCCCATGAGTTCTCTCAATCCATGGCTGAAACTCCTTGTTTATGATCCAATTCCCTTGCTTGTGTTGTAAGAAAGATCAATGGATCACAAATTTCCCTTGTTTTGATCTTAATGGCCAAGATTCATTTTGTACCTTAAGCTTGAAGAAACATCAAAATACACCATGAAAAGTATACCAATTGGCCTTGAAACTTATTCCATTGTTCTTGTAACATGACTTGCAATAAAAAAAAGCACAAATATGACAATATTTGGTTAAAAATTGACAAGACCCCAAACTTGGATTTTCACAAAATTTCCTTCACCAATCTTCAACTATAAGCCAACCCAATGACAAATTGATGTTTGATTGAACAAATGACCCCATTTGGAGAAACTTTCATGTTGGAAATATTTTAATTTGAGTTATGCAAAGTGGTGAACTTGACCTGTAACTTTATGACCTGTAATCCTACTTTCCCAAAATACCCCTGCCTTGCAAAGCTCATAACTTGAGCTCTACAAATCAGATGAATGACTTCTAGGGCTTTTTGGAAAGCTAAGATCATAAAGAACAACTTTCATGTTCACTTGAAGTTGAGGAGAAACACCCTTCTTGGTAAACAATGACATGGAAGTTGGTTGACTTTTGATGATTAAAATCACATTCATCTGATGACCTGTAACTTGTCTGCTTCATAACTTGAGTTCTATAAATCCAATCAAGGACTTCTAGTACTCAAATTAAAGCTATGAACATGCTCTACAAGTCTCATGTTTAGGTCAAGATGAGATGAGTCTTTCATATTGAGTTATGTGGTCTTGAAGTTAGACACTAAACTAGGGGATTTTACACTAGCAATTATATCAACCCTAGCCTAGCAACTTCTCACACTCTTGAATCTTGATGAAATGATCTTGGAATAATCTTTGGCATGTCTCGACACAACATCACATGATCACAAAGACTTGGAATTGAGTCTTAATCTCCTTCAGTTCAACTGTTGACTTAGGGTTGACCAGGCGAAAACCCTAATTGCACCAATCTTGACTGTGGCTTCACACACTGGATATAATGACTGACATAAGCTTTAAGATGACCCTCAAGGTCTCCCACGAGTTCTCACAATGTTCTCCATCCATAACCATGGATTCATAGCCTCCTGATGACCTTATTGGCCCCCAAGATAGGAGATACAGCCACATACAGCTCTTTGACTTTTCTGATGATGATAAGCTCTTGAATAGCTTGAACGCAACCCCTTGAATAGGCTTAGACCTTTGATAGCCCTCTCTTGATAAGCACACACCTCTCAATTCCCTGTTCATGGACTATGGTATGCAAATGCTAATGCTATGAATGTAGTGATAAATGCAATGAAATAAAAGCCAACTAAAGCGAAAAGTTGGGAAAATTTTGGGGTGTAACAGGAAGGTTGTACTAAGACTATGGAACTGGTTTGGTGAGAATCGATCAGTTTTGTGAGGAGTTGAGGACTTGATGACAGTGGGAATTTTCTGAGTTCGCAGACATCCGCTAGCACCTTCGCTAGGCGAAGAATTCGCGAACGTTCGCTAGCAACTCGCTGAGTGAATAGTTAGCGAGAGGTCCCAGACTTGGGCATAATGTATTTGATCTGGTTCGCTGGTAGCAAGTGAGGTAGCGAAGGATTCGCTAGAGCCTCGCTGCAGCGAGTAGGTAGCAAGCGAAGTCAGTGGCTTCTGTTTGCCTTCGCGAGCTGGTTCGCTAGGCAAACAGATAGCGAGTATTCACTAGGGACTCGCTAGGCGAGCAAGCCATCGAGCATGACAGCATTTTGTTTTCTTGTGATTCCATTCCATGTTGATTTCTTTGTTCGGTTGTGTTCAATCCTTCGTGGAAATGAGTAATTGTATACTGTAAAATATATGTTGTGGGTAGCCGTATGGCGTGAATCCTAGATTGTGGAATTGATTATGAATGTCGCTACGCGAAAAATGACACAGAGTCTCCACCGGATTTTATTTATCCCACAGAGGGAAAGGGAAATAACGATAAAACCTTTGGGAAAAGAGCGTGGTCACCGTAACCAAGTCTTAGGGTTCGGGAGTCGGTTATGCAAGGGGAAGGTATTAGCACCCCCTCGCATCCATCGTACTCGATGGGAACCTCCTGGGTTGTTTGGCGTGAATGGGTGTTTTATTCTAAAAGTTTGCTTGTTTGAAGAAAGAGGGGTT
Source organism: Lathyrus sativus (assembly GCA_963859935.3). Taxonomy (NCBI): domain Eukaryota; kingdom Viridiplantae; phylum Streptophyta; class Magnoliopsida; order Fabales; family Fabaceae; genus Lathyrus; species Lathyrus sativus. Next base: position 119,335,517 of record OZ012736.1, on the reverse strand, counting down.
GGTGTATTTATTAGAGTGCTCGCCAAGGATTGGGGCCCTTGTGCCTACGTATATTCACTTGTATGAAGTGAAGAATCACAACATTCGTAGTTCATGAGATTATGGTGGAAAACAGGATGTTGGATGGACGATGCTATCGTGCACATTCTAGCAGTTAGGTGTATTGCGGCTCGCTCTTGGAGTCTTATGCGTTACCTGTTTGCGGTAGAACGGATGTAACATGTCCTTGGGTAAAGGGTATGGATGATTAAAGATGGGAAAGAAAGAAAATTGTGCTCTCTAGGATCATCGCAATCCTATGCCTATGTATTCTCAAAGTTCGGCCACTTAAGAAATGATTGTATGTTGGTGGATTTTATACTTTGAAAAAAAAGGATTTTTGAATGATGCCCTAAGGCGAAAAAGAAGTTTGATGTGATTTTGAGGGTTTTGAAAGAAAGTTGTCATTGATTAAGATTGCACTAAAGACTACGGGTAGAGGCGAATATCTCGAACAAACAAGTCGAGCGTCTTGTGTTCAAAATACTCAGAATGAGTGTAGGAGAGGCTCCATTCTCACTCCTTTTCCACCACTTAAGGCTCGTGGCGCACAATCCTAATCGTATTCTTATTGTGTTTTGAATTTTATTGAGAAAAATAATTTGAGACGCGTATTGAACAAAAGTCTAATGAGTAGAGGTGAATATTTTGAACAACCAAGTCGAGCGTCTTGTGTTCAAAATACTCGGAATGAGTGTAGGAGAGCTCCATTCTCATTCCTTATCCGTCAAGTACTATAACATGAGCACAAGGTACACGCAATGACATAGGAAAAATAAACGATTAATAGGAACTGAGAAACTAAACCTAAACGATTAACTTCCACGGAAAAAAAAGAGAAAGAAAAAAAAGATTAATTCACAACCAAATTTGAGAAAATATTTTGAGTTATTAATTAATTAAAACGAATAAACTTATCCAATCCAAAAAAAAAAATTATAAGAACTTAAAAAATTAATCATAAAATTCACAAAAAAATATTTGTAATATGTGGGGTGTGAAAATGAATCAAGGAGTGCAGAAAGCAATATGGGCCCAAGCCCAATAACAAATTTTAAGTATAAAACAAATTGAATAAAAAAGAAAGGAAAAAATAAATTCTGATGGGCCTACATAAACACGGCCCGAATACTTGTCAGCAAGAATGCAAACACGTTCAAAATCTAAAATTTATTTCAAGAAAAAAAACTTCAAGATCCTACCTCAGTTCCTGTATTGTTTGAAAGCGAGAAAATCGATCTCAATATTGACGTATCGCTCACCGCGGATGGTTTGTGAATCGGCGATGGACCTGACGCGTTAGTAAAGATGCTCCCTCGAAGGTGGCGATGAGATTTGAAGGGATGTGGTAGGCCTCACGACGGTGCTGCTGCGGGGAGTTTTGACGGTGATGTTAATGATGGTGGAAGGCGGTTCAAAGGATGGTAGGTTGAGAGTATGGGTACTGTTTTGTCATCTTCTTCTCGCTTCACTTTATTCTTTCTCTCTGATCCTGTCGTGGCTCTCCTGTCTGTATCTCTCTTCGCGTCTTTTTTTTTTTTGGGGTGCGTCGCGGTGATGTGGCCGCCGTAAGTGGGTTTGTGAAATTTTGACTCAAGATTGAAGAATAATTGAGCAATGATTTTTGAGGTTTAGTTTTGTAGATGATGGATTTTATTGAGGAGAGTAATTTTGGGGTTTATTTCTGAGGTTTAAATCTGAGATTTTTGAGTTTGTGTTGTTAATGGTTGTGCTGGGAAGGTTTTTTCGAGATGGTGATGAAGTTGCTGTTCGGATTCACGGCGGTGGTTTTGAAGTGGTGATGAGTTTGAGTGGTTTGAAACTATGGAGATGGTGCAATGGATTTATGTTGCAACAGTTGTTGTTCTTCGGATTTAGGTGAGAACAAAGGTTACGATGAAAGATTTTTAGTTATAGTTTGATGGTGAATAAGCGGTTCTGCTTGTTGTATATGAACATAGGGTGGTAATATTGTTGGAATGGAAGTCCATTTGAAAAAAGATGAAAACAATTCATTTTGATTTTGGAAGAGCTGCAATGGTATTTATTGTGGTTATGGATGAAAGTTTGAAGAAGGAGTAAAATGTGTGTGTAGTATGATTTGTGTGTGCCGAGTTGTTGTTGTTGAGTAATGAAAGGAAGGTTCATGGAAAAGATAGAGAGACGAGATTTTATCGTAATGATGATGACAATACCATTCTGATGGAAACAAATGTGAAGGCACAATTTGGTTATGGTATTACCGCCTTATCGTTGTTTGAAGCTTTCATTTGTGGATAGAGCAGAGGTAAGGGTAATGACTTCACTGCCGTGTTGGAGAAGTTGTGGTTGTGTGCGTGAACAGAGGCTCGATTTTTTTTGGTAGCTTTATGTGTTTGATGGTGTATGATAAATGGTGGTGGATATGTCGTGCGAGCTTAAGGTGAGAGGAGATAAAGAATGAAAAGTTGTGTGTATGGTTTACAAAAGAAGTTGGTGTGAAATGGTAGTGCTCATGGAATATTTGTTTGGAAGGAGGTTGAGTTTTTCTTATTGATGAAAGGTGAGTTTTGTTTTTGAAGAACTCATGGACAATGTTCTCTTTCAAAGTTTATTCTCCCTTTTTCCTCCCCTTATTTTTCACTTGCTGTCCTTTATTTAAACCACCTGTTTTTCTCTTTAGAAATTGTCTTGTTGCTGATGTCAAGTAGTTTTCAGGTGCAGGATGTTGTTGTTGATATTTGAAATTGTTTGTACACAGGCTGTGTTTGGTCATTTTCACATTGCAAAGTATGTTGGTTGTACATAGCAGGTTGTCATAGGCATAGAACTTGGTTAATTGCAGAGGTTTTGGATGCTTTGGGAGTTTTGTAGGACGCAGGTTTTTGAGGGTAATACCAATATTCTGTTTTGGTGTATGTGTTGCAGTGCTTTGGTACGGTTTGAAGTGTAGTGTAGGTTTATGCAGAGGTGGGTTGTAGCATGGTGTGTTTATCGTGGTGCTACAGGAGGATGTCATTGAGTTGTCAAAGCTGTTGTGTAGCCTGTCTTCACTTGCAGGTTTTATAGCAGAGTTTTTATTGTGTGTGGTACGGATGGCTTGTAGTTTTTGTGTAGCAGTACGGTTTGGCATGACACTGGTGAGAAGTGTTCTGAATCCACTTTGTCTTGGAGTTGCGGTAGGTTATTCGCATGGCTTTGTATTGTCATGTTGGTATGGTTTCTACGGTTGGATGTGTGATGCAAGTTGTTGTTTTGCAGGGTTTTTTGTTTTGGCATGGTTTGAACGTGGTAGCAGCTGAATTTGTTTTAGCCTGCACATAATTTTCCTTTCCATTTCATTTAGTTGCAATTTGTTATAAATGCTTCGTAGGCTTCCTTTGTTGCAATGAAATTTTGGTTGAGCTTATTTTTCTCTCTTTTTTTTTATGAGCCTTTTTGTAGCAACTTGTAATGGACTTAAACATGTTACATGGACTTTATTGATTTTTATGGAATATAGTAATGGTCTTTTGTGTAACATAAATAATATATATATATATATATATATATATATATATATATATATATATATATATATATATATATATATATATATATATATATATATATATATATATATATATATATATATATATACATATATATATATATATATATATATATATATATATATATATATATATATATATATATATATATATATATATATATATATATATATAAAATATAAAAAATGAAAATGAATGTGGATAATGAAAAATGACTAAAAAATGGATATTATGGATAATTGAAAATGAATGAATATAAAATGGATTTTTGTGAAATTGGATAAGTTTGAATTTTGAAGAAGTGGATGTTGAGTTGATTTTAGAAATTGAAATGAATAAATGGATAAAATTTTGGATAATTGTGGAATGTGGATTTGCAACTTGACTCTATCAGTTAAGCTTTAACCTTACACAAATCCTCGATCCGAATCCTCGAATACAAATACTTGAATTCAAACCACACTTGTCCTCAATATAACCCCTTAAACCAACTGCCTTTGTCACAACTTGATTTGTATGCATAATGGTTATATAATATGAATACAGATGATGAAAATGTTGTGATATGGAATGTTATACGGATGATGTAAAGCAAGAACAAAGTTTGATGAATGAAAGCTCGAAAAATTTCTGGTCAAAAATTGGGGTATGACAGCTGCCCCTATTTAATCTTCTTGGACCTGAAAGTATGAATAGTGATAGCTTTCAGACATTTGAGGTAGAAGGGGATTAAATACTAGAATACCTAGAATTTTGACCGACTAGATGCAATGATATGCTTGAGATGCAAATGCAGGGAATGCTTGAAATGCAAATGTACGTCATGCTTCAATGAGTGCCTTGCCAGTCTTGAAAGGGGAAAAACCCCTGCAGAATCCCGAAAAGGGATGGTAATAGTACATCTATAATTTGAAACCTCTCCTATAAAAGGCAGAGAGACGCCTTGTATTAGGGAATTATAACTGGTTAGGAGATATTCCTTCTACAAAAGGTAGATAGGACTCGAGAATAGAAAAGTAGTGAGATATTTCTTCTACAAAAGGTAGGGAGAACTCTGGAAATAAAGTTGTGAGATATTCCTTTTACTAAAGGTAGAGAGGACTCTAGAAATAAAGGATTGTGAGATATTCCTTCTACGAGAGGTAGAGAGGACTCTAAAATAAATGATTATGAGATATTCCTTCTACGAAAGGTAGAGAGGACTCTAAAAATAACTGTGAGATATTCCTTCTACAAAAGGTAGAGAGGACTCTAAAAATAAACGTAATGAGATATTCCTTCTACGAAAGGTAGAGAGGACTCGGAAAATAAGGGATTATGAGACATTCCTTCTACGAAAGGTAGAGAGGACTCTAAAAATAACTGCGATGAGATATTCCTTCTACGAAAGGTAGAGAGGACTCCAAAAATAACTGCGATGAGATATTCCTTCTACGAAAGGTAGAGAGGACTCAGAAAATAAGGGATTATGAGATATTCCTTCTATGAAAGGTAGAGAGGACTCTAAAAATAATTGCGATGAGATATTCCTTCTACGAAAGGTAAAGAGGACTCCAAAAATAACTGCGATGAGATATTCCTTCTACGAAAGGTAGAGAGGACTCGGAAAATAAGAGATTATGAGATATTCCTTCTACGAAAGGTAGAGAGGACTCGAAAATAAACGGTTTTCCTCTTACAAAAGGCAAGGAGGACTCCTGAACAAAAGGTTAGGAGAAAAATATTCCTTCTACAAAAGGTAGAGAGGACTCCAGAACAAAAGGTTAGGAGAAATTCCTTTTACAAAAGGTAAAGAGGACTCCAGAACAAAAGGTTTAGAGATAATTCCTTCTACAAAAGGTAGATAGGACTCCAAAATAAAAGGTTTGAAGGCATGGTAACTCCTTCTACATCAACTAGAGGAGACTCCCTTGGGAGAATATGATCGTATTTCCTTCTGTAACGACAGAAAGGACTCCAGAACAAAAGGTTAGGAGAAAAAATTCCTTTTACAAAAGGTAAATAGGACTCCAGAATAAAAGGTTTGGAGATAATTCCTTCTATAAAAGGTAGATAGGAAACTCCCTCAGGAGAGGACGATCATACTTTCTTCTGCAAAAGGCAGAATAGACCCCTGAACAAAAGGTTAGGAGAAAAATTCCTTTCACAAAAGGTAGAGAGGATACTTACAAAAGGTAAGCTGACAAGAACCTGTACAAAAGGTACGGTGGGTCTTACTAAAGGTAAGTTAAATCTGTTGCGAAAGGCAAGGTGAAGATATTTCGTGAAAGAGACACAAGAAGACTCACAAAAGGTAAGTTGAGGGCAATAACCACCCTCTTGCAAAAGGTAGAGGAAACTTGGAAAGGGTATCAGAATATCATTTGACCTCACAGGCACAACGGCGGAGATGATATTCTTAAGTATGGTGACCATTCAGTTCTTGGCCACATAGGCATCAAGCATCAAAATTGATCGAAGATACCCAACACAAAGTTTTTCGCGTGTAAAAGACAGCGAGAAAACGCTTACGAAAGGGAAGCGAAAGGATAAGATTTCATGCGAAAGGCCATGAAATCCCTTACGAAAGGTAAGACGACTCCTATGCGAAAGGCAAAGAGGAGATACTTCGTGGAAAAGACACGGAAAGGCTTACAAAAGGTAAGCGAAGGGTAATAACCATCCTCTTGCAAAGGCAGAGGGACTTTGAAAAGGGTATCAGAACATCATTTGACCTCACAAGCACAACGGCGAAGATGACATTCTTTAAGCATGGCGACCATTCAGTTCTTGGCCACATAGGCATCAAGCATCCAAATTGATCGAAGATACCCAACACAAAGTTTTGTCATATGTAAAAGACAGCGAGAAAAACGCTTACGAAAGGGAAGCGAAAGGATAAGATTTCATGCGAAAGGCCATGAAATCCCGAAAGGTAAGGTGAGAAGATATCTCAAAATGGACTTACAAAAGGTAAATGAAGGGATAATACTCTTAAAGGATCCTACTAGGATGTCCACAGGAAATTTATATCTTTGAGAACGACCGGCTAAGCACGTATGTAAAAATGCAGGATGTATGCAAAAATGTCGGGGATGCAAGGACATGGTGATTACGGGTGAGGGTCGTGCCAAGTATGGTTGGGCTATGAAGGTGAATTACCAGATGAGAATTGGTGGCAAAAAGGTTAATTTGTTAGGCCAGAAACTGACTCCTTGTTTTATTGTCAAATGGGAACTATTTTTATGGTTTGCCAGACAATAACTGAACTTTGAAAGGAAAGTTGACTACCAAACGGGAACCGGAGTCCGAAAGTAGGCTAAAGAAAAGGATGATTTGGTCGGGTGGGCTAATAGCATGATTCCCCAACACTCGTCTTGAACTCGAAAGAGCTTGCTTGATAAGCTTAAAGGCATGGAAAGAGCTTGCCCTAGTTTTAGTTCAGCTTGCCTCAGTCTGAGGGTCTTTGGAGGATTTTCCTTTGAAACACAGAGAGGAATTGCCCCAGTTTTAGTTCAACTTGCCCCAGTCTGAAAGGGTCTTTGGAGAATTTATTCTTAAAAGAGAGATTGGAGGTAGCTCGTCATGAGATGACCTGCCACAGAATCTTGCGTGATGAAGAGGTTAGTCCTTAATTAACCGACTCTTGGAGTGATGGGCTTTGACGTACTCTTGAAGTGGCCTGTCCCATAATGAGCGTTGAAGCGGTTTAACTTATGCTGATTTAGCATTAGAGGGACTTCTCTTTTAATCAAAGAACCTTCGAGTGGCCTGCCCCTAGTTGGTAGAGTCTTGTGATGATTCTGATCAACCAATTTTTGCATGACTCGTCCCCTAATCAAAGGATGCTTGGGGGCTTGCTTTAGACTAGCCTATTTCACCATCATTGGATGCCAATGCCCCTGATCCGTAGGACCACAAGGTGCTTTTGATTCCGTTCAATTTTGATGAACGGTCAAATCCTCTTTGATTACTCTTTGTTAGCCTTTCCTTGATGTCAAATACCGACTTGTAATTTAAATTGTTTATTCACAAATGGTAATTTTAATGCAATTCTCATGCAAATTTTGAAAAATCATTTATTGGGATGATGTGATAGTGTGTGGTGGATGGAACATTAGTCCAAACATAGTGTTGATTTATTGGTGTGTGAAAAATATAGCAAGAATATGACACCAATACTGAAGATTAGCAAATACGTGGGGAGTTAGCTTACGCAACCTTACTGTAGCATGCTTTCAGAATAAATCCTGCTTCAATTAGGTCTTTTTAAGAGTTGTAACATGGTCTGGTTCACAGTTATAGAAACAAAGGATATAAGGCTCAAAGTATTATTTATCCCCACCCTTTCTTCGTGATGATTTCCATACCTATGTTCAGCTAATTCCGCACGTGCTTATCTTGACAGTGTAAGCTTGATGGTTCAAGGTTCGTTCGACGTGGCAGTCACCTTATTTGATTTTGATGGATGTCAGTGACCCTTTTTGATTTGTGTAGCCACTGAATTTTTTTTGTTTTTGTTGAGGGATTGAGGACCTCTTTTGATTTTGTTTTCGATCCCTAACTTTTGCATGGACTGATTTTGCTTGTCAGATCCATCGGGATTACCTTGATTTTCGCCTAAGTCCCCTTTGAGGCGTTTGACTTAGCAGGCTTATGATTTTTTTTGGTTTTGTTGGAGGATTATGACTGCCATGTCATGGGTCTTTGATGATCAACCGTCTTCTGGATCTGGCTTTGTTGATTCAAATGCGGGATTGGATTAACTGAAAACTACCCTGCCCCAGGTTTATCATAAGGGTTTAAAAGTCCGAAGAAAACTCCTACTTCTAGGCTCGAAGTGGTTGACTAGGGATTAACTCCTTATATCTCTGGTGTTTAGGGGATTTGAAACAATGCCTGTACATCATCAGCAGGATTTTGTCCGAAAGCATACAATTGCAATTATGGGTATTTCGTTTTTGTCATCCTCCCTCCAATTTTGCTAAAACAAAGGTTTGATAAAATAAGTGGACGAGAGGTAGATGAAACCTTTTTTTTTATATTTTTTTTTCTTCGTTTTTTGTTGTTGTTATTGTTGTAAGTGAAGAAAAGATGAGCGAATGCGACATGATTAATTCAAAAAGCATGATTACTTCATTAGTATTACCATTCAAAACATAACAATGTTTAAAAACAAGTAGCAAATGACGGGAAATAAATTAAAAATGCTTAGAAAAGACAAGATATAAAAATTGCCGGCATTGGGTACTGGGCTTTTTCTTTCTTGACTCGCGGTTAGACTAGCCTTCTTGCTCATTGGGGCCACTATGATAACCTTTTCCATGCCCACTTTCAGAATTTTCTCCCATGCCAGAAACTGATGAACCTGCCCGACCAGATGAAGGATTGACGTTAATTTGAAGGCCTTGAGGCGTAAATGAAATCAATCTGGACTCAATCAACCCTTGTACTTGGTACTTCAAACTTTTACAATCCTCAATCGTGTGTCCAGGCGCTCCAGAGTGGAATACACACCTGGCATTTGCATCATAGCCTAGAGGAGGAGGTGTTGGAGGAGGACCAAGTTCTCTTAGCTGGACCAAAGAGTTACTGAGAAATAAAGGGAGGAGTCGACTGTAAGACATAGAAATTGGGTCAAACTGTTTCTCTGGTCTCCTTGGTCTGTTCGGGCCTCGTTGGGCAAAGCTTCGTCGCTGATCTGGATACTGATTCTTACTCTGCGGTTGATTCCTTGGACCTGACTGAGGATTAAGTAATGGTCGTTGATAAGTACGCTTCATAGGTCCAAGTGGTAGGTCATGCTCACGAGGCATCTCTTGACTTGAGGGGGACTTAAGTACTTCCATAGGATCAAGCATTTTTGCGGCAACAACTGGTGTGAGGTTACTTTCCTTCCTCATCAGTGTTTGCAGGATCTCCATAATCAAGTTCACCTGAGTTTTCAGTTGCTTGACCTCCTCCTTCAACAATTCCTGGCCTTTATGAAGCTCTTTCATAGTGATCTGGGACATATTTCCAATTCTGAGCAAGTGTCGGAAAATCAGCTAGCTGGTTAGAAACAAAAGATGGTATGAGGTTCGCGGGAAATGATATGTAGAATGCAGATGCAATGCACATATAATGGATTGAATGCATTGGGATGCAATGTACTTAATCTGACTTTAGCACACAGGATCAAAGGTACGGATTAAGGATAAAAGTTAATTGATCGTAACACAAGGTTCTCACCAGGTGTGATCTAAGGTTCAATTGGGATCCCAAAGTCATGGATCCACATGACTGTTCATCATACATGACATGAATATGTCGGAGGATGACTCCATCACATGAATCTCTTTTGGGTGAGGTCCTCGTATCGACCCACACGAGAAGAACTTCTCGGGGACCCATACTACGAGACACGTCGACACTGGGTTCTAGACAAGGATTTCAGAGTCATGGACTTCCTTGATTGTTTGTTACGTATGTCAGTCATTGCCAGGCAACAAACCATCAAGAAATTCTCTTCTGAACAAGGTCTTCGTATCGATCCTCACGAGAAGAGCTTCTCGAGGACCCATACTACGTGACCATCAATCTTAGTTGGCCAATGGTTTAAGGCTCTAAAGGTCCTTAGAGTAATGGTTTCTTGAGAAAACGTTGATCAAACACGCCAAGAGCTTGACGGTTCTCATCATTCTCAAAAGAATCTACTCCAAGCGAGGTTCTCGTATTGACTATCACGAGATGACCATCTCGGAAGCCCATACTACTCAACCTCTCCTATCTCAATCTTAACACTCTAGACTCGGGTATAGAGTATTTCCCTTAAGGTTTGCCACCAAAGTATCCAATCCACACCACAACGAATGAAACCAAACAAGGTGAGATACAATTAAATAAATAAGGGAAAGTGATAAACAAACAAATAAAAGTAAATGACCCAAACACGCGAAAAACAAACTAGGTTAGGTTTGACTCGCTTAAGGAAGAGTCCCCAGCAGAGTCGCCAGCTGTCGCTACGCGAAAAATGACACAGAGTCGCCACCGGATTTTATTTATCCCACGGAGGGAAAGGGAAATAGCGATAAAACCTTTTGGAAAAGAGCATGGTCATCGCAACCAAGTCTTAGGGTTCGGGAGCCGGTTATGCAAGGGGAAGGTATTAGCACCCCCTCGCATCCATCGTACTCGATGGGAACCTCCTAGGTTGTTTGGCGTGAATGGGTGTTTTATTCTAAAAGTTTGCTTGTTTGAAGAAAGAGGGGTTCGTGTATTTATTAGAGTGCTCGCCAAGGATTGGGGCCCTTGTGCCTACGTATATTCACTTGTATGAAGTGAAGAATCACAACATTCGTAGTTCATGAGACTATGGTGGAAAACAGGATGTTGGATGGACGATGCTATCGTGCACATTCTAGCAGTTAGGTGTATTGCGGCTCGCTCTTGGAGTCTTATGCGTTACCTGTTTGCGGTAGAACGGATGTAACATGTCCTTGGGTAAAGGGTATGGATGATTAAAGATGGGAAAGAATGAAAATTGTGCTCTCTAGGATCATCGCAATCCTATGCCTATGTATTCTCAACATGTGTGAGAAATCAGAGCAGCCGTAGTTCGACCACTTAAGAAATGATTGTATGTTGGTGGATTTTATACTTTGAAAGAAAAGGGTTTTTGAATGATGCCCTAAGGCGAAAAAGAAGTTTGATGTGATTTTGAGGGTTTTGAAAGAAAGTTGTCATTGATTAAGATTGCACTAAAGACTACGGGTAGAGGCGAATATCTCGAACAAACAAGTCGAGCGTCTTGTGTTCAAAATACTCAGAATGAGTGTAGGAGAGGCTCCATTCTCACTCCTTTTCCACCACTTAAGGCTCGTGGCGCACAATCCTAATCGTATTCTTATTGTGTTTTGAATTTTATTGAGAAAAATAACTTGAGACGCGTATTGAACAAAAGTCTAATGAGTAGAGGTGAATATTTTGAACAACCAAGTCGAGCGTCTTGTGTTCAAAATACTCGGAATGAGTGTAGGAGAGCTCTATTCTCATTCCTTCTCCGTCAAGTACTATAACATGAGCACAAGATACACACAATGACATAGTAAAAATAAACGATTAATAGGTATTGAGAAACTAAACCTAAACGATTAACTTCCACGGAAAAAAAAGGGAAAGAAAAAAAAGATTAATTCACAACCAAATTTGAGAAAATATTTTGAGTTATTAATTAATTAAAACGAATAAACTTATCCAATCCAAAAAAAAAAATTATAAGAACTTAAAAAATTAATCATAAAATTCACAAAAAAATATTTGTAATATGTGGGGTGTGAAAATGAATCAAGGAGTGCAGAAAGCAATATGGGCCCAAGCCCAATAACAAATTTTAAGTATAAAACAAATTGAATAAAAAAGAAAGGAAAAAATAAATTCTGATGGGCCTACATAAACACGGCCCGAATACTTGTCAGCAAGAATGCAAACACGTTCAAAATCTAAAATTTATTTCAAGAAAAAAAACTTCAAGATCCTACCTCAGTTCCTGTATTGTTTAAAAGCGAGAAAATCGATCTTAATATTGACGTATCTCTCACCACAGATGGTTTGTGAATCGGCGATGGACCTGACGCGTTAGTAAAGATGCTCCCTCGAAGGTGGCGATGAGATTTGAAGGGATGTGGTAGGCTTCACGGCGGTGCTGCTGCGTGGAGTTTTGACGGTGATGTTAATGATGGTGGAAGGCGGTTCAAAGGGTGGTAGGTTGAGAGTATGGGTACTGTTTTGTCATCTTCTTCTCGCTTCACTTTATTCTTTCTCTCCGATCCAGTCGTGGCTCTCCTGTCTCTATCTCTCTTCGCGTCGTCTTTTTGTTTGGGGTGCGTCGCAGTGATGTGGCCGCCGTGAGTGGGGTTGTGAAATTTTGACTCAAGATTGAAGAATAATTGAGCAATGATTTTTGAGGTTTAGTTTTGTAGATGATGGATTTTATTGAGGAGAGTAATTTTGGGGTTTATTTCTGAGGTTTAAATATGAGATTTTTGAGTTTGTGTTGTTAATGGTTGTGCTGGGAAGGTTTTTTCGAGATGGTGATGAAGTTGCTGTTCAGATTCACGGCGGTGGTTTTGAAGTGGTGATGAATTTGAGTGGTTTGAAACTATGGAGATGGTGCAATGGATTTATGTTGCAGCAGTTGTTGTTCTTCGGATTTAGGTGAGCACAAAGGTTACGATGAAAGATTTTTAGTTATAGTTTGATGGTGAATAAGCGGTTCTGCTTGTTGTATATGAACAGAGGGTGGTAATATTGTTGGAATGGAAGTCCATTTGAAAAAAGATGAAAACAATTCATTTTGATTTTGGAAGAGCTGCAATGGTATTTATTGTGGTTATGGATGAAAGTTTGAAGAAGGAGTAAAATGTGTGTGTAGTATGATTTGTGTGTGCCGAGTTGTTGTTGTTGAGTAATGAAAGGAAGGTTCATGGAAAAGATAGAGAGACGAGATTTTATCGTAATGATGATGACAATACCATTCTGATGGAAACAAATGTGAAGGCACAATTTGGTTATGGTATTACCGCCTTATCGTTGTTTGAAGCTTTCATTTATGGATAGAGCAGAGGTAAGGGTAATGACTTCACTGCTGTGTTGGAGAAGTTGTGGTTGTGTGCGTGAACAGAGGCTCGATTTTTTTGGTAGCTTTATGTGTTTGATGGTGTATGATAAATGGTGGTGGATATGTCGTGCGAGCTTAAGGTGAGAGGAGATAAAGAATGAAAAGTTGTGTGTATGGTTTACAAAAGAAGTTGGTGTGAAATGGTAGTGCTCATGGAATATTTGTTTGGAAGGAGGTTGAGTTTTTCTTATTGATGAAAGGTGAGTTTTGTTTTCGAAGAATTCATGGACAATGTTCTCTTTCAAAGTTTATTCTCCCTTTTTCCTCCCCTTATTTTTCACTTGCTGTCCTTTATTTAAACCACCTGTTTTTCTCTTTAGAAATTGTCTTGTTGCTGATGTCAAGTAGTTTTCAGGTGTAGGATGTTGTTGTTGATATTTGAAATTGTTTGTACACAGGCTGCAGGTTTGTACACAGGCTGTGTTTGGTCATTTTCACATTGCAAAGTATGTTGGTTGTACATAGCAGGTTGTCATAGGCATAGAACATGGTTAATTGCAGAGGTTTTGGATGCTTTGGGAGTTTTGCAGGATGCAGGTTTTTGAGGGTAATACTAATATTCTGTTTTGGTGTATGTGTTGCAGTGCTTTGGTACGGTTTGGAGTGTAGTGTAGGTTTATGCAGAGGTGGGTTGTAGCATGGTGTGTTTATCGTGGTGCTACAGGAGGATGTCATTGAGTTGTCAAAGCTGTTGTGTAGCCTGTCTTCACTTGCAGGTTTTATAGCAGAGTTTTTATTGTGTGTGGTACGGATGGCTTGTAGTTTTTGTGTAGCAGTACGGTTTGGCATGACGCTGGTGAGAGGTGTTCTGAATCCGCTTTGTCTTGGAGCTGCGGTAGGTTATTCGCATGGCTTTGTACTGTCATGTTGGTATGGTTTGTACGGTTGGATGTGTGATGCAAGTTGTTGTTTTGCAGGGTTTTTTGTTTTGGCATGGTTTGAATGTGGTAGCAGCTGAATTTGTTTTAGCCTGCACATAATTTTTCTTTCCATTTCATTTAGTTGCAATTTGTTATAAATGCTTCGTAGGCTTCCCTTGTTGCAATGAAATTTTGGTTGAGCTTATTTTTCTCTCTTTTTTTTATGAGCCTTTTTGTAGCAACTTGTAATGGACTTAAACATGTTACATGGACTTTATTGATTTTTATCGAATGTAGTAATGGTTTTTTGTGTAACATAAATAATATATATATAAAATATAAAAAATGAAAATGAATGTGGATAATGAAAAATGACTAAAAATATGGATATTATGGATAATTGAAAATGAATGAATATAAAATGGATTTTTGTGAAATTGGATAAGTTTGAATTTTGGAGAAGTGGATGTTGAGTTGATTTTAGAAATTGAAATGAATAAATGGATAAAAATTTGGATAATTGTGGAATGTGGATTTGCAACTTAACTCTATCGGTTAAGCTTTAACCTTACACAAAACCTCAATCCGAATCCTCGAATACAAATACTTGAATTCAAACCACACTTGTCCTCAATATAACCCCTTAAACCAACTGCCTTTGTCACAACTTGATTTGTATGCATAATGGTTATATAATATGAATACAGATGATGAAAATGTTGTGATATGGAATGTTATGTGGATGATGTAAAGCAAGAACAAAGTTTGATGAATGAAAGCTCGAAAAATTTCTGGTCAAAAATTGGGGTATGACAATGAATACATATTGTTTGCATGAGATTGTATGAATAGAATGCATGAGAACATTGTGAAAATGTGTGCATTGCTTGATAAATGTATCGATGAGATTAAGATGCGAGACGGTCTTAAGTGCATTTGGTGGTTGATTGCATATGCATCATTTAGTCAAGAGGCAATGTTTGCTAGTTTCGTGGAGACTGGTGACTTGTCCCAAACCTAGAAGGGTGGGTTTGAAAGCTTAGTGTCGCTACCGCGAAAATAAGGTGTCGGCAAAACAGAAGAGTCGCCACCTTTCGTTATTTATCCCTCAGAACGGGAAAGGAAACGATCGGAAAAACCTGACGAAAAGGTATAAGACAAGGTCATCGCAACCATTGTCTGGGTTCGGGAGTCGGTTACGCAAGGGGAAGGTATTAGCACCCCTCACGTCCATCGTACTCGATGGGATCCACGCTTGTTGTGTTTATCTGACGGGTTGGTTTTATCTATCTACCTATCAAGGTTGGTCTGAAAAAGAAAAGAAAATGACTCGGCAAAGCGTCGCGCTTTATGCCTACGTATTCTCATCAGAGAATGAGAAATCAGAGTCAACGTAGTTCGGCTAACTATGGGTGATGGGGGAAGGTGGCTCGCCAATACATCAGTATTATGCCTACGTACTCTCAACAAATATGAGAGATTAGAGCTTACGTAGTTCGGGATAATACGGATTACGGGAATTCAGATTCATCTGTTTTTCGAGTAGGGTTAACAAACAGTTTCAACAGTTTGGCGTACGCAGCTCGACCTTTGGAGACTTAGGCGTTACCGTTTGCGGTAGAACTGGGAGTTAACGACACTCTTTTCTTCAAAAAAGCTTCCTTTGAATTATGGGCCCACGGGGAAAAAAGGTTTGAAGTTCGTTTTCTGTCTTTTACGGAAGAACTGTTTTTTATGGATGTTTGCAACCAATATCGCACTAGAGACTATGACCTGAGAGTGAATGCGTCGCATGTCACCCAAGGGGTGCCATACTAAACATCCAGACTGCTGAAAAGAAACTCTCCAACAATCCTTTCTCAGATAGCCTAAGGCTCATAACGTACGACGTCAGTTCATCTTTATTACCGTATTTTGACTTGTTTTGAGATGAGAAGAGAGAACGAACAGGTTCAACTAAGGGGAGACTATCAAGTCCTAATGTTGTCATGCCAAGGATTCATCCTATGGTTGAGGTTTGAAACAGGGATCTCCTAGAAGTTATCATGCATAGGTTTCAACCTAAAGTTCTAATCATCACTTCCTTATCAAAGGAAGTGAGATTCCTAAGGGATCATGTCAATGGTATACAACAGATAAAGCATAAGCTTAAATGGTAAATAGATATACAGTGAACGACTGTAAAATGCATGCAATGCAAGTAAGGAAGGAAATGTGTGTGGGGCATCAGCCTCGACAAGCTCGTCTCGACCTCGAGCCAGATATGAATAACTGCAATCATACAGGAAGAAATAACATGCCATCAAGCAAACACAATAACTGCAATCATACAGAAGAAGTAAAATAAAATGCCATCAAGCAAATCACTAACCACACAGGCAAGGGAGCGAAGCTCTATTGAATACCAGCAAGCAAAGCCATATAGTAACAATACAAGCAGAGGGAGCAACTCAACCTCTAATGCAATCATGCTCCTGGCTTAAATCAATCTAAACATGAACTTATTCTAATGCATCAAGCAAATCAAGCAAGTCACATCAATACAGTTGCACAGAAAGCAAACAGACAGGAAAGCAGATCAACAGCTTCACAACAAAGCTCCTCTGACAGCAGTCCATTCCTCAGTCTTCAGCTGCTCTTCAAATCTCTCTCATTCAATAGCAAGTGTCAACTTGCTTCTTCAAGCCTTCAACACCTCACACACAAGTATCAACTTGTTCTCCACCTTCTTCAAGCTTCAACTCCAACACATACTCCACCTTCAGGCTTCAATTCCAATAGCAAGTATCAATTTGTCCCTTCAGGCACTCAATGTATCAAACACACAAGTATCAACTTGTTCTCCAACTTCAAGCTTCAGCTCTTCATTTGATCTCAAATGGATTCCCTTCACAAGTGTCAACTTGCTCTTCTTGGTCTTCAAGCTTCAGCTTCCATGGCAGTCTTCAAATACAGAGAAGTAGCAACCTCTAGCATCTTCAGTCTTCTAGCAAAGAACTCCATCCTCTAGCAAGGGAGAAAGATTCATCTGACAAGAGCAAGGTTTGGATAATAGACAGCAGAGTGAAGACCAAAGGTCACCACTAAGCACTCCATCATCAGAGAAAGGAACCCTCAAAGGTTCTACCAACTTGTGAAGAGCCACACATCCTACCAAAGGAGGGATGATGCCTTTACAAGGGGACCTTACATCATAGGGAGGAATGGAAGTGATCAACATCTTCCATGTTTATGAAAGAAGAAAATCTACCTAGAAGCTCTACCTACAAACCCTAATCTTAACATCTAAGCAACACTCAAACCAAAAGAAGGGAAATCTTCACATCCAAGCTTCTTCAAGCATCCCATAGTAGCCCAAGCTTGCCTTCAACACTATCCAAGAGCAAGAGAGGCAAAACCCTAATCTAAGGGACCTAAAGAAGTCATTCTAGTTGAGTTAGCAAATTAGGATCACCTAAAACCTAGTATTAAAGTTAATCCTAACTAAAATACTAAAACCAATTGTAAAATCCTACAAAAACAACTATGGGAACCTAATTCATTCATGAATATACCATACAAAATCCAGAGGTTGAATCATCCACAAAGTCCTAGAAATAAAACCTAAATCATAAGGTACTAAGCTTAAACCCCTAAGACTAGAGCACCTAAAGTTTCAACTTAAAACTACCACCTAATTCCATCACAAAAATGTGAGAAAATTGCTAGGGGGACATGCATATATATGCTAGCTACACCCAAAAAATCAAGTCAAGAATCATCACCAAATGATAAAAAAAAATTCAACAAAACAAGGTATCAACCATGGCCATTTTAATATCAATTAATATTCAAAAAATGCAAATAAAATCACAAATGCATGAATTCCTAATACTTTTAATCTATAAAATTCTGGATTCATTCATGAATCAGGGGAAAAAAGGTTGGAATTAATTGAGTTAATTTCCTATTTTTTATGAATTATTTTCTAAGCCATATAAAATGATGAAAAATAAAAGAAATTAAATGGTAATTGGTAAACATGCGTGGCAAATAGCAATGAGCATCAGTTCATTTCAAAGAATTGGGCCAAAGGGGGGGGGGGGGGGGTGTGGAAATCACTTTTAACACTGAGCCCAAACCATTTCAATTAATGAAACGGTGCGTTTCATGTTAATGTCTCTCTTCAGAGTTCAGCAATCAATCGTGGCCTTCCATTGCTCGCCTGAGTCCAAGGTCAAACCCTAATCCAACGCTTGCAGTGCATCGTCCCTAATTTGAATCAGTTGGAGGGAGGTAACCAGACGGTGGCCTGAACAGTGGTGCCACCGTCTTCTCCGGTGAGGTTGTCTTCTCAGGTCAACCAAATTCACAAAACTATACATCATCTTGTCTAGAATTCAATGCTGATCAAGAATCTCAACTCCAAATCATCTAAATCCTTCTCTAACTCAAAACACGATAACATTTTCAGAAATCATCACAATCTTGAATCTCACCATTCTTCAAATTAAAGGTCTCAATCCAATCCTTATCTCATGGTGATTAATTTGCACTATCTAATCTTGATTAACAGTCCAAGAATCACTAGATTTCAGCCTTAACAGAAATTGATCATCACCTTATTTTGTCTCTAATTCACCAATTTCTGATCCTAAATCCAACTATATCAATAGGGGAACCTAACCACATATGAATTTCTAAGCATCTCCCTATAGTTTAAGCATAAATTCAATGTATACCAACCTGGTTTCAGACGTGTAACATAAGGTGTTCTTGATCACTTCAACCTCCAAAACAATGCAGACACACTCCAACTTTACTCCTGAAGCCTTTGCACACCTTGATTTAGCTTGATTCTTCCTTGAACTCAAAAACCGATTTCAACTTGCAAGGGTGAAACTTCAATCTCACTCTTTGCTTCCAGCACCAATCTCTTCCAAAAAATGAACTGAATTCACTCAATGACTTATATAGAAGTGTTTAGACTCATCTAGAAACTTCTGGAGTCATCCAAATGAGATTTTGGATTTTCACTTTCTCCTCCAAATATCATTCATGGCATATGCGATATCTCCTCTGTTTGGGCCTCAGCAAGCTTGGTTTGCACTCCTCATGAGCTAAGGAATTGAATGGTGATGATTGTTTCCTTGTTTGCAAGCCAAAGGTGGGAGTTTGATTATGTTGCTTCATCATGAAGAAATGAAATGGAATGGTATGGAAATGACCTCAGATAAAAATTCTAACATTGCCATTGTTTCAAAAATCATTTTTCCAATCAATTTGACTTATTATTTTGCTTCATTTGGTCACAAAATGAATTATTTGAAATTTTGGTCATTTAATCCTTTTAATTCTTCCTTTTTTTCAAAATTTCTTGAACCAAATCTCTCCTTGAGCCATTTCAATGCCTCCTTGATGCACGGTCAAGGTTAAAACCCCATTTTGAGCAACTTTCTAGTTGAACACAATTTCATTTGAGACCTCTAAGTTGGTGAAAATAGCCTATGATCACAAATGACCTATAATCACCAAATGTCCAAAATACCCTTGACTTGTCAAAGCCATAAATTGAGTTCTACAAATCCTATCAAGGACTTATAGTACTATCTAGAAAGATAAGAGGATAAGGAACAACATTCATGTTGACCAAAAGTTAATAGGAATCATCCTTCTAGGGCAAAAGTGTCATGCAAGTTGGGTAACTTTCAAGCTCCAAATTCACATGCCTCAGATGACTTGTAACTTGTCAAAGCCATAACTTGAGCTCTACAAATCCTATCAAGGACTTCTAGCACTCAAATTAAATCTAGGATCATGCCTTACACAATCATGTTAGGGGAAAGATGAGATGACAATCATATATTGAGCTACACTGCCTTGAAGATAGGGGTCAAACTAGGGGATTTTACACTGCCAAGCCTTGGAAACCCTAGCTTGAAACTTCTCAAACTCTTCAATCATGATGAGTTGACCTTAGAATCATCCTTATAACATCTCAATATATCAATCCATGATCACATGGCCCTTGAATTAGGTCTCAACCTTCTTCAAATCCTCAGTTGACTTAGGGTTGACCCAGTCAAACCCTAGTTGCACCAATCATGGCTGAGCTTTCTTAATCTTGCAGAATGACCTGTCTAGGCCTCAAAGTGATCCTCAATATTTATCATGAGCTCTCTCAAGACCTCAAGTCCATCTTCATGGCTTCAGAATCATCTGATGACTTCCCACAACTCTCATGTTAGGAGACCTACACTCTTGGCTTCAACCACTATCTCTAAGGGTCTTTTAACTTCTCTGACAAGGATATCAACCCTTGAACACTTGAATAACCTTCTTAGCTAGCTTCATAGTCTTGTATAGATATTAATTGGTAATCATACCTCTTGATCTCCTGCACACGTGTCAATGGAATGCAAATGATAATGCTAATGTGAATGAAATGAAACATAAGCTAGGTAAAGAAATGTTGGGCAAATTTTGGGGTGCAACACTTCGGGAACGAGCTTTTGTTGTTATCGGTCTAGAAGGGTGGACCCGGTTTAAGTGTAAAAACCAAAAAATGATAACAAGTGTTGGTACCACATGGCATGAGTTGCATTGAGTCACATAATTAATGCGTATTGTTGTGTGAAAGTTTACCTTTATGTGAAGTATTGAATTGAGAATTATGGGTGTATGCATGACGAAATGTGTTTGGTGAATGATGTGGCATCCTTATTTTATACCATATTTTAATTTACTCTTATGAAATTTATTATGTGCTTATGTGATTTAATTGTTTATTTGGGGGTATAGAAGGGGGTGTTACAGATAGAGGATCGAGAGTTGAAGCAACTTCGAGGCAAAGGGATTGCTTTGGTGAAGGTCGCTTGGGGAGGACCGGATGATGGAAATGTGATTGGGGAACTCGAGGGTCAGATGAGGGAGTCTTATCCAGAGTTGTTTGAAACAGGTAACATTTTCGAGGACGAAAATTCCTGAAGTGGGGGAGGGTTGTAACAGCCCAATTTTCAATAATTAATTATTCGTATTAATTAATTGATTTATTTGGATAATTTTAATTATTGGAATTATTGGTAGATAATTGAGAGAAGAAATATAATGGAAGGAAATAGAATACAAATACATATAAGGAAAAGTGGAAGAAAGAGGAAAGAATATAAACATAAGAGAAAGAGAAGAGAAAGAAAGAGGAAGAGGAGAAAAGAGAAGGAAAAGAGGGGAAAGCTTGGAAAGCTCAAGAACAAATTCTAGCTTCGATTTAATGTATGAAATATCATTATCTTGTCAATGTGTATGATTATTTATGTGTGTGTTTGGATTCGTTAGAGGTTTTCCATCTTTTTCCATTCTAGGGCAGAAACGAGTTTAATCGGTAGAATCAATGTTTTAACGGTTAAAATCTGGAATATATGATGTAGATTAGTCGATAAATGTTAGGCTAAGACTACTGGAATTCGTTGGAATTGAATCGGGTGATTTGGGAACTTCTGATGAATTTTGAACAGTTGGGGTTTTGAACATCACAGACGTTCGTTAGCACCTTCGCTAGGCGAGCAGGTCACGAGTGTTCACTGTAGCGAGCTAGTAGCGAATGGTCCCATACTTGGACAGAATGTAATTGACCCTCTTCGCTGGTAGAGCGCAAGGTAGCGAGGGGTTCGCTAGGCGAAGCCCCAACGAGTAGGTAGCAAAGCCTTACAGTAGCTTCTGTTTGCCTTCGCGAGCTTGTTCGCTAGGCGAACATGGAGCGAGTGTTTGCTATGAACTCGCTAGGCGAACAAGCTAGCGAGTGTGACAACATTCTTATTTCTTGTTGTGATTCCATCCAATATTGATTGTTTGGTTCGATTGTGTTCAATCTTGATCTGAAATGAGTAATTGTGTGCTGTTATATATATGATGTGGGTAGCCGTATGGCGTGAATCCTAGATTTGTGGAATTGATTGTGGGATGTGGTTCTTTAACAAATATGTGCATTGTTTGAATTGATTAAAAATGCATGATGATTTATGATGAAGTTTGTTTCCGTTTGGCACGATGATGTGAATGCATATTGATTGTATGCAATATTGTGAATAATGCATGAGAACATATTGTGAATATGTGTGCATTGTTTGATAAATGTGATCATGTTGAAAGTATGAATACTTTGATATGATGTGTGAGTGTGCAATCATGTTATAATTCTTGTGTGATGAATTATTGAGTATGCATGGGATTAAGATGCGAGAACAGTCTTAAGTTCATATGATTGTTGATTGCATACGCATCATTTGTGTCAAGAGGCAATGCTTGCTAGTATCGTGGAGGCTAGTGACTTGTCCCAAACCTAGAGCGGGGTTTGAAAGCTTAGGGAATGGGCTTTTGTTGTTATTGGTCTAGGGAATGGACCCAGTTTAAATGTAAAAACCGAAAAATGATAACAAGTGTTGGTACCACATGGCATGAGTTGCATCGAGTCACATGGCATAAATATCTTTGTTATATGAAAGTATGCTGGTGTATGAATTGTTGAATTGAGGATTATGGATGTGTGCATGATAAAACATGTTGGGTGATTATCAATATTTGTTTATACATATATTGTGATGTATATGATGATGATAATGAATTATGGTGAGAAATGCGGAATATGTGTATTCTATGCTTGTATATATATAATTATATGCATTGATTATTATGGTAATATTTCTCACCCTTCTGTTGTTTTATAATACTCTATGGGGCATTGCAGATTAGGTTGTTGGAGGTCTTTTATGAAGTATAGCTTCATTCTTTTGGTCGGTTAAGCTCTGATATGTAGCACCGGGTAGTTAGGATTGTATAGTATTCTTTTGGGATACATTTTGCATATGTATCTGCTGACAAATGTTTATGTAAACGTGAATGCTGTGGTGACTCAAACTGGATGATATGTATTTATATGATTACATGTTTAAATGATTCAATGTTTAGATTTTCCGCTTTTAATTCTAAATATTGAGATGTGGGTGTAAGGACTAAGTTCCTCTGTTGAAGCTACCCCACTGTTGCATATCTCTATTGAACATGTGTTGTATGTTTTATTTCACGTATTGTGTGACATGCTCCTTTTATACCATGTTTTAATTTTACTCTGATGAAATTTTAATATGTGTTTAATTGATTATTTGGGGGTGTAGAAGGGGGTGTTACAACGAGCATCAGAGGCTCCGACATTTATTTTGCTCAGCGATCGAGCGGCCAATTTTATTTTATTCAACAGGTTATTTTTAACTCAGGAGATGGTGTACAGGTTATCTCAGGAATTCTCACAATTATGATATTCAAGAGCAAGTTTCAGAGGCTTAGCGGAGCTCAGAACATGTTCATACTTGTGTGATGTCTATCCATGATTGTTATTTGCATTTGTTTAATTGCATTTGTTTAATTGCATTCTTACATGCTTGCTGCCTGCTTTTCACAGCTGTTCTTTTTCTGAACCTGCATGCTATCTTTGCCTTGCTTGCTTGCTGTCTGGCTTTTCACACCTGTTTTTATGCTGAAACATGTGTTGTTATATGTTGTCTTGCTTGTGTGCTGGATTTTATTGTTGTCTTATACATGAGGCGTTGTTGTAGCTGTTGTTTTTGCCTTGCTTTCTTGTTATTTGCTTTTCTTTTGCATTTTCCTTTAGGACTCTTATTCCAATTTAATTTTCAATTAAATTTGAAGTAGGATAGACATTGGGAGTTTAATCCATGCATGATAACAAGTAGGCTAGTCCCTTTTAACCTCAACCTTAGGTCCATCTTTTGCATGCTAGCATTAGGATAGAATCTCCTTTCGCATCCCGACATTAGGACCACTTTACATGACAACATTAGGGCCAAGTTTCCCTTTAGACCTTTCGTGCGTCTCTTTTCTCACCTTAAAACACATTCTAACTCATCTAATAAATATGATGAATGTTATAGTATCTAAGGTCAAAGGTCCGCTCTGACAAGAAAACCAGAAAATCAGGTTGGTTGGAGGTCCAAGTTTCCTGCAAAACTCATCCCTTCTCACATGTGGGTTCTAGTCTTGAAAGGTACGACATCCTATGCAGGTTGTCAGTATCACAGACTCCCAAGTTGAGAAACAATGATACGTTCTCCATTTCTAGTTTGGCATCATGGTCAATCAAGGAGGTCTCAACCGAATTCCTAATGAACGGTCTCTAGAGTCGTTAGCTTTCAAATCCAACACCCCTCAACTGTCCAAGATGCACAGGATAGGATGTCTTCAAAGAAAACCTTGTCTGGACACGAATTTCTTGCAGACTCTTGCGTGGCAAGATGCCACACAAGTCCACACTACTCTCCACACTAATCCTAGGTGTATTCTCAAGCCATGGTATTGGGCTTATCTCTCATGGAACCACCCACCCAACAAAACAGCAGCAGCAGCATAATGTGATAACAATAAAATGCAAATGCAATAGTATATAACAAGCAATGTACATAAAGCAAATAAATGCACAAAAGTAAACTCCCAAAAACGCAAAACAGGCAAGCGCTATGATTAACTCACATAGGGAAACAGGGTCCCCAGCAAAGTCGCCAGCTGTCGCAACTGCGGAAAAACACCCGGCGGAAAAACAGAAGATTCGCCACCGAGCGTTATTTATCCCAAAGAGAGGGAAAGGAAACGATTGAAGAAAACCTGAAAAATGGGAAAAGACAAGGTCATCGCAACCAAATCTTGGGTTCGGGAGTCAGTTACACAAGGGGAAGGTATTAACACCACTCACGTCCGTTGTACTCAATGGGATCCATGCTTGTTATCTAAAAAAGGGGTGTGATTATCTATGAACTACTGCTAAACGGGGGATGGAAAAGAAAAAAAAGGAGAGACTCGATAGGACATCGCCACCCTACGGGTGATGGGAGGAAGGTTGCTCGCCAAGACATCGCCGTCTTGTGACTACGTATCCTCATATGGTATGAGAACTCTTTTATGAATAGGAATCGACAGAAAGAAATGCCAAACCCACAGATCACGTCAAAGAACTTCAGAATCCTTTCGTCAATAGGAATTGACGGAAAGAAAACCATCTTCAAAGAACCACATCGTCGGAGAGAAAAACAAATCCAAATCCACTTCGTCAGAAATCAAATCCAAAATACCTCGGCGAATCTCAGAACTCCTTCGTCAATAGGAATCGACATAAAGAAAACCATCCAGAGTACCTCGGCGAATCTCAGAACTCCTTCGTCAATAGGAATCGACAGAAAGAAAACCATCCAGAGTACCTCGACGAGTCTCAGAACTCCTTCGTCAATAGGAATCGACAGAAGGAATATCATATCCGTATCCAAAACATCACTTCGTCAATAGGAATTGACAGAAGGAAAATCATATCCAAAATGTCACTTCGTCAATAGGAATTGACAGAAGGAAAATCAAATCCATATCCAAAATGTCACTTTGTCAATAGGAATTGACAGAAGGAAAATCATATCCAAAATATCACTTCGTCAATAGGAATTGACAGAAGGAAAACCATATCCATATCCAAAATATCACTTCGTCAATAGGAATTGACAGAAGGAAAATAAAATCCATATCCAAAATGTCACTTCGTCAATAGGAATTGACAGAAGGAAAATCATATCCAAAATATCACTTCATCAATAGGATTTGATAGAAGGAAAACCATATCCATATCCAAAATATCACTTCGTCAATAGGAATTGGCAGAAGGAAAATCTGCTGGGGGATGTCATCATTAGAGGGATGATGGACAAAGTACGACCGATGTATGATCTGAAACCCAAGAGTAAGCAAGCAATTGAGTTGACTGAACCAGGCTGCTGGATATATCACTGTCTTGATTGAAGAGTGATTCAGGTTGCCACGCAAGGCTAACAAAACTGGCTTATGCTTCATATGCACATGCTTGAAATATGGCGTAATGCTCCATACGAAATGCAAATGCTACGCACTTGAGGATGCAATGCAAATATGATAGCTATATGCAAAAATGCAGATGCAGGCTCGGGCTGCCGGGGAAAGCTGGACGCAAAAGAACCACTTCAGCAAAATAAATGCTGAAGAGACAAAGCCAATTTCACTGAGGATGACAAATTGAAATGTCTCTGGGATCACAACCCTGCTTAATATCCCAACCAAACTTCCATTCTGCGAAACATAAGGAACAACAAACGCCTTTTTGGGAAGATCACTGAGATTCGATCTTCTGCCTCTCCATGAGGAATTACCTTTGCTGAGGAAACACCAAGGACGATCAGGTTGTGCCTTGCCAGGGAAACCTACTATTTCTGGCGACTTCAGTGGGGAGAGAGAAATGATAACCCAAGATGACACCCACTCCATTAGGGGATAATGCCAACCTTGCTTCTCTGTTGGGGAAATGACCACATATGTCAGCTTGTTGTGGGACTTCGCGTTCTTGAAATGATCTGTTTCAAAATGAGCCTTCGAAGTAACTTTGCCACTGTCTGATTGACCTTCGAAAAGATTTGCTGACTCTCAACTTGATTGCCCCAGATTTGATGACTTTTGGATGGCTGACTCCTATTATGTGATCTTTTGATATGTCTTGCCCCTGCTCTACGGAGTACTCGGGCGTTCTGCATCTTATCTCGATCAATCTTTCCGCTGTAGAAACTCTCTTGATTCAAGTGCTTACTCGAAAGTAAAACAAATTGTTCTGCACAAAAGATATATTAATGCAATGCATATGACGTTTCAAATCCAAGTCTGTTCACTGGAAAAAACAAATTGTGACATATAGTGAACGAACCACTCATCAAAATGTCAACATTAAAACCTGCAAGTTGAGAAGAATCCTTTTAGGAGTTAGTTTCAACGCGATCTTTACCGAAGTATGCTTTCGAAACAAACCTGCTTCAATTAGGACTTTTGAAGGTTGTAACGCGGCCAGGTTCACGGTTTTTAGAAAAAAGGATTTTTGGCTCAAAAATTATTTTAACCCACCCATTCTTTGTGATGTTCTCCAATCCTATATTCATCTAATTCGAAACTAGCACTCACCTTTCAAAGGTTGAATGACAGGAGTGATGGCTCAGGAAACCACAAGTTTTCGGAGTGACAGTTACTCGCTTTTCGTCTTTGGTGCCTGGAGTCACACGACTTTTTTTTCACCATTCTTTTTTCGATTTCCCTATTTTTGCCTGGGCTGGCTCTTTTAAGTACATCTTTTGATTTGAAGTCCAGCGGGACGCCCTAAGTTTTGCCTAAGTCATTTTTTTCAAGTTATTGACTTAGCGGGCTTTTTCTTTTGATTCTTTTCTTTATTTTTCTTCTGATCCTCTTTTTTTGAACAAATCGCGTGACACCGGCTTGTCTGACTTGTTGAAGGGATTGTGACTATTTCACTTCTTGGTAAGTAATGGATAACCACTATGGTTTTTTAGGTACGACCTATAGAGGTGTGATTAGTCCTCAAATGGGAACACTCCTTTTGCAATTTGGACGCTCGGTCAAATTAGCTGACACCTACCCTGCCCCAGGTTAAGATTGAGTGTTTTTTCGTTTTTCAGAAAGAAACTCCTACTACTAGGCTCAAAGGGGTTGACAAGGGATTATCATCCTTATATTTACGGTGTTTAGGAATTTGAATCAATGCGTGTACATCATCAACATGTTTTGTTCAAAAGCATACAATCGGAAGCTTGCGCGTCTTTGAATTTCGTCATCCTCCCCGGATTCCGCTTAAACGAGCGTTAGACATCAATTAAAAACATAAGTGAACATAAATGGATTTAATCAAAACATGCATATTTATTTCATTAGCATTATCAATTGAAAACAATATAGTTTTACAAGGGAGATTTGCATTTAAACAGAAAAGAAACTACAAATACAAAGAAATGACATAATAAAAACAAAGATTGCCAGCTTCGGGGAACCGGGCTTTCAGATCTTGACTTGCTGCGGGATCAACCATCTTCAAACTCAATCAGATGAGAGGTCGATGTGCACAACCAAATTTCCTTCGGGAAAGGAAATGTACTCTTTGTCAATCAACTGTTGTACTTTGACTTGAAAGGCTTTGCAGTCTTCAGTTGAGTGTCCCATGGATCCTCCATGATATCTGTATTGAACACTGGGATCATATCTGGGAGGGTATGGCTCTGGCACCGGCTTGAGATTCTTGGGCTCCACCAATGAGTTCTGGACCAGATGGGGCAAAAGTTGACTATATACCATCGGGACTGGATGAAGAGGAGCATTCCTTCTTTCCAAATTGTTGCAAGGCCCATTCCTATTTTGGCGCCGATAGTTTTGCTTCTGAGGAGCATGAGGTTGTTGGTACCGGGATGACTGTTGAGTAGCAGTTGGAGCAGACACAACATTAGTTTATCCTCCTTTCCCAACATAAGGCTTCTTTGTACCTTTAGAAGAATCAGGAGCAACTTGGATCTTTCCCAGTTTGATACCGCTTTCGACTCTTTCTCCTACTATCACCAGGTCTGAAAAACTTGCAGACATGCAACCTATCAGCTTCTCATAATACACTCCAGGCAGTGTAGCCACGAACATGTCAGTCATTTCTCTCTCCGCCATGGGAGGTTGCACTCTCGCTGCTAAGTCTCGCCATCTCTGGGCGTACTCCTTGAAGCTCTCATTACCCTTCTGCGACAAACTTTGGAATTGTATCCTGTTTGGTGCCAGATCACTATTATACTGATAGTGACACACAAAAGCTTCGACCAATTCTCTCCAGCTGCAGATATGTGTTCTCTCAAGCCCTATATACCATTCCAGAGACGCTCCGACCAGACTGTCTTGGAAGCAATGCATTAACAGCTTTTCATCATCCGAGTATGCAGACATTTTCCTAAAATATGCTCGGATGTGTACTCTAGGACAGGTCGTCCCTTTGTACTTGTCAAATTCTGGTACCATGGACTTAGGAGGAATCCTGACCCCAGGAACTAGACCAAGATCGGACATATCGAGACCCAGCGAGTTCTGATTCTCAAAAGACTTCATCTTTTCCTCAATCAGTTTAAACCTTCTGTCAGCTTCAGTTGGCAAACCACCTTCCATATCCTTCATGGAAAAGATATCACTCTGGTGATCTTCCAACTGAGGGCCATCAGCCCGGTGCACAACACCCACACCAGCAACATTACCATTTTCGTTCGCAGCACCTCCGACCGGAGGTATGACAACAACAGGAATACCTTGTGGAACAGATCTACCAACTGGAGGGAAAACACTAGCTCCACCTCTGCCCGGAGGAATGACAACACCAGTAACTCCATTGTCATTGACTTGAGGAGTGTCAATGGGAGGCTGAACTAAAGTTCTTAGATGCTCCTGCCCACTGGCAACATTCTGTATCAACTCCATAAACTGAGACATGCGAGCTCTGAATTCCTGCAATTCCACTTGAACCTGATCCATTACTCTTGCTGATCCCCTCGAGTTGGATATCTGTGGAAACTAAACTGCTCACTCCTGTTACTAACAGACCCCAAACAGAGATAAGAACACAAGGCCACCGAGAACAACCTGCGATGCAAATGAGAATGCAAGATACAAAATGCAAACATGTCTATGTGTTTACAGGGAGATCTCCCCCTTGATCCCACTTTCAATAAACAAGAGCAGCAAAGATCTACACCATTACGATCCTCTCATATATCAAGTAAGATCCTTCCTGAAGATTTCAAAGACGCCAGGCTCAACCATGGAAATCAGACCAAATAAAGGTCCTAACTTAGGTATCGGGAACTTGGATACAACAAACATCTTTCTATCTACTTCCCTCTTTACAGCAAATCAGTACCAGAATCAAGGGAAAGATGTGAACCTTTCAAACACATAGACATGCAATGTTAAATGCAGGATGCTTATGCAAATGCAAATGCAACAGGGGATCAAGATTGTTGTGCTGCTGATCGAGAAGAACCAACGCTTCGCTTTGGCAAGAACTTAACATAACTCTGATAATAGGAACCTCTGATATCGGGAACATAGATTCACACTGCAAAGAAAACTGGGTAGTCTGAAAGTCAAGGTTTTCTGCACAACCCAATCCCTCTCACATGTATGGACGTATCCACTGATAAGGTTCGGCATCCTATGCGTTCATCAGCGTCACAGAATTTCAAGAAACGATGATACGTTCACCATTTCTGGTTTGGCATTATAATCTCCCGAAGAGGCCTCACTTAGCTGAATCACAAATGATCGGTCCCTAGAGTCGACAATCCTCAGATCCAAAATTCCCTCGAGCCCAAAGGGCTAGAAACGAAATCATCAAAGAGAATCTCGTTTGAGCGCGAATTTCATGGGAACTAGTCCGAGCAAAGCAAGCAGGTTCACCACTACTCTCCACTACTAATGCTAGGTTTGTACTCAAGCCTGGGTCTGGCTTATCTCTCAATGGAACATTCCCCGCCCAACAACACAACAAAAATGATATATACAATGCTGAAAATAAAATGCAGGAAAATAAAGTACATATATACAACACCCAAAGACAAACAACCAAGCGCTAGGATTAACTCGCATAGGGGATGTTCATATCCCTAGCAGAGTCGCCAGTTGTCGCTACTGCGAAAAAAGGTGCCGGCAATGACAGAAGAGTCGCCACCGTTCGTTATTTATCCTAAAAAAGGGAAAGGAAACGATCAGAGAAAACTTAATGAAAACGGGAAAAGACAGGTCATTGCAACCATATCTCAGGTTCGAGAGTCGGTTACGCAAGGGGAAGGTGTTAGCACCCCTCACGTCCGTCGTACTCGATGGGATCCACTCTTGTTGTCTATCTAAAGGGTGTTAAACTATCTAAGCCACGACTCAGTGACAAAAGAAAAGAAAAGAGACTCGGCAGAGCATTGCCGCTCTGTGCCTACATATTCCCTCGTGCAATGGGAAAGTCAGAGTCAACGTAGTTCGGCTAACTACGGGTGAAAGTGGGGAAAGGTTGCTCGCCAAGACATCATGTCTTGTGCCTACGTATTCTTATCTAGTATGTGAAATCAGAGCAAACGTAGTTCGGGCTAACAAGAACACCGTTTGGTTCAAAATGTTTTACCCGAGTAGGGTTAAAACTTAGTTCTAGCAGTTAGGTGTATGCAGCTCGACCATTGGAGACTTAGGCGTTACTTGTTTGCGATAGAACCAAGAGTTAACAAAACTCTCCTTATGAAAAAGGTTTTCCAATTAAGATCCCGAAGGATAAAAAGGTTTGAAGTTGTTTTGTGTTTTTTAGAGAAGAAGTGTTTTGAGTTTGATTTGTAATTCATATTGCACTAAAGACTATGACTTATGAGCGAATGCGTCACATATCACCCTAAGGGTGTACACTAAACACTCTAGGCAATTGAGAGGAAGCCACTCAATCACCATTTCCCAAGTACTTAAGGCTCGTAGCGTACAACATTCATTAGCCTTTATTAAGTGTTTTGAAATTGTTTGAATATGAGAAGAGAAAGGACACACTAAAGGGATACTAACTCAAACCTAATAGTTGACATGCAAAGTATACCTATAGTTGGGATGAAAGGAAATGATACCTAATGTTCTCATGCATAGGTTCAAGCCTAAGGTCTATCATAATCTCAAGAGATTAGAGGTCCTAAGGGAACATGGCAAAGAAGAAAGAAGAAGAAAAGCATAAGATAACATGAAAGAAGAAAGAATGCATATACAATGCAACACACAAGCAAAGGGAGGAAAAAGTGTGGGGTAAATACCTCCACAAGCACATCTTGACCTTTATTAATGTAAGAAAGAAGCTGCAAAAAGAATGCACACAAAGCAAAGAAAAGCAAGAAAGCAAACAAACATGAACATGCAAGCACATCATCACTTTGAACGACAACTACGAAAATATGCCCTCAAGCGGAAACCAAACATGCACGCAGAAGTAATCACGATTAAACAATCGAGAACAGTGGCATATATCCAAAACATCTCACTCCTAATGCATCACACTGATCCATGATGATTTGAAGTGAAACGGTACCGAAACAAGCATGAAAAACAGCAAAAACAGGCCTGATGGAGCAGTGTTAATTGATTAACACCACATGTTAATCGATTAACCATTGAAAAACAGTTGAAAAAGTGAAGGTTTGAATATGTTAATCGATTAATAGATTACGTTAATCGATTAACACTGTGTGAACAACAAAAAAATTGAAAGTTTGATCTGGTTAATCGATTAACACCAGACGTTAATCGATTAATACTGCTCCAACAGTAGAAAACAACAACAGAAAAGCACTTTTCAGCAACTTATCATTTAAGCAAACATCCAAATGATCTCATAAACAATTGTGCACTGAATTAAACCATAAAACAGTGGTCTAAACAAGATGTAAACACATCTAAACAGTACCATCACAATTCATATTGATCAAGAATGAATCAAATCAATCAAAAATGAAAATCAACGTGATTATGCAAAATAAGCTCAAAATGCAATGGATCTAGAATTCCAACCTTCGAAGCAGAGAATTGCTTCGGTTAATGTTGATTAACTTCGAACGTGTAGATCTAAGCAAGAAATCTGGAATACTTCAAGATCCAAGCCAATTCTTGTAATAGAAGTGATGATCAACCAAAATCAAGCCAAATTACTCCAAATAAGAAATTCTAACACCACTTCAAAATTCAGATCCAAGTTTGCACGAAAATCAAATGGAAAAATGGAGATGATGATGATAAAGGATGAAGGTTCTAGCTCAAGAATTCATTGATTCTAATGGAGAATCAAAGAATTCAATGGATGAAGAGCTTTGGTGAGGGTTTTGGAAGTTGAGAGAAAATTGAGAGAATTGAGATGAATTCTGAAAATGAAAGTGAAAAATGAAGATTGGATGTGTGAGGTTTGGAGTAGATCACTTAAATACCCCTTAGGTTTGGGTCCAAATGAGAGGTTTGGGTCCAAATGAGAGGTTTGGAATGTGGTTTGTGAAATTTGGTTTCGATCGCGCGGGGGCGAGAACAAAGAGGAAGCATGCTTAACACGCCTAAATGGGAAGGAACTCGGGACACACACGCAAGAACCTAAGGCGCAGGAGCGAGTGCGTCGTATATCACCCAAAGGGTGATAGACTAAACACTCTAAACGATTGAGGGGAGACCGCTCAATTGCCATTTCCTACGTATCTAACGCTACAAGTCACAACACTCGACGGTTGCACGAAATAAGAAAGATGATATCGAACGAAGCGGCTCCGTTGGCTCTCGACACTGTGCGCAAGCTCCATTCCAATCTTCTCCTCTCTGGATCCTTGATGATGACGTTCGGATCAGAACCAATGTAACGCTTAGACCGTCATGATTTGACTTATACGATAAATCAAACTCTAAGAGGTAGCGTATTGATATCCATGTCAAAGACAAGATAGAGAAATGATATCGAAAATCATTCTCCAATTGAATCATGTCACACGGCCAGCACAGAATAAAATCAAAGTAAAATCGGATAGCAGAAAAGAAATGAGGAGAGAAATCCAATAACAAAGGGAAATAAAATTCTACTCCTAAAATTGCAAATAAATCCTAATGGAATAAAATTCCTAAAGAAATATAAAGTAAATTGCATAATAGAAAATAAAATGAAAATCTATCTAAAGCTCTATATATTCTATAATCCCCTATAAAGAAAAAAAGAATATAAATTCTAAAATATAAAATCTATATTAAAAATATGCTAAGAAATAATATCTAAACTATAATTCCTAAGAAGAATAGAAAAAATAAAACTACAACTATTACAACTAAATGTTCAATACAAAGCAAAAATTAAAAAATAAAGGGACGGGGGGTACATCAGCCAGAACAGGGGTGTAAGCCTGAAAAAAAACACACTAGGGCCCAACCCACAATACATCAGCAAAACAAACAAAAAACAAATGGGAATGGGGGGTGCGCATAGAATACGGAGGGTGTGAGTCCAGAACGCATGGGCCCAGGCCCATCAGCCAACCCAGTCCAAAACAGCCTTTCACCTTCCTCCTTCTTCGCCTTCACTCAGAAACCCTAGTTCTCCCTCTCTCACTCAGCCGCCGCCGCCGTTATTGTCTTCATCTCCATTCCCTTTCCAACAAACCTCAACTACCCTTTTCTCTTGCAACTCCTTCTTCGCCTTCCTTCAAACATCACCCTCACCGTCTCCATGTTCTTCCCCTGCTTTGCTAACCTTCTTCTTTCATGTTAAACAAAACACCTGTTAAAAAACCACAAATCCGAAGGAATTAGCTCGTGAATCTGTAGATTACGAGGTAGATCATTGCCCGTTCGTTGCTTCCGATTCGGAGTGATTTGAAGATTCGCGTGATGCGAAGTGATACGGAAGGAGGTTGAAGCTTCGTTCATGAAAAACTTCTGAGGAAAGCTTGTGAAGATCTGAAGATTTTTGGAGAGATGAACATGAAGACAACAGATGAACATCCGGAAAAAAAAAGTTGATGGTCTCTGATGAAGGTTGAAGGTTGATCGTAGATCTTGGAAGATCTGTGGATTAGAGATTCTTGAGGAAATCTGGGGGAAGATCTCTGAAGATCTAGATGAGTATGACACGATCTTGAGGCTTGTAGATCTAAGATCGGAGATGCGCGATGACGATGGTGGATGAAGATCTTTGTGTTTCTGGAAAACGGTTGTGGATCTTAATGAATTTTCTGGAAATGGCGTTAAAGATCTATGAAGGTTCTTGAACAGTTGATGAAGATATGGAAAATCTTGCAAGAACTTGAAGAACGGAATGAATATAT
Organism: Lathyrus sativus; assembly: GCA_963859935.3. Lineage (NCBI taxonomy): Eukaryota > Viridiplantae > Streptophyta > Magnoliopsida > Fabales > Fabaceae > Lathyrus > Lathyrus sativus. The sequence continues at coordinate 119,300,734 of OZ012736.1, read as the reverse complement.
GAAGATTGAACATGAAGGTGATGATCCTGATGAACGCCAGACGAAAGTTTGAAGAAGTTTCTGGAGAAGTTGTATGAACAAGGATGAAAATTGTAGTGAATTGTTTGATTTTTCTGGTGAGTTGCAGTTTTCCGGTGACGGTTGCAGTTTCCAGCGGGTAGTTACGGTGGTTCCGGTGGTGGCTTGCATGGCCGACGACGAGGGATGAACGTGAGACAGGTGGCGGAAAGGGAGATGGATACGTGGCGGATACATGCATGATGGGGAGTGAGGTGTCATGCGTGTGGGAGTGGGGAGATAGTGAGATGGCAGGTGGATAGCGAGGTGGCGGTGTGAGAGTGTTTGTGGATAGTGATGTGGCGCTGAGAGAGTGTGAGACGTGTGCAGCTTTTTATAGTGACAAGTGTCACGGAAACTGGGCCAATGGGCCTGCGAAAATGGACATGTGGACCCAAACTCTGATCTAATTGACTCCAATTAATGCAATCTGACTCACTTAATGAGGATTAATGCTAAACATGATGATTAATGCTAATTAATGAAAAATGCAAATGAAGGCTAATCATGATTAAAACCCTATTAACACACTAATCACAGCTAATTAACATTCTAATTAAAATCTAAATAAAATTCTAAAAAGAAATGAAAATCTTATTAAAATCTAATAATACTCTAATAAAAGAATTAAATCTTAACCCAATTAACTATCTAATATTCTAAAAAGAATTATTATAAAAAATAGAAAATTAACTCTAAAAAACAATTAAAATCTATTAATTTCTAACAAATTCAATTAATATCTAAAAAGAAATAAAACTATCAATTTCTAAACAAATCAATTATTCTAAAAAAGAATTAAATCTAGAAAAATGATTTAAAATCTATTAAAATCTATTTTCTAATATTAAAAATAAGGAAAAATTCTAGAAAATGCAATAAAGCCAATTAAATCAATTAAAAAAGAATGCGAGAATATAGCGAAATAAATGGTAAAAACCGGACACTGAGATGTCCTCAAAAACAACAGCAGGAGCTGAAAACACCGGGAAGAGCACAGATTCCACAACAAAGCCTGCTTATTCGAACTGGTTTGCACTGCCTGAAACGCTAGGAAAAGGCTGTAATCCCGATAAAGTCAATATGACTAAAAAATGCAATGCATGCGGTATGCACATGCGAAATGCAAAATGAGTCGAAACATAAGCCAAATTGCGAGAAATGGTTGGTCAAATTTTGGGGTGCAACAGCTGCCCCTATTCAAACGGCTTGGACCTGAACGGTTGAGAAGCGAACGACTTTCAAACATTCGAAGGTAGAAGACGGTTGAATACCAAAGAAACCCGGAAATTTTCCAACCTGCAGAAATAAACTGCAAAAACTGCTTGGGGAACAAATATCCAGAAAACTTAATCCAGTTGTCACGGTAACAAACTGATCAATCATCTAACAAAGAAACTGACTTTAGCCCCAGTTACCTGTGTGACGCCACAGATAACAAACCCGAAGGTTGGATCAACATGCACTTGATCCTCTCACATCGTCTAATGATAGACAGGAAGAAAAGTATCTGAATCTCAAATCGTCTAATGATAGACGAGAGGAACATATTTGAATCCAAATCTCGCATCGTCTAATGATAGACGAGAGGAAAACCATAGCCAAATCTCGCATCGTCTAATGATAGATGAGAGGAAAACCATATCCAAATCTCGCATCGTCTAATGATAGACGAGAGGAAAACCATTCTAAATCTTGCATCGTCTAATGATAGACGAGAGGAAAACCATATAGACCACGTCAATGAACCTCAAAACCATCCATCAAATTTCAGAATCCTTTCGTCTATAGGAGTTGATGGAAATAACTATATCCTCAAAGGGGCCACATTATTAATAAGGATTGACAGGAAGAAAACCACCTTCAAAGAGCCATGTCATCAATAAGAATCAACAACTAGGAAAACCGAACATTCTTCAAAGAGCTTCAACGTCAATAAGAATCAACGGTCAGGAAAACCCCCTCTTGAAATGTCATCTCATCCAATAACCAGAAAGAAAACCATATTTGAAAGATCGCCTTGAAACCTCACACCGTCTAAAGCTAGACGGAGAGAAAACCATACCCAAACTCACGACGTCTAAAGATAGACAGAGAAAACGCCATACCCAAGCTCACAACGTCTAAAGATAGACGGAGATAACACCATACCCAAACTCACAACGTCTAAAGATAGACGGAGAAAACGCCATACCCAAGCTCACAACGTCTAAAGATAGACGGAGAAAACACCATACCCAAACTCACAACGTCTAAAGATAGACGGAGAAAATTCCATACCTAAACTCACAACGTCTAAAGATAGATGGAGAAAATGCCTGCTGGGGAAATACATCGTCAATAGGAACTGACGGGAAGAAAACCTGCTCGGAGGTACACGTCGTCAATAGGAATTGACGGAAAGAACAGTCTGTCGTCATCAGATGATTGATTGACAAAGCATAACCGTCGTATGATCTGAAAATTAAATAAACCGAAGAGCTGTCTGAACAAAGCTGCTGAATATATGCCCCTGAACTGATTGCAGAGTGATTCACGTTGCCACGGAAGGCTAATAGAAAAATGTGTTATGCTTCGCATGCATATGCGTATGTTTGAATTTTCCTATGGCATAATGCTCCATATAAGATGGAATGCTACGTATTTGACGATGAAATGCAAATATGATGATATATGCGAGATGCAAATGCAGGCTCGGGCTGTTGGAGAAACTGGATACGGAACCGCTTCAGCAAAATAAATGCTGAAGACAAAGCCAACTCCGCTGGGGATAACCGGTACCACAAAATTATTCCAGCAAAATAAATGTTGGAAAGGTGAGACCGACTCCACGGGGGATAACCAAATGTGCTAAGTATGATTGGACTTCCCTGGGGATAGCTTACACGTGCCAATGAAAATTGGACTTTTGCTGGGGAAAACAGACAGAGTCTTCCTGCGTATCAATGAAGATTAGATTTCGAGACTGATGCGCCAACACGGATCGGGCCTCACGGTGATTGCCAATATGGATTGGGCTTTAGGAATAGTGCGCCAATAAGGATCGGGCTTCCTGACGATTGGCAATAGGGATTGGGCTTTTAGGCTATCCGTGATGGGTCAAGTACGACTGACGCTGGAAAACATCTTGTTTGAATTCACGGTTTCTAATTGAAGGGTCAAGGGATAATAACACGACTTCCTGACATTCGTCTCACACTTGAAGATTGGATGAACCTACTTGAGTAGCTCGGAGTAGCTTTGATGACACGGAGAGGAACAATTCCTTCGCTTCTAATATGCCCCAGTCTGTGGGATCTCTGTGGGGATATTCCTCGAATGGGAGTCTGAAAGTATGTACCCTGATGGTCTGACATGAACTGCCCCAGCACTCTAAACCTCAGAGAGATGCTTCGGATCAAATGCCCCTCGGGCAAGAAACAACTTCTGCATTTTTCTTAGAGTGGCCTGCCCCTGTCTGCAACAACTTTGCCCCTGATTGGCTGATCTGCGGGGAAATACACTGGTTGTCCTCGAGAGATTCATCAAATCTCGACCTGAATGCTTCAGAATAACCGACTTCGGATGGCTGACATCACTAGGGATTACTTGATATAGCTTGCCCCGGTTCACGGAGTATTCGGGCGTTCTGCATTCTACCCTGATCAGACTTTCCACTGTAGGAAACTTTCCTGCTGTCAAGCGCTTACTTGCAAGTAAAACAAGTTGTTCTGCATAAAAGATATATTAATGCAATGCATATGATAGTTTTGACATCCAATCTGTTCACTGGAAAAGGAAAAAAACAGTTTATGGTATATAATGAACAAATCATTTATCAGAATACCAACATCAGTACCAACATGGTAAGAAGAACCCTTTTAGGAGTCAGTTTCGACGCGATCTTTACCGAAGTATGCCTTTGAAACAAACCTGCTTCAATTAGGACTTTTTCCGGTTGTAACGTGGTTAGGTTCATGGTTTTAAAGGAAGGGATAAATGCTCAAAATTTATTTTAACCCACCCGTTCACCTTGATGTTCTCCAATCCTACGTTTAGCTTATTCGACCTTAGCGCTCACTTCTCAGAGGTTGAAAGATCGGAGTGATAGTTCGAGAAACCATGAGTTTTTGGAGTGACAACCACTCATTTTTCGTCTTTGCCACTTGGGGTCACACGACTTGTATTTCGTTTGAGGATTTTTCTTTTGTAATGCTTTCCATTTTTTTCAGTCTTTCGCTTTCCCTAATTTTTTTGCCTGGACTGACTCTTTTGAGCTTCTTTTGATTATTAAGTCAAGCGGGATGCCCTCATTTTTGCCTAAGTCATTTCGTTTCAAGTTTTGACTTAGCGGGCCTTTTCTTTCGATTCTTTTCTTTTTCTTCTTCTTTTTTTTTGAACAAGTTGGGTGACACTAGTTGTCTGACTCTTTGGGGAATAATGTGACTGTTTCACCCCTGACGCTTGACCACTGTGGTTTTTTAGGCACGACCTCTAGAGGTGTGATTGATCCTCGAACGAACACTCCTTTCTGCAATTCGGACGCTTGATCAAATTAGCTAACACCTACCCTGCCCTGGGTTAAGATTGAGGGTTTTTTCGTTTTCCGAAAGAAACTCCTACTACTAGGCTCAAAGGGGTTGACAAGGGATTATCTTCCTTATAACTCCGGTGTTTAGGGATTTGAAACAATGCTTGTACATCATCAGTAGGTTTTATTTTCAAAAGCATACAATCGGAAGCTTGCACGTCTTTTAAACTTCGTCATCCTCCTCGGATTCCGCTTAACCAAGCGTTAGATATCTGTAAAAACAATGAGTGAACACGAATGGATTAAATCAAAACATGCATATTCATTTCATTATCAATATCAATTGAAAACAATACAAGTTTTACGAATGCAATTTGCGCTTGAATAGAAAAGAAACTACAAACATAAGGAAATAACAAGATAAAACAAAGGAAAATGCCAGCTTCCGAGAATCGGGCTTTCGCATCTGACTCGCTGCTGAACCAACCCTCTTCAAAGTTGCTTACTGAAACCAATATGCTCAAAACAGCGCCCGGGTGAACTGTCTCTCTGACTTCATTGGGTTTTTCCTAGCACGCAAGTTTGACCGATAACGGTAAGGCTGCTGACTCTGGAGATGAGCTGATGTCTGTTGCAAAAACTGGCCAGATTGTTGACCTTGAACAGTTGAAACACTTGGAAATTGAGTCTGAATTGTCAGGGACTCCTTTTGTTTAGGTGCTTTCATCCTCAAACTTGGTCTAGGCACATGCAACAACTGAGGACAGGGGGATTCTGACACCATGGATTGCAGGATATACTCCTGACCTACTGCAGCATCGGGAACATCCATCATCTTGGCAACAACTGGAATAGGACCATCAGGTACAGTTACGCCGCTTGGCGTGAATTCAATAGCTTTTGAGTCAATCAGATCTTGAACCTTGTGCTTAAAAGCATGACAATTCTCAATGCTATGCCCCAGTTATTTCGGTTATGGACACTGTTCAGCTCATGGTTGGGTAGCGTGGAAAGTTGGACCGGTTGGTTAGCAATGAGGTACTGGTATGGTGCTGGTCCTAAGTTACCAACTATGCGCTGGTTAAAGCAGAATTCTATGTCCATAAGTCTGCAACCAGAGTGAAGAGCCCGGTTCATCTGATACCTAAGGCCAATTTTACTAGCAATCATGGTTACAAGGCCTCCTATTAAGATGGGCAAGTCAGGATCCTGATTGAGTTTCTCGAAGGTTCTCATCATGAAAGGTACCGCATTAACGGGTCGACCTTGAGAGGCATAGTACAAAATGAAAAGTTCTTCCTTAGAGACGGAGGTGATATTTTCCTCCTTCCCAAAGAGGGTATGGGCTAGCATCCTATGGAAATAACGGATATCAGGATTATGTATTTCGTTAGAGTGCATGTCATCCTGTTCAGGGTGATAGTTTCCTGTGATTGTTCCCCAGAAACAATCTAACTCTATATCCATGTCAGCTTCTTGGGCATCAGTATACACGAATGGTCCGCTAGGAAATCCTAAGAGGTTAGCTAGTGACTTATGGTTGTATGTGAAATTGATACCAAAGAGTCTAAAGCAAATAAGTTCCTTGCTGGAGCCATAACCATGTTCGGGTATGTAGGTTAAGGAACTAAGGAATTCAAAAGTGAGTTCTCTAAAGGTAACAAATCGAGTCTGCAGGGCAGCATTTTCCCATCCTAATTGATTGTATAGGAAAAGGATGCTGTTGTGGATTCCTAGTTGGTCCATGGTGGATGGATCGGGGTAAATGGTTAAGTAAATGCCTCTCTGTGTCAGGGCCTGAAATCTGGCTTCCTGAGCTCGTCCTCTAAATACGGTAACCATGCAGTCGATGTTAGCCATGCTCGAGAGTTAGTCAGATGAAAAGAGGAGAAAGTAGGAAGGCTTAAATTCCTAAAAATAGTTGAAAGCAGATTTATTCAAATTGAGTTTTAGAAACAGAAGGTGGTAACATAAAAATAAAAGAGGAAAATAACATCAAAGTAAAAATTTAGAGTTAGTAAGGAAGTAGTGTTAAAGCATAGGTAAAACGAAAAAAACATAAAGTAAATAAATAAATCAAGCGGAAAGAACAAGGAGAAATGGATTGCCTCCCATTCAGTGATGTTTTTAACGTCAAAAGCCTGACGATAGCTTGGTGACAAGCTAGTTGGGGTGTTTAGCTGGAAGCTCTAATAGTTTCAGACTGCTCACGCGGTTGCTGTGTTCATTCTGATTGTAGTGCTTCAAACATTGTCCGTTGACTATGAACGGCGCATTGTTTTTATCGCTGATTTTGACTGCTCCACTATGAAGGAGTTTAGTTATCTCGAAAGGACCTGACCATCTTGACTTTAGTTTTCCTGGGAAAAGTTTCAATCTTGAGTTAAATATGAGCATGATGTCTCCCACATTGAATTGTTTCCTGACTAACCGCTTATCGTGCCACTTTTTGGTTCTTTCCTTGTATATGCGGGCGTTTTCGCATGCGTCTAGTCGAAGCTCTTCCAATTCATGCAGATTCAAGATTTGTTTCTCTCCTGCGGCAGCATAGTTTAAGTTTAGCGTTTTAATAGCCCAAAAGGCTTTATGCTCTAGCTCCACTGGCAGGTGGCAGGATTTTCCATAGACTAATTTAAATGGTGTCGTTCCTATCGGCGTCTTATAAGCAGTTCTATAGGCCCATAAAGCGTCGTTTAATTTCGATGACCAATCTTTCCTGGAGGTGGCAACTGTCTTTTCTATGATTTTCTTTATTTCTCTATTTGAGACCTCCACTTGGCCGATGGTCTGCGGGTGATACGGTGTTGCAACAAAGTGTTTGACTCCATATTTCGATAGAAGTTTGTCAAAGATTCGCGCTAAGAAGTGTGAACCACCATCACTGATGACAAGTCTGGGTACACCGAATCTGGGAAAGATTGTATTCTTAAATAGTTTGATGACTACTCACGTGTCGTTAGTTGGAGCGGCAACGGCCTCAATCCATTTTGATACGTAGTCGATAATGACGAGTATATATTTGTTTCCAAAAGAAGATGGGAATGGACCCATGAAATTGATCCCCCATACGTCAAAGACTTCAACTTCCAAAATACCCTTTTGGGGCATCTCGTTGCACCTTGAAATGTTTCCAGTGTGTTGGCACCGGTCGCACCTTAGTATAGCAGCGTGGACATCTTTCCAAAGGCTGGGCCAGAATAGGCCAGATTATAGGATTTTCGCACATGTCTTTGAGGTACTGGCATGTCCACCGTAAGGGGCGGAGTGACAATGAGAGATGACGTCTTCTGTTTCTTCCTCTAGGACACATCGACGGAGTATGTTGTCGGCTCCTCTCTTGAAAAGCAGAGGTTCGTCCCAATAATAATGCTTTAAGTCGTGGAAGAATTTCTTCTTTTACTGATAAGTTAAGTCCGGTGGGAGCACGCCTGCGGCTAAGTAATTTACAATATCAGCATACCAAGGCAGGGTAACTTGTGCGTAGACTGCTTCCACGGCTTTTTCTAGTTCTGGTTCTTCCGAGGTTAAATATGGCATATCGCTTTCCAATCTAGCTATCAGGCGTTCATAAGGGAAATCGTCGTTGATAGGCATTGATTCTTGTTTAATGCCTTCTATTCGGGATAAGTGATCGGCCACTACATTCTCGGTTCCTTTTTTGTCTTTGATTTCTATGTCAAACTCTTGTAACAATAGGATCCAGCGTAATAATCTCGGCTTGGCATCCTTTTTGCTTATCAGGTACCTAATGGCAGCGTGGTCTGTGTAGATGATTATTTTTGCACCTACCAAGTAGGAACAAAATTTGTCAAGGGCGAATACAATTGCTAGAAGTTCCTTTTCTGTTGTGGCGTAGTTCATTTGGGCAGGATCCAAAGTTCTACTGGCATAGTAGATTGCGTGAAGCTTCTTGTCTTTCCTTTGTCCTAGAACTGCACCTACAACATAATCACTCGCATCACACATGATTTCGAATGGTAGTTGCCAATCTGGTGGTTGCATGATTGGTGCAGTGATGAGGGCTGTTTTTAGAGTTTTAAATGCTTCCAAGCAGTCCTCGTCGAAGACGAATTCAACATCTTTTATTAACATACCTGTTAGAGGTTTTGTAATTTTTGAGAAATCTTTTATGAATCGTCGGTAGAATCCGGCGTGTCTTAAAAAGCTTCGTATTTCTCGTACGGTTTTCGGAGGTTGAAGATCCTTTATAATTTCTATTTTTGCTTTATCAACCTCGATCCATTTGTCAGATATGACGTGTCCTAGAACTATTCCTTGTCGGACCATGAAATGGCATTTCTCCCAATTGAGAACAAGGTTCACTTTTGCACATCTTTCGAGTACCATCTCTAAGTTCGACAAACACCCTTCAAAACTCTGTCCGCATACAAAGAAGTCATCCATAAACACTTCCATGATGTCATCTATGAAATCCGCGAAGATTGCCATCATGCATCTCTGGAACGTTGCTGGAGCATTGCAGAGTCCAAACGGCATTCGTCGATAAGCAAAAGTGCCATAAGGACAGGTGAATGTAGTCTTTTCTTGGTCATCAGGGTGAATAGGAATTTGGAAAAATCCCGAGTAACCGTCTATATAGCAGAAATACGAATGTTTGGCCAATCTCTCCAACATTTGATCTATGAAAGGTAAAGGGAAATGATCTTTTCGAGTGGCCTTATTCAGTTTTCTATAATCGATACACATCCTGCTTCCGGTTATAACTCTTTGTGTTATCGATTCACCTTTCGAGTTCTTTACCACAGTGACACCTCCTTTCTTGGGTACGACGTGCACTGGGCTAACCCATTGGCTGTCGGAGATTGGATATATGATTCCTGCATCTAGTAACTTCTTCATTTCGTCTTTGACTATAATGCTTAGGATATGATTTATCCTTCTCTGATGTTCTCTAGAAGTTTTACAGTCTTCCTCTAGCATGATTCGATGCATACAGATGGAAGGACTTATACCCTTGAGGTCAGTTATACTATAGCCTAACGCAGTTGGGTATTTCCTTAGGACTTCTAATAGTTTCTTGGTTTCTAACTGTCCTAAATCAACAGTGACTATCACTGGTCTTTTGAATTCGGTATCCAAGAATTCGTACCTGAGGGTTTTAGGTAATTCTTTAAGCTCTAAAGCTGGGTTCTTCGGACTTGGCATGTGATTAGGAGTTAGTGCTAAGATTTCGCTTAGACTATCATCTTTGTATGGCGCACGCCAATTGTCATCTTTATGAATTTTTGGGATTTGGGTTTTCATTATTTACGAGTATGTAGTTTCTTCCTTTTCCAGTTCTCTTATGCATTCGTCAATGACGTCTACTAAATAGCATGTGTCGTCTATGGCAGGTGCTTGTAAGAACTTGGTGAGGATGAGTTCTATCTTTTCTTCTCCCACTTTGAATGTTAGCCTACCTTTCTTTATGTCTATGATAGCTCCGGCTGTTGCTAGGAAGGGTCTTCCTAAGATAATCGGGGTAACAAAGTCTTCCTTAATATCCATGATTATAAAGTCGGTTGGGATGTAGAATTGACCTATGCGCACCGGAACGTTTTCCAGTACACCGACAAGATATTTGACTGATCGGTCAGCCAATTGCACGGACATTTTGGTTGGTCTTAGTTCACCCATATTCAGCTTTTTGCATATAGATAAGGGCATAACACTTATACTGGCTCCTAAGTCGCATAAAGCTTTGTCTATGACGAAGTTTCCAATGACACAAGGTATGGAGAAACTACCTGGGTCTTTTAGTTTAGGAGGCATGTGTTGCACCCCAAAATTTGCCCAACCTTTTCCTTCTTGTTTTTGCATTAGCATAACATCATCATAGCATTATCATAGCATTGCATTAGCATTTATGCAGGGGATCAAGTGTGATATACATCGAGGTTTTATTAGAGCTTGAGGAATCACTAAAGTCACCAGGAAGTGGTTCATGCCCTTGAGAAGTTCAGATGCTTGTGTGGGGTTCATCTGGGAAAACTATGATTACAGGTCATAAAATTACAGGTCAAGTTCAATACTTTGCATAACTCAAATGGACTTTTTTCCAACGTGAAAGTTGCTCCAAATGGGGTCATTTGGTCAACTAAACTTCAAGGTTTTAATGGGCTAGCTCATGGTTGAAGATTGATGAAAGTGATTTTGGTGAAAACATGTGAAAGGGCATAGTTTGGTATTTCTTCAAAATTTAATCAAATAAGTCCATGTTTGTACTCATTTTGAATGGAAATCATGTTTTAAGAACAATGACATTATTACATTTTTCATTTGAGGATTTTATCATGAGCTATTTCAAGATTTCTTACAATTCAAGTAACACTTTGGATTTTTTTCCTTAAGACTAGAAACAAGGAACTATTTTTGGCCTTGGAAGTTTCTTATGATGCATGAAATGTATATAAACCAAAATCAAGGCATTTGCATTTCCTCTTCCATCATTTTTCCATTTTCCCACATTTTTCGACACTTGAAAACTCAAAAATTCAATTCTTTCTTTCTCTCAATTTTTGTTCATTCTTTCATTGCAAATCAATTCCACATACTTTCTACAATGGATTCCACCATTTTTTAGCCATTTTTGGTGCAAGAACATGGTTGTAGTAACATGAAAAAGTGAGCTCCAAGTGCAAAATTGATTTTCATTTCCTCACCAATTCAAGTAATTTCTTTGATCCTAATACCTCTATAAAGGATTATTGAAGGTTTCTACATAATTTCCCAAGAAAATTCGTGCTCCATTAAAGCTCCATAATTCATTTTTCAAAGGTATACAACTTTCAACATATCCCATGATTTATGAGTCTTTATGTTGCCATTGTTGCATTTTTAGAATCCCCTTGAGGGATAGATCGTTTCTAGCATTGTTTGGAGCGTTTTGGTGAATATTTTTCATTCTTGGAGTTTCTTGATCTACTCACGGGTTTAGAGTTTTAAGAGTTTTCAGTGAAACCCATGGCCATATTATTGATCCTTGCAAAATTTCGGTCAAGTTTCATTAAAGAAGTTTGGAATTTGGTGGATTTTTGAGAGAGATATGGACAAGGGGAGGTTGCCGGCGAAACTCCGGCCGGGAACACACCGGATTCTGCGTTCATGATGCAGCCCTGTCCCAACGAAGAAGACAAGAGCATGACCGTCCGATTGAGAGGACTCGGTCTCATGATCTAATGTCCAGGATAATGCCACGCGAGCAACCAAGTCATCCTTTCATTAATTGAGGTGGCATGCTTACTCAGCATGGATCTTCTCTTTCCAGACTACTGTTCGAACCCCCCATAAGGCCCAACCCAGGAAATGTGCTGAAAATAATTGCTACATACACCACAGATTTAATTATTTTCTTTTCAATTTCTTTCATTTTCTGTGTTAATACCTGTTTTGTTAATTACATATAAAATAGGAAAATTAGTCTTTTTGACCCCCCATTTTTTTGTGCTGAATCTTTAAGATGTCTAGGATTTAATAAAACTGGAATTATAATTTTACCATTTTCTGACATTTTCTTTGGATTTTTTACATTTGGGTCATCATAAAAAGGCCAATGCTGGTGCTATCATTTTGTTGAATTTCTTTGACCTATCAAAACACAATTTAAATGTCAATCCTTTTGCAGGGATCTCATACACACGTTGAGGTATTGTGATATATGTTTGTGGGAATTTTATTGTACCATTTTAATTGGTTTTGGATGCTTTCTTTGACATGCTCCATTTTAACTTTTCCTTTGGTATACATGAGATATCTTGCAATGTTTTCATCTTATTTGACCATTTCTATTTGGATATATTTGTGGTATCTCTCACCCCTAGTTTGTGGCTTGATGTAGGGCATTGGAGATTTTTATTTGAATTTTTTAGCACCATTTGCTATTTTTTTCCATATTTTTGTATTCGGACTTATAATTTGGACATTCGAACGGACTTCGGTTTTATTTTGGCTCCAACGGCCTCGATTTGTTTGTGTGGTGAATGCTAGGGTTCTTATTGCTTGTTATAGACATTATATAGGATATGTAGATCATTGATTGGATGGTTTTATCATACATAATTGCCCATTAGGTTCCATATTTCCATGATAGCGCGTTAAGATTCCAAATTGTGGTATGCGTATGTCATTCGTAGGTTTTATTGCCTCGTATCCCTTTATATTCACTTGTGGCCAAGATTGCATGGTTAGCAGAGGCCACCCTCCATTCATTATGGGCTTGAGGTTGAGATGACCTGCCTCCCTCACTTGCATTCCATGTTTACCTTTATGAATCCGCATTTCCTGTATACTGTTTATTTCATCTGTTTTCTGTTGCTTCCTTTGCCTTTCCCTTAGGATCTCCATTCTTCCTTGTTCAAGGTAGAATGTGATAGACATTAGGCTTTGCAACCATGTATGACAACATTAGGGTAGTTTTCCCTTTTGCAAACTTCAACCTTAGGACGAACTTGGCATGATAACGTTAGGATTAAACTAGTCTCCCCGTAGTAAGCCGAACTACAGATGCTCCGATCTTTCATACCAGATGAAAGTACGTAGGCTCAAGATGCGATATCTTGGCGAGCAAACTTTCCCCTTTTCTTAGGTTGTAGTTAGGCGAACTACGTTTACTCTGATTTCTTGTTCCAGACGAGAATACGTAGGCATAAAGTGCGACACTTTGCCGAGTCACTTTTCTTTTCTTTTGTCCTCAAGCCCTTAGCGTAGATAGTATTAATCAAACCCTTTTAGATAAACAACAAGCGTGGATCCCATCGAGTACGATGGACGTGAGGGGTGCTAATACCTTCCCCTTGCATAACCGACTCCCGAACCCAGGCAATGGTTGCGATGACCATTCCTTTTCCCTCTTTTCGTTAGGTTTTCTCTGAGCGCTTCCTTTCCATCCTTTGGGATAAATAACGCACGGTGGCGACTCTTCTGTTCTGTCGGCGCTGATTTTCGCAGTAGCGACAGCTGGCGACTCTGCTGGGGACTGCGATGGTTCCATATGCAAGTCTCGCCTTGGATTTTTCTTCCTAGCTGTCTGGGTCATCCCCAGCAGCTGGCGACTCTCCTGGGGACTAATGGCAGCTGGGGACTTTTCCCATCCCCTACGCTGGGACCATTTCCCATCCCCTAGGCGAGTCAGTCCTAGCGCTTGTTTGTTTATCTTTTGGGTTTTGTACATACCTGTTGTACCTTAGCTTTACTTTCCCGCATTTTATTTTCCCGCAGTTTATTTTCAGCATTATATTATATCCTTATTATGCTATTGTGGGAGGGGATTGATTCTGATGAGTGAGAAGCCAGACCCAGGCTTGAGTGTACCTAGCATTAGCTGTGGAAAGTAGTGGGCGCGTGCATGCTTTGCATGTACTAGTGTCTCACAAAATCCACGCTCAGACGAGATTCTCCCGGTTGACTTCTTTTCCAGCCCTTTGGGCTTGAGGGGTTGTTGGTTTGGAGGATTGTCGACTCTGGGGACCGATCATTTTTGATTCAGCTAAGTGAGGCCGCTTCAAGAGATGATGATGCCACACCTTCTAGGTATCGTATCATCGCTCTTGAAATTCTGTAACGCTGATGAACGCATAGGATGTCGTACCTTATCAGTGGATAGGTCCATACCTGTGAGAGGGATTGGGTTATGCAGGAAACCATAGCTCCAGATCACCCAGTTTTCTCTACAGTGTGAACTTTTGGGTTTGATATCATAGGTTTTCAGTATCAGTGATCTATGTCATGCAGTGATATATGTTATGCAAAGGCGAAGCTCTGGTTATTCTCAAGCTACAACATAATCAGCTTCTGATTATTATTGCTACAGCACAGCACAACTACCTTGATCCCCTGTAGCATCCTTGCATTTCTGCATTTCTCATATGCATTGATTACATGACATTGCATTAACATTGCAGGTGCATATTTCCTTTGATTCTAGCTATCTCGCTTGCCGTTATTCGTACTCAGATACTTGTGCTTGCAACTGCCCGTGTGGTTTTCCATCTGTATATAAGGAGTTTTTTACTATTTCTGTCTGAGGGGTTTCCATTGTCATGTGTTTCACCCGGAACTAGAATCAAGGGAAATATTCCATATGCATTGTTAGCAGTTTTGCATACTCTTCTTTGCATTTGCAGGTACCTTCTTAAGCCTCGTTCTTATGTTCTGTTGTCTTTTCAGAGTTGTTTTAGGATTGCTGACCAGAGACTTCACCGGTATCCTACTAGAAACAATCTCAAGAAAGCCATGGATCACGTTCAGACTGAGATGCAAGAGATGAGGGAGCGCATGACTCAGCTCATGGAAGTCATGCAAAGTATGGCTCAAGGACAGGAGCAACTAAGAACAATGGTCCAGCCCCTGGTAGCTAGGGTTGATCTTAATGGAGTTCTTCACGGAGGTATTGCTGCTAATACTCCCCGCAACGATACAGAAATTCCTAACGCCACTGTTATGCCTACCGGATGCACCCCAACTGCTGCAGGGGTCGGGAATGGTAGTGATGTTGGCGTCCGCCACGCTGGTCTGGGTAATGCTGCTGGTAATGCAGGTTTGGGTAATGCTGGTAACGCAGGTCTTGGCAATACTGTTAACTTGGGTTGTGGTAATGGTACTCATAATGCTGGGTTTAGACCTGGTGCTGCTAACCATGGTCTTGGTAACGCTGGGTATGGTTACACCGTCAATCGAAACGTCTATGGTCCGGAGGGTGCCTACGCAGGGTATGGCAATGGGGACCAACGATGGAATGAAGATCATCAGGACGACGTGTTCTCTATGAGGGATGTAGGCGCTGAGTTGCCTGCTGAAGCTGATCGTAGATTCAGAATGCTGGAGGAACAGATGAGGAATATAACAAATCAAGACTCCATGGGGCTCGACATGGCCAATTTAGGGCTGATCCCTGATTTACGAGTGCCGTACAAGTTCAAAGTTCCTACCTTCGATAAATACAAAGGTGTCACTTGCCCAAAGGTGCACATACGTTCATACTACAGAAAAATGCCAGCCTATTCAAATGATGAGAAGATGCTCATGCACTTTTTCCAGGATAGCCTGTCAGGGCCGTCGCTCAAATGGTATATGGGTTTGGAACCCTCTCAGGTTCGCAGTTGGAAGGGTTTGGCTGAAGCATTCGTGAAGCATTACCAGTACAATAGTGACCTTGCTCCCAACAGGGTCCAACTTCAGAATGTCGTCCAGAATAGCGGGGAATCTTTCAAAGAGTACACCCAGAGGTGGCGTGAGCTTGCAGCCAGAGTGCAACCCCCAATGGTAGAGAGAGCGTTGATTGACTTGTTTGTATCGACGTTATCTGGGATGTACTATGAAAAGCTCGTCAACTGTATATCCGGGAGTTTCTCTGACCTTGTCATCACTGGTGAGCGTATAGAAAACGGCATCAAGATTGGGAAAATTCAGGCCGTAGAAGTACCTTCGTCAGGTGGAGGAAAGAAAGTGTTCGGAAATAAGAAGCGTGAAGGTGACGCTAATTCTGTATCAAGCTCTCGGGGTAGAGGCAGAGGTAGATATCAAGATCAGTGTCATCATCATCAGGCTGCAAGTGTTATCATTCCGATACCGCAACAATCACAACAGCAGCAGAATCAACAGGGCTACAGGAAGTACCAGAATTCGAGGGGAGCGAATAGAGTATTCGATACGCCGCCAATACCGTACTCCCAGATGCTTCAGACGTTACTACAACTGCAGCTAATCCAGAAGAGAACCTTGGCCCCTCTGACAGGCCGACCACCACCTGGATATGATGCAAACGCCCGCTGCGAATTCCACTCGGGGGCACCCGGGCACAACATTGACAATTGTAAGGCTTTTAAGCACAAGCTACAAGATTTGATTGACAGTAAAGCCATAAACTTCTCGCATGAAGTGCCCAACGTGGTACAGAATCCTCTGCCAAACCACGGACAAGCCGGAAGCGGCTGAGTTGCCCACAAGTCAAGACACAAGAAGCCTAGTTCTCAGGAGCTGGCAATCTGCATTTTGCATGTCATTGCTTTACATTTGTAGTTTCTTTCCTGTTTAATTGCATATTTCGCTTGTAAAGCTTGTTGTTTCTCAATTGATATTGAAAATGAAATAAATATGCATGTTTTGAATTAATCCATTCGTGTTCACTTTATTTCTTCTTTTATTTCAAACGCTTGTTTAAGTGGAATCCGAGGAGGATGACGAAATCGAAGAATGCATGAGCTGTCGATTGTATGCTCTTGGATAGAAAAACCTGTTGACGATATACAGGCATTGTTCCAAATCCATAAACACCGGAGATATAAGGAAGATAATCCCTTGTCAGCCCCGTTGAGCCTTGTAGTTGGAGTTTCTTTCTGAAAACGAAAAATCCTCAATCTTAACCTGGGGCAGGGTAGGTGTCAGTTAATTTGACCAAGCGTTCAAATTGCAAAAGGAGTGTCCGTTCAGGGATAAATCACACCTGTATAGGTCGTACCTAAAAAACCACAATGGTTAAACCTTGCCGATAAGGAGTGAAACAATCACAATTTCTTTTAACAAGTCAGACAAGCCGGTGTCACATGATTTGTTCAAAAAAAAAAAAGAGAGAAAAGAAAAAGCCCGCTAAGTCGAATCTTGGGAACAAGCGACTTAGGCAAAAATCAGGGTATCCCGCTGGACTTCAAAATCAGAAACTCAAAAGAGTTAGTCTAGGCAAAAATTAGGGAGCGAAAAAGCGAAAAAACGAAAAGGATTACAAGAGAAAAATCCTCAAGCAAGAGCGAAATCGTGTGACTCCAGGCACTACGAAGACGGAAAGGGAATGACTGTCACTTCAGAAAGCATGTGATTTCCTGAACCATCACTCCTATCATTCCACCTTTGAAAGGTGAACGCTAAGGTCGAATTAGCTGAACATAGGATTGGAGAACATCAAGGAGAATGGGTGGGTTAAAATGAATTTTGAGCCTTATATCCTTCCTTGTTAACCGTGAACCCGACCACGTTACAACCTGAAAAATTCCTAATTGAAACAGGTTTAGTTCGAGAGCATACTTCGGTAAAGATCGCATCGAAACTGACTCCAAAAAGGATTCCTCTTACAGCGTTGTATTAATTTTGACACTTTGATAATTGATTCGTTCATTATATGTCATAAATTTTTCCGGTGAACAGGATTGGGTTTTGAAGAAAAAACTGTCATATGCATTGCATTTAATATATCTTTTATGCAGAACAACTTGTTTTACTTGCGAGTAAACGCTCGACCGCAGGAAAGTTTCCACAGTGGAAAGTTTGATCAGGATAGAATGTAGAACGCCTGAATACTCCGTTGAGTTGTGGCCAGCTATTATCAAATAATCCCCAGTAAGGTCAGCCATCCAAGAATCAGTTAATATGGGGCAATCAGGTCGAGATTTGGTAAATCTCTCGCAATCGTGGGTACCGCTCCGCAAACTAGTCAATCAGAGGCAAAGCCATTACAAGGCTGAGGCATGCCACCCTATGAGGAAAAGAATTTGTTCTTCTCCATACCTCTAGAGCTTATCCGAACTATTCAACCAAGGATCCTCTCACGGTCCAGATTCTGGGGCAAGCCATCTCGGGGTCGTCTCACGGCAAGCTATTTTCTTCTCAGCGTAGACCTTCCCAAGAATCAGACTGGGGCAGGGGAATTACGCTTGGGGCGATTTCTCAAAGAGATTCGGATGAAGCTCATTTTTCCAACAATCAAAGATCATTCCCCAGCAGTTGGTCAGGCGTACCTCTAATCCCCACAGAGTACGAGTATGGGTTTGTTCCCCAGCGAGTCGAGATCAGATTTCTCTCCACCAGGCATGTGTGGAATATCCTCCGACAGGTCGTTCGTGACCCCAACAGTGTAAGGTGTGTTCCAAGGAGCGTGCAGGACCTTTACTCCGTCCCTCAGCAAGAGTTGCTCATCACTGTCGCTACTGCGAAAATCGGCGCCGAATGAACAGAAGAGTCGCCACTGTGCGTTATTTATCCCAGTAGAGGGAAAGGAAACGCTCGAAGTAAACCTACCGCAAAGACGGGAAAGGAATGGTCATCGCAACCAAATCCTGGATTCGGGAGTCGGTTACGCAAGGGGAAGGTATTAGCACCCCTCACGTCCGTCGTACTCGACGGGATCCACGCTTGTTTTCTAGTACGGATTGTTATTCTATCTATTCTACAGGTCTGGAGTTAAAAGAAAATAAAATGACTCGGCAAAGTATCGCACTTTATGCCTACGTATTCCCGTCTGGAACGAGAAATCAGAGTCAACGTAGTTCGCCTACCTACGGGAAAGGAGGAGAAGGTTGCTCGCTAGGATATCGCATCCTATGCCTACGTACTTTCATACAGCATGAAAGATCAGAGCAAACGTAGTTCGGGCCACGTACGACACAAGTCTGTCTTGATTGTTTTTATCTTTCTGAAAAAGGTTTTCTCCTGATTATGGGTCCAAGCGGACAAAAATGACACTTTGATTGGTTTTCAGTCATTTACGCAAGAAGTATTTTTTAGTGTGTTTGCAATCTCTGACGCACTAGAGACTATGATTTGAGAGTGACTACTTCGTATGTCACCCTAAGGGTAACACACTAAGCAATCAGATTACTGAAGAGTGACCCTCCAGCAACCTTTTCTCCAATAGCTTAAGGCTCATAACGTACGACATTGATTAACCTTATTACTGTGTTTTTGAATTATTCTGAGATGAGAAGAGAAAGGAGCTCTAAAAAGCCTATGGTTGAAAAGGGAATCAAAATCTACCCTAATGTTGTCATGCATGGATGAAAGCCTAATGTCTGTCATATTTCTCTCTTGCACAGAGAGAAACAGAGATCCTAGGGGATAAACGGAAAAGAAACAACATATATACAGTAAAGCAGTAAAATGCATGAATGCAGCAATACAAGCGAGGCAAGGGAGTCCCACTCAACCTCGAACCTAGAAAACAATGAGCAAAGTGAAACAACTTCACCTCAACCTCAAGGGGAAAATTAACAAACAATACAGTCAAGAAACTCAAACAATACATCCACAACTCTAAACAGCACCAACAGCTCTAAGCAGCAAAATCTGATAGAAACAGCAACAAGTCACCAACACCTTCAAGAAAGGTCTTCATCCATCTACAAGCTTCAAATAAGCATCCACTCTTCAAGAGAAACAGCAATCTACCATAAGCAGAAACTCTAAACAGTAGACAGCTTCAACCAGCTAAGCAGCAGTGAATCCTACTTCAAACAGTTGCGCAGCTCTGATAGCACCAGCTCCTCTCTCCAGCAGTCTTCAAGGTAATGAACTTCATCTTCAATCTTCAAGGGATTCTTCAAAGCAAGCTCTCCAACAGAGAAATGGTGTTATCAGAAGAAATTGAATGTCAAACAGTTCATTGACGACCAAAGGAAGCCTATGAATAGTTGACATTATAGGAGACTGTTTCCCTCAAAGTTCTACCTCTAGGGTATGGCCACTGATCCCTTCTAAGGAGAGAGGTGAATACCATAAAGGGACTTTATGTCATGGAGAAGAATGGAAGCAAAGGAAGCTATCCATGTTTATGAAAGAAGTTCTATTCTAAAGCTCTACCTATACCCCATGTCCTATGGTCTTCAAATAACTCCAAGCAAGCCAAGCACTCTTCCTCAAGCTTTGATTTTGATCTTCAACCTTCATTTATTCCTTGCCAAGCTCCACAAACTCTGACCAAGCCCACACCCCAAGCAAATGCCCAAAAAGCCCTCACAACAAAGTAAACCCCAAAAAGGGCAAACTAAACAATCACACAATTGCAAAATATACCAAAAATAGTAAAATAATATTTACAAGCCTAATATTAATTCTAAGGGAAGTACTATATCTACCCTATACACCCCATAGGTCCCATACCCTAATTCAATCTAAAAACCCAAAAATAAAATGTTCAAGTGCACCTATGTTGTGTATAAACCCTAATCTAACCACTTTAATATTCACTAATAAAAACTAATAAAAAACTAATTATAAAATCATGGAATAAATCCAGGGGATTTCTAAAGTTCATATCTAATTATCCTAAAAAGAATGGCCTAAAAAAATAAGGGGAGCTATCTAAACAAAAATAGACAAATTGATGTACAAACCATATTCAATAAAAAACAACTAAATGCAAAATATTCACAAAAAATAAAGAAAATACCTAAACTAATATTTTTATTTATTCACAATTTTCTTAAGATCAAAATCAACCTATTGCAAAAATTCCCAGATTAAAACAACCATTTTCTAATTTTTTATGAATTTTCTAAAGTTGAAATAAAATGAATAAAAGAAAAATAAAAAAAAACACTCAGGGGGTGTAGAAAATAACTGCGCTCAGTTCAAATGTCTTATGGGCCAAAACTCAGGGGTGCGCATATCAATTGTTACTGAGCCCATAACCACATAAAATCAATTTAGAAATCATTAAGAAATTAAAAAAAACTCGTGGTGTGGATAGTAACCAAAATATAGTGTAAATCCAATGTGGGCCATGAAGCAGGGGTGTGCATAGCACCAATCCACTCAAGCCCAACGTTTCCACTAAATGAAACGCTGCGTTTCATCTTCAATAGAAACCTTCACAATCTGAGCGCAATCTCGTCCACACAATCCAATGCCTTGGTCAATGGTCAGCGCAGATCCAACGCTTTATTCTTTATCTTCTCCATTTGAATAAGATTGGAGCCAAAACTCCATTAAAACTCAAGCTATGAACACACTTCTGCAGTCAATCGTGTCCTCTCAATTCTCAATCAAAATGCACAGAATAAGAGCCTAACACGATCCATTTTTCACCCTGAGTTCATCTATAGCATTGAAATTCATTGACATGGCTTCTAACCTCAAACACGATTCTCAATCCAAAAACTGGTCCAACATTGATTGTCATCATTCATCAAATTATCATGCTTAATCTCTTCCTCACTCAACACTGAGCATTTACAACTAAAAAACTAAGGTTCTACTTGCATATCCATGGAGTTCTAGGTCCAAACAGAATTTGTGTGCACATGTGAATCATCACCAATTCTTCTCAAACTTTCCAGAAAGTTTCTCCTAACCACATACTAACACTCTAGCTTAAAGATTCATGCTAATTCTACCTAATTCGAGCCATAGTGAGAAAGTTACTAACCTGTGTAAATGGAGAAAACAGATGATGAATTGCTTCAATCCAAGGCTTGCAAAGCTCCAGGATCACTCAATGCCTTGATATCTTGCTTCTGTATGCACTAATTCTTGATCAAAACGCTTGGATCACTATAACCGATTTTCAGTTGCAGATGAAGAAATGAAACTTCAAAAACACGATCTAGCCAATGATTCACCCTGGTTTTGATTGCAATATACTCAGTGATGATTACTGAATTGAATTGAATCAAAAAATTGAGAAAAATGATGAAGAAATGAAGAATTCGAATATGAATTGCAATTGAGCAAGATGAATCTCAATCTCTCTTCTCTGCACCAAATGAAGTCCAACCATGGTTTAGATCATCTCTAATGGTTATATAGGTGATGTAGGAAAGATCTAGAAAGTGCTGGAAAGATCCCATGAGATTTTGCAATTCTCATGTCATGACTTTTTCCTTTAATGAGATCAACATATCAGTTATAGCTTGCCTTGTTGCAGCATTCAAATGTGACTTGAATATCTCCCCAAATGAGAATTAGAGTGTGTTAGAGTGGTTTTTTGCCTTGCAATTCACTCCTAGCTTGGTTTGGCAAGTGTAGCTTCTTATATAAGTAACTAATGGTAAGTCCAAGTTCTTGGCCTCAAATTCAAAATCCAATGGTGTCAATGATCTCAAAACATGTTTCCCTTCAATTTGGTATATCACATGATGTATTTTGGCTTTGGATAAAAAAAATCCCAAATTTGGTCACTTGAAAATGGACTTTTACCTTCCATATTTGGTCAATTTTATCATTTTGAGTTCCATGCATTTCCAAACCATCATGACCTCTTTCCTAGACTCAAAACATCATTTTGAGCAAGTTTGATGTTGAACATTTTTCCATTTGAAGCTTGCAAGTAGGAGTTTTAGGCATATGCTTGAAATGACCTATAATCTTACTTTCCCAAAATACCCCTGGATTGTCAAGATCATAAGTAGAGCTCCACAAATAATATTGAGGCATACCATACCTTCCTAGAAAGCTAAGAGCATTAGGAACAACTTTCATCTTGGCCAAAAATCCATTTGAAAACTCCTTGTGGGGTAAAGGTTGCTTGGAAGTCAAGTAACTTTCACAGATAAATTTCAGTGTCCTCAGATGACCTATAACTTGCAAGAACCATAACTTGAGCTCTATAAATCTCCTTGATGCCTTCCACCACTAAAATTAAAGGTCTTGAGATGCTCTACAAGTTTCATGTTGGCCAAATATCCATTTGAGACTTGTATTTTGAATTATTTTGCTTGGAAGTCTGACCTAAATTAGGGAATTTTACACAAAAACCCTAATTTAGAAACCTCTCTTCTTCTTGATTTATTTTGATTTCTCCTTGGCACAACACCACATCCATACCCATATATCAAATGATGAATCCCACATCCTTCACATAGGCCTTGATGCCTTTCAATCAATCATTATACCTAGGGTTGACCTAGGGTTGACCTGGGCGAGGCCCTAGTTGACTGTCTCCAACTGTAGCTCTTGTCACCACACCAATGACTTGTCTTACTTTCAAAATGACCCTCTAGGTCTTCCATGATGTCTACACACATTCCATGCCTCAGTTCATAGCTCACGACCTCTTTGATGATCTTCAAATACTCCCCAGATAGGATATAGATCTACTGCTTGATCTATTAACTTCTCAAAGCTTCACCTTCTTTCTTGGTGTCCTGAATGGGCTTGAATCTTGATAAAAACCTTTTGGATATACTCCTTGAGATGAAAATAGCACTTTATCCCTTGTTGGATGACTTGCCTATGCTATGCTATGCAAATGAATGACCTAGGTATATGATCTACTATGCAAATGATAAAGTTATGAAAACACAAATCAGGTAAAACAAGTTGGTCAAATTTCAGGGTGCAACAGCTGCCCCTATTCAAACGTCTTGAACCCGACTGGGTGAAATGCCCGGAGCCTTCAGACAATCGAGGTACGAGACGGTTGAATACCAATAAACCCGGAAATTTGCCAACTGCAAAAATAAATTGCGAAATAAACTGCACCATTATCGAAGTACTTTTGCAATTCTGTCTTGTCATGGGACACCTACGATGTTCCTTACGGGGAAATCCTTCGTCTAGGTACTGAAGAGTTCATCTGCCTATCTCTCACGGGAAACATACATCGACTTAGTAACACTTCGTCCGCCTATCCAATACGGGGACACTATTCTGTTTACATTACAGGAAAAATTTCTTCTGCCCATCACACAGGAAAAATTTCTTCTGCCCATCACACAGGAAAATTATTCTTCTGCCCATCACACAGGAAAATTTATTCTTCTGCCCATCACACAGGAAAATTATTCTTCTGCCCATCACACAGGAAAATTTATTCTTCTGCCCATCATGCAGGAAAATTATTCTTCTGCCCATCACACAGGAAAATTTTCTTCTGCCCATCACGCAGGAAAATTACACTTCTGCCCATCACGTAGGAAAATACACTTCTGCCCATCATGCAGGAAAATTACACTTCTGCCCATCACGCAGGAAAATACACTTCTGCCCATCACGCAGGAAAATACACTTCTGCCCATCACGCAGGAAAATACACTTCTGCCCATCACGCAGGAAAATACACTTCTGCCCATCACACAGGAAAAATTATTCTTCTGCCCATCACACAGGAAAATTATTCTTCTGCCCATCACACAGGAAAATTATTTCGGACATAGTTTCTTTGCCTATTCTCTGCAGTAACTAACTCCGCTGGGGATATTCCGAAAATAACTGTCAAACACTCGTCTCGATAACAAGTGGCTACTTCTAAACTTTGATTTTATAAAAAACATGAAACGCTTCCGCAGCAACGAACTTGAAGAGAACATTCCGCTGGTCGGGTACAACTACGCCTTAATTGGAAACTCTGTAGGGAAAATGATAAACTGAACTATGTCATCACGCGTCTCCCGGCGAGACCTCGATTGTCTGGTAATATCCGAGCTTTAGGACTCCGTACTCCTATTGAGAAAGCACACCTGAAAGCGAAAGGTTAACCAACCTGATCTATGTTTCATAATGCGTATGTTTGATAATGGCGTAATGCTCCATACAACATGGAAATGCTACGCGTTTTTTATTTGGTAGATGCAAATGTGACACTATATGCCGATGCAAATGCAGGCTCGAACTGCTGGGATAGCTCTAACAAGCTTGCTTCCTCAATCCTGGGCGTCGAGGACAACTATCATCCTGCTGGGGAGTGAACGGGTATCACACGGTATTCCGGCAAAATAAATGCCAGGACACACCACCAACTTTGTTGGGGAGAGTTTTAACCTTCGATTTCCACCAGAGGAAAGAAGAAACTTGCTGAAAAGAGAGAACTCCGCTGGGGACGAAACGACTCTCTTGGGGAATATCAACTGACTCCGTTGGTGAGAATGAATGACCCTACTGGGAAGGGAATCTCTACTGGGAAGAGTAGACTGTCTGGGTACAGCTCACAAGTTTGGAAATATTAATCTTCTGAGGCTAAACAACTATGCTCGAGATAGGGAATCCTTTCGGGGGACACCACACTGTCTGAATATAGCCTACGATCTTGGAATCATCAATTCTGTTGAGGGTAAACGACCCTGCTGGAGAATGTCCTTCGGATAAGCTGCGACTAGCTGGGGAATTTGATCCTTCTTCAATAAGGAACATTGTCGCGACCTGCATGGGGATTCACTTCACATAATGATCGAGTCTTTTCGTTACGAGCCTCTGGCTAGGACGGCAATCTTCTGATCGTCCACTTCGTATGGTCAAGAACCCTGCAACACCACAAACGAGACAAGACAAGTCTATACGACCAAATCTATTCAGGTTAGCGTTAGTGACATCATTTTCAGTTAATTCAAAGTTTTAGCAATTATTGGCAAGGGCCAACAATGTTATGCACTTGCTAGTTTTATTAAACATTGGCGCTTTTCACATACAAAATGGGAAAGCACAAGCATCAAACACTGAATAACATGTTTTATTGATTGGGCCCCTGAATGGGCAGAGTTTTGTACACTGGATGTAACTCCTGAAAAGAGGAAGCTACGCACAACAAATATACAAGTATGCACAGGAAGCATATATACAATGACAAATCAAATTTGCACACATGTCGGCAACGTGATGCAGACGAACACCATGAGTTGATCCTCCTATGACTCGCCTGACTCTAGCGCTTTCCCGGTATTCAAACTTCTGAAGAGATTGTACCTGATAATCGACCTTTCAGGCACATTCTCCCACACCAATGTGCACCGTAGTATCAAATTCGGACTGCAGTCATTTGCTTTTCAAATCCCTAAATTTTGCGTGAACCGCCCTTTGCGGGTTTTCAGTTCACCGGGATACCCCTTTTTGCCGAAGCCGCCCAGTGTAGGTTTTCAACTTCGCGGGTGTACATTTTTTCAATTTTTATCCCTAATTTTTGCCCGAACCTTTCATTATGTTTTTGGTTCGCCAGGATGCCCCATTTTTGCCTGGACTCTCTTTTTTCTGTCCAGCGGGTCAATTTCAAGCAAAGTATTTTTTAACTGCGTCCGAATTTACAGGCGACGTAAAGTCTTCACCGTCCATGGTGGACAACAATAAAGCTCCTCCTGAAAAGACTTTTCTGACGACGTATGGCCCTTTATAGTTGGGGGTCCATTTGCCCCTGTGATCTGCCTGTGGCGGGAGAATCCTTTTTAGCACAAGGTCGCCCGTATGAAAGCTCTGAGGGTGTATCTTCTTATCATATGCTTTCTTCATTCGGCTCTGGTACAACCGACCATATGCTAGAGAAGCTAACCTCTTCTCATCCATTAAACTCAGCTGGTTCAACCTGTCTTTTACCCATTCTGCCTCGTCGAGTTGGACATCTTGTAATACCCTCAGGGAAGGAATCTCAACTTCCAGTGGTAACACTGCTTCCATTCCATATACCAACGAGAACGGGGTTGCCCCGGTTGATGTGCGTACCGTCGTACGATAACCGTGCAAAGCGAAAGGTAGCATCTCATGCCAGTCCTTATAAGTCACCACCATCTTCTGAACAATCTTCTTTATGTTCTTATTGGCCGCTTCAACAGCGCCATTCATCTTGGGTCGATAAGGAGAAGAGTTGTGATGCTCAATCTTAAAACTCTGACACAGCTCCTTCATCATCTTGTTATTTAAATTCGAACCGTTGTCGGTAATAATCCGCTCGGGGATTCCATATCTGCAAATGATATCTCGTCTGATAAACCTGGCTACCACCTGCTTGGTCACATTAGCATAGGATGCCGCTTCCACCCATTTGGTAAAATAATCAATTGCTACCAAAATGAACCGGTGTCCGTTAGATGCCGTCGGCTCGATCTTCCCAATCATGTCAATTCCCCACATTGAGAATGGCCACGGTGACGACATCACGTTCAGAGGACTCGGAGGCACATGGATTTTATCCGCATAGATCTGGCACTTATGACACCTCTTCGCAAACTTGAAATAGTCAGTTTCCATAGTTAGCCAGTAATAACCTGCCCGCAACAGCTTCCTCGTCATAGCATGCCCACCAGCATGTGTACCAAATGTACCCTCGTGTATCTCCTCCATGAGAAACTTCGCCTCTTTCTCGTCTACACAACATAGCAGCACCAAGTCGTGGTTTCTCTTGTATAGGACACCGTCCGGATTCAGATAGAAATTACCCGCCAATCTCCTGAGAGTCTTCTGGTCGTGACTGGATGCCCCAGCCGGATACTCTTTGTTCTTCAGGAAATTATGGATATCAAAATACCAGGGTTTATCATCAGACGCTTCGTCAATTGCAAATACGAAGGCGGGTCTGTCAAGCCGAGAGATAACAATTCTGGGAGCCTCATTCCAGAAATTGACTTTATACATGGAAGACAATGTGGCCAGGGCGTCATCCATCTGATTTTCTGCTCGCGGTACATGATGCAATTCAACCTTGTCAAATAAAGGCAACAACCTCCTCGCGTAATTCATGTACGTTATCAAATTAGGCTGACGTGTCTCCCATTCTCCTTTTATTTGATTCACCACCAGAGCTGAGTCTCCGTATACATCCAGATTTTTGATTCGCAAATCAATGGCTTCTTCAAGCCCCATGATGCAAGCTTCATATTCGGCTTCATTATTGGTAACCGGAAAGGTCAATCGAGCAGTAAATGGGATGTGCGACCCATGTGGAGTAGTGATGATTGCCCCTATTCCGCTACCATAGGAGTTTACAGCTCCGTCAAAGATCAACTGCCATTTGGAACCCAATTCTGGTCCTTCGTCCGGCAACGGTTCTTCACAATCTTTCATCTTTAGGTACATGATATCCTCGTCAGGAAAATCAAACCTCATCGATTGGTAGTCCTCAATAGGCTGCTCTGCCAAATACTCAGATAATACACTCCCCTTTATAGCCTTCTGTGAGACATACTGGATGTCATACTCAGTCAAAACCATCTGCCAACGAGCAATTCTCCCCGATAGTGCCTGCTTTTCAAATACGTATTTGATAGGATCCATCTTCGAGATGAGCATGGTCGTATGATTCAGCATGTACTGCCTCAAACGCTTGGCGGCCCAGGCTAGCGCGCAACAAGTTTTTTCGAGCATTGAGTATCGAGATTCACATTCAGTAAACTTACTCAGGTAGTATATCGCATGCTCTTTTCTTCCTGTCTCGTCGTGTTGACCGAGAACACAACCCATACTCCCCTCAAGAACCGTCAAATACATAATTAAGGGTCTCCCTTCCACTGGAGGTATCAAAATAGGAGGCTCCTGCAAATACTGCTTTATTTTATTGAACGCCTTTTGACAATTTTCATTCCATGTTACAGCCTGGTCTTTTTTCAACAGCTTGAATAACGGCTCACACGTTGCTGTGAGGTGAGAGATGAACCGAGCGATGTAGTTCAACCTCCCTAAAAACCCGCGCACCTCTTTTTCTGTTTTAGGCGTCGGCATCTCTTGTATGGATTTTATTTTTGCAGGGTCAACCTCTATTCCTTTTTCGCTCACGATAAACCCCAGCAGTTTACCCAATCTCACCCCGAAGGTGCATTTGTTAGGGTTCAGTCTCAACCTGAACTTCCTAAGCCTCTTGAATAACTTCAGCAGATTCACCAAATGTTCCTCCTCCGTCTGGGATTTAGCAATCATATCATCGACATAAACCTCGATCTCTTTATGCATCATGTCATGAAAGAGAGTCGTCATGGCACGCTGATACGTTGCCCCAACATTCTTTAATCCGAAGGGCATCACTTTGTAGCAAAATGTTCCCCAAGGTGTAATGAAGGTAGTCTTCTCCATGTCTTCAGGCGCCATTTTAATCTGATTATAGCCGGAGAAGCCGTCCATGAAGGAGAATATGGAGAATTGAGCAGTATTGCCAACCAGCACATCGATATGAGGAAGTGGAAAGTCATCTTTCGGGCTCGCTTTGTTCAAATCACGGTAATCTACGCACATTCTCACTTTACCGTCCTTTTTTGGCACTGGCACAATATTAGCGACCCATGAGGGATATTTTGTAACAGCTAGGAAACCAGCATCCCACTGCTTTTGAACCTCCTCCTTAATTTTCACTGCCATATCAGGTCTAGTTCTGCGAAGCTTCTGCTTAACCGGCGGGCATTCTTCTTTTAGTGGCAGACGGTGCACAACCATATCCGTATCCAGCCCAGGCATGTCTTCGTACGACCAAGCGAATACATCACTATACTCTCTGAGCATTTCAACCAGTCTTCGCTTGACGTCGCTCTGCAGCGCGGCTCCTATACGGATGTTCCTTTCAACCCCTTCTGACCCCAGATTAACAATTTCAATGACCTCCTCATGAGGCAGAATGATTCGTTCTTCTTGCTTTACCAACCAAGACAACTCTTCTGGAACATCGCCATCTTCAACAATCTCTTCTTCGGCCTGAAATACCGGGTGCTCAAAGTCGAAGTGAGTCATAGGCGGTTCAATGATGTCATCTGAAAATGTTATCCTGCAAAAGGAATGGTTAAATGCTTCAAAATGTGTATAAAGCGAATAACCACGTTGCCATTTTATGGTAAAACACAAAACGGGAAAAACAGAGATCACAATATTTGTACATGAAAAACGCCTTTTATTTAATGATTAAACAATGCAATGTACATAACATCACGGCCCTGAGCAAAATCACGATGCCCCGGGTAAGACACCGGATTATTCAACAATTAAGAAAACAAAGTATTACTGTTTGGTAGTCACAGGAACAGTCTCCTGAATAGACCAATTGCATAATCCTTGTCCTGGCACGCTCGGCTGAATCCAGGCGTCCATGTCGCAGTCGTTGTCTCCTTCTTCGGAATCTGAAACAGCGTTGATGGCCTCGTGATACACTCCACTAGCCGTGATTGTTATTGGTCCTTTGAAACGGGGTGCCCCAGCAGCAGGCGCTGATGATGACGGTTGATATCCCAGCCCAAATCTGTCCATCTTCACGGGAATATCCAGAACCTTGCCCTAGCCTTTTGTCTCACCGGTCTTCACTAGAGCCTGAGCCTTCTTGTATGATGAGACTGCCACCTCTGATGCTTTACTCGGCCCTGGAACCTTGTCTTTGATGCGCAACCCTTCAAAGGCCTGACAGGGTGTTTCATGAATCTCGCCGTCGACTTCTACGTACTTGAATGACGACAGATGGCTGACCAATATATCCTCCTCTCCGCAAACTGTGACCACACTGTCCCCTACCATGTATTTCAGCTTTTGGTGCAAGGTAGATGTGACTGCCCCAGCACCATGGGTCCATGGTCGTCCGAGAAGACAGCTGTATGCTGGCTGGATGTCCATAATGTAAAATTCAGTTTCAAAAACCTCCGGCCCCACCTGCAGAGGCAGAGTTATGGATCCAAAGACTGACCTTCGTGTACCATCAAATGCCCTGACCACCAAGTCACTAGGCGTACAAATGATCCCCCTGATGTCCAATTTCATCATTGCTTTCTTTGGCAGCACGTTCAAGGAAGACCCGGTATCTACCAGCACGTGGGACATGACTGAGCCCCTGCATTCAACTGAGACGTGCAACGCCATGTTATGCTCTCTCCCCCTCGGGGTCAAATCAAAATCCGTGAATCCCAAGCTATGGCCTGCATTCACGTGCGCCATCACCCCCTCTAACTGATTCACAGAAACATCTTGGGGTACAAACGACGTGTCCAAAATTTTCAATAATGCATTCCTATGGGCTTCGGAACACAATAACAGTGACAATATGGATATCTTCGACGACGTCTGTTGAAGGTGCTCAACAATCTTATAGTCACTCTTACGAATAAGGCGCATAAACTCTTCTACATGTTTCAGTGAGGTTTCTCTTTCGTTCCTCTGCACAGGGACATCCTCATTCATTTTTCCTTTTCCTTTTGCCAACCGTTCAGCCTCTACCTCAGGCGATATAAAAATTCTCCCACTTCTTGTCATCCCTCCAGTCCCGACGACATTGTCTACAACCTCGGCGGGCTATCTACTGATATCGATTTTCACCCCATCACAATACGCTTCCAGTCCATAAGTCCAAGGTACCGCCTTAGTGCTCTCATAAGGCGTTGGCCCTGCCTTGGTGATAGTGATCGGCGATCGTCTGGCTGGCGCCGTTATAATTATCGTTTTTTGGGGGATTGTCACCGTAGCTACCTCACTTTGCTCATCATCTACTATTTCTGCCGGTTTCTCAACTACCGTTCTGTCAAATTGCAACGTGCCTTCATCTATCAAGGACTGAATACCCTTCTTCAATTCAGCACAACCCCCAGCTTGGGTCCAACACTCTAGACAAAACTCATCGCAGCCCGGATACACACCTCCTTTTAATAACCTGCTCTTTATCTCACACAACGGCGTCTTTAGTCCATCAACATTCATGATCAAGTTCAAGCCCTCCTCGGTCAAAATAGCATTTGCCCCATGGTTGGGCATGGGCTGTTGTACTATGTTCAGACCTGCTTGTCCAAAATTTATGGCTTTGCTATCCAACAGATCTTGCACGACATGCTTGAACGCATGGCAATTCTCTATGTCATGGCCCGGAGCCCCGGAATGGAACTCGCAGTGTTTGTTCGTATCAAAACCAAACAGAAGAGTGCCCGTCATTGGCGCCATAGTCCTCTTCTCCACCAAATTCAAGCTCAGTAATGTTTGGAGTAACTCTGCATACGTATAAGGAGGTACATCAAATACTCTTTTCGGCCTCGCGTTAGGAAACCTCCTCTCTCCCTGATTTGGCCTCTGCTGCTGTTGTTGTTGCTGCTGCTGCTGTGGCTGTGGTGGTATTGGTTGTTGATGAAATGGAATTGTGACACTTGCCACCTGTTGCGGATGATTGTACTGATTCCGCCCTCTGCCCCGGCCTCGGCCCCCGAATACTACACTTGTGTCACCCTGACGGCAACCACCGAAAGCTCTTCTGTTACTGCCACCTAGAGTAGGTTCCTCAGCTTGGAATCTCCCCATTTTAATATTACTCTCAACCTTCTCTCCATCAAGATTAGATCCGAGAAACTGCCCAAAGAAGCGGGAAACAGCTTATCATAAAACATACCGGTGAACGTTCCTATGAACATATCATTCATCTCCTTCTCAACCAACGGAGGATGAACTCTTGCATCCATGTCGCGCCACCTTTGCGCATATTCTTTGAAGCTCTCATCTTTCTTCTGTGACAGCCCTTTTAACTGGACCATGTTCGGTGCCAGGTCACTATTGTACTTATAATGAGCCACAAACGCTTCAGCCAGCTGCTTCCAAGTCTTTACCTGAGTAGGCTCCAATCCCATGTACCATTCAAGGGAAGGACCAGACAAGCTGTCTTGAAAGAAATGCATCAGCATTCTTTCATCGTTCGAATAAGCCGACATTCTTCTGTAGTATGACCGCACATGCACCTTTGGACAGGTATCTCCCTTATATTTTTCAAATGTGGGAGCTTTAAATTTTAGCGGTACCCTCAGGCCAGGCACCAGACCCATTGTGGTCATATCTAAACCAACAACACTTTGATTCACAACACCTTTCATCTTCTCCTCGAGCATCCTGATTCGTTGAGCGTTATCTATAGGACCTTCAAAACCCCCACCAGAGAAAGCATCTTCTTGCTGATCTTCTATCCAATTACCGTTCCCATTTCTGTATCCATCATGCCCATTTTTACGACCAAATCTAGTCTGATTCATCACAGGGCCTCGTCCTCTATTTCCATACCCTTGAGCGACCCCGGCAAGTCCAAAAGGCATTATCCCAGCACCATTTCCGTTACCGAGTCCACCATAACCCTAATTGGCATTACCAAATCCATCCTGTCCGAAGCCCTGAGCGTTGAAGCCGTACTTCCCATCTTGATTAGCATAATCAAACCCCTGGTCGTTATAGCCAAGTCCGTTGTTACCGAAGCCATTACCTCCAATATTATCACCGCCCAGATTGGCATCTCCGAACCCCACGTTGTTGATGATAGTCTCATTACCGATTCCTGTATTACCGTTCCCAACGCCAATGCCAGCGCCGTTGTTCACATTTACAGCGGGTATGCTTGTCACAGGTGGAGCTACTGGTGTAGGAGTACCATCCCCATGAATGGTGTCAACGCACACAGAATTATGGTCTTCATTCCCGTTCCCGACATTTCTCGCTAGCAGTGGCTGCACCAGAGTTTGCAAGTTTTCCTGTCCCTTCACAATTGTTTCCATCGTCTGCATGAACAGCGCCATCTTCTCACGCATTTCCTGCATCTCACTCTGCATCTGATCCATAACTCTTTTGCAGTTGGTACGAGTAGAGTATCGGTGCGGGCGTTGACTTTCAATCCTGAAAAAACCTGATGAAAGCGGGGGGTGAGATATAATTCAATAATTACCTGTAATGCAGTATGAATGCGAATATGATTGTGTAAATATGCTACATGTTATATTCCCCCGATTCTAGTTCCAGAGAGAAAGCCATTATGGAAATAGAGCCCTTATTCAGCAAGCAATAAACCAGAAACTCCTCATATATAACAAATGCCAAGAGGCTGAGTACTGAATACAACCAAAGAGACCTTGGCCAACAAGTCTGGCGATGGCTCAAATATGAGTACAAATAACAAAGGTAAGGCAAAGATATGTCAGGCCAAGTGGCGCGCTCGGACGTCCTCCAATATCGTCATCGTCTCCGAGTGTCCTAGTCGGGAGATCAACTCCTACACCAGTAAAGCATGCCGCTCAGTAGTGGATCTCAGCTTTTCGGCGTCATCCCGGGGAGCTCCTCTGCTCGAGCTCTCGTCAGATCTGTACCTCTTGGAACCGGCCTTCTCCTCGCAACCTCTCGACTTCTCGTCACCATCACTGACTCTGAGATTAGCAGTACTTCTAAAGGATGTTACTTCGACAATTCGTGCTTCCTGGGCTTTAACCTGTGCTTCCAGCGTGGCAATCTGCATTTTCAGTTTGTCTTCGCGCTCTTTCCTCTTGGTGAGCGTGGCCTCCCACAAAGCCTCCCACTTGCTGATACGAGCATAAGCCTTGCTTAGAAGTTCCTTC
The DNA here is from genome assembly GCA_963859935.3 of Lathyrus sativus. Lineage (NCBI taxonomy): Eukaryota > Viridiplantae > Streptophyta > Magnoliopsida > Fabales > Fabaceae > Lathyrus > Lathyrus sativus. Next base: position 119,266,462 of record OZ012736.1, on the reverse strand, counting down.
TTGGACGTAATCACTTTGCTAACCCCGTTCAAAGCTATCCCTACTCTTTCTTTCTTGTTGGTCGCTTCTGTCAGCTCTGATCCCAACCTGTTAATCAATTCGGTCTGTTCCTTCACTGTGAAGGTGGCTTCCTTCTTCTCTCGTCATAACTGGAAGATCTCCTTCTCTAACTCCTCGTTAGCTTTCTTCAATTCCTCATTTGCAGCCAACAACTTGTTATATTTCTCGCTCTCTTCTGCAGGAGGTACATCAACCAATGGAAGATACAGTGGTTCCACAGCGGGATAAGGCATCAAGGACATGCGAGCTCTCTCACGGACCCAGGCCACATAAGGATCATAAGCTTTGCTATTGCTCTTGCCGAGCAAAGCCTTCCCCCTCCTGTGGATGCTAGCCCACGCATGCTTCAACTTGATCAAAGTAGTCTCGTCTAAGGAGCCCGTGAGATACAGAGATTCCTGTACCTCAACCTCAATAGGAGCATCTCTCAAGGCGTAACCAAACTGTCGTACCAATAGTGAAGGATTATAGTTGATGCAGCCTTTCTGTCCAATCAGGGGAACATTCGGAAAGCCACTGCAACTGTATATAATGTCAGTACCAAGCATACCCCGATCAAACCAAATGATATTCTCAGCAGATAGCCCCATCAACCGGGACGACCAATCCAAAGTATCAACAGTATCAACAAACGGCCCAGTCTTCGGAAGGTGCCTCTGGAACCACTTGTACAGGAGAGGAAGACAGCAGGACATGTTCTTGCCACGACGTTTCTCATTCTTGTAGTGAATAGAATGATAAATATCGCCCAAGAGAGTAAAAATGGGATTCTTCGAGGCGAGAATCAGGAAGGCATCCGAATCAACAAAGTCTGGCACATTAGGAAACAAGACAATCCCGTAAATGCAGACAGCCAGAATAGCACTAAAGGCAATCCAACACCCATTCTTTGAGCACTGTGCGGCCTTCTCAACTAGGACAGATAAGTGAAAACCATAAGCGCCACTCAACTTGAATAAGCCTCCTGGAAACTCAGAAGCGTCCAGACTGACAATCTCGGTGAGTGTAGCTAATTCAGGCTCGGTATCACTGTGTACAAAGGGCATCTGGTCGAGCACGGGAATATCCAACATGACATGATACTCTTCCAAAGTGGGTGCAAGAATGTAGTCTGGAAACAAGAAACATCTCAGCTGCGGCTCATAAAACTGCATCAAAGTATACACTCCAGTAATCTCGAAAGCCGAAGGTGTGTACAACAAACTAAGCAGCCTCCCATAGGATACTCTGAACCCAGCCCTCACACTCTCATCTGCCAAAGCAACTAAACCCAGTAACGAACTGATATCTGGTGACTGCAACCTATAAGCGACCTTCTTCTTTAGGGACTCCATGCCTGGCTAGAAGATGTCCTAGAATCAGAGGGGAATAATCACCTGCAACATAAATACATGTTAATGAAATGCAAACATGAAAATGCACATGCATATGCAAACATGGGATCAAGTGCCATGCTGATAGACTGGGTTGCTCTGTATTGAAGCCTTGAGAACCAATCATTCTTTATTTCAAACCAAACTAACCACTCAAAAAGAGAAACCTGTAACCACATTCCACTGAAACCAGATATTCTGAGGTCAAAGGTTCCCTGCAAACAGACCCTCCTACCCCTCACAGGTGTGTACTTAACTCACAGACGAGGTACGACATCCTATGCGGGTTCAACGTTACAGACTTTCAAGAGCGATGATACGATACCCAGAAGGTGTGGCATCATCATCCCTTGAAGCGGCCTCACTTAGTTGAATCCCAATTGATAGGTTCCCAGAGTCGACAATCCTCGGGTCAGACAACTTGTCGAGCCCTAAGGGCCAGGCAAGAAGCATCAAAGAGAATCTCGTCCGAGTGAGATTTCGTGGCTAGCTGGTGCGAGCTAAGCAAGCAGGCTAACCACTACTCTCTCTCTAAGTCTATAGGTGTACTCAAGCCTGGGTTTGGCTTATCTCTCAACAGATTACCCCCTCATACCCACAGCAATAATCACAATAAAATAATGCTGAAAGTAAAATACAAAAACTTAAATCCATACAAAATCCTCGACGGGAAAACAAGCGCTAGGATTGACTCGCGTAGGGAACCGTTGGAGTCCACAGCAGAGTCGCCAGCTGTCGCTACTGCGAAAATCGGCGCCGGCTGAACAGAAGAGTCGCCACCGTGCGTTATTTTTCCCAGCAGAGGGAAAGGAAACGCTCGAAGTAAACCTACCGCAAAAACGGGAAAGGAATGGTCATCGCAACCAAATCCTGGATTCGGGAATCGGTTACGCAAGGGGAAGGTATTAGCACCCCTCACGTCCGTCGTACTCGACGGGATCCACGCTTGTTTTCTAGTACGGATTGTTATTCTATCTATTCTACAGGTCTGGAGTTAAAAGAAAATAAAATGACTCGGCAAAGTATCGCACTTTATGCCTACGTATTCCCGTCTGGAACGAGAAATCAGAGTCAACGTAGTTCGCCTACCTACGGGAAAGGAGGGGAAGGTTGCTCGCTAGGATATCGCATCCTATGCCTACGTACTTTCATACAGCATGAAAGATCAGAGCAAACGTAGTTCGGGCCACGTACGACACAAGTCTGTCTTGATTGTTTTTATCCTTCTGAAAAAGGTTTTCTCCTGATTATGGGTCCAAGCGGACAAAAATGACACTTTGATTGGTTTTCAGTCATTTACGCAAGAAGTATTTTTTAGTGTGTTTGCAATCTCTGACGCACTAGAGACTATGATTTGAGAGTGACTACGTCGTATGTCACCCTAAGGGTAACACACTAAGCAATCAGATTACTGAAGAGTGACCCTCCAGCAACCTTTTCTCCAATAGCTTAAGGCTCATAACGTACGACATTGATTAACCTTATTACTGTGTTTTTGAATTATTCTGAGATGAGAAGAGAAAGGAGCTCTAAAAATCCTATGGTTGAAAAGGGAATCAAAATATACCCTAATGTTGTCATGCATGGATGAAAGCCTAATGTCTGTCATATTTCTCTCTTGCACAGAGAGAAACAGAGATCCTAGGGGATAAACGGAAAAGAAACAACATATATACAGTAAAGCAGTAAAATGCATGAATGCAGCAATACAAGCGAGGCAAGGGAGTCCCACTCAACCTCGAACCTAGAAAACAATGAGCAAAGTGAAATAGCTTCACCTCAACCTCAAGGGGAAAATTAACAAACAATACAGTCAAGAAACTCAAACAATACATCCACAGCTCTAAACAGCACCAACAGCTCTAAGCAGCAAAATCTGATAGAAACAGCAACAAGTCACCAACACCTTCAAGCAAGGTCTTCATCCATCTACAAGCTTCAAATAAGCATCCACTCTTCAAGAGAAACAACAATCTACCATAAGCAGAAACTCTAAACAGTAGACAGCTTCAACCAGCTAAGTAGCAGTGAATCCTACTTCAAACAGTTGCGCAACTCTGATAGCACCAGCTCCTCTCTCCAGCAGTCTTCAAGGTAATGAACTTCATCTTCAATCTTCAAGGGATTCTTCAAAGCAAGCTCTCCAACAGAGAAATGGTGTTATCAGAAGAAATTGAATGTCAAACAGTTCATTGACGACCAAAGGAAGCCTATGAATAGTTGACATTATAGGAGACTGTTTCCCTCAAAGTTCTACCTCTAGGGTATGGCCACTGATCCCTCCTAAGGAGAGAGGTGAATACCATAAAGGGACTTTATGTCATGGAGAAGAATGGAAGCAAAGGAAGCTATCCATGTTTATGAAAGAAGTTCTATTCTAAGGCTCTACCTATACCCTATGTCCTATGGTCTTCAAATAACTCCAAGCAAGCCAAGCACTCTTCCTCAAGCTTTGATTTTGATCTTCAACCTTCATTTATTCCTTGCCAAGCTCCAAAAACTCTGACCAAGCCCACACCCCAAGCAAATGCCCAAAAAGCCCTCACAACAAAGTAAACCCCAAAAAGGGCAAACTAAACAATCACACAATTGCAAAATATACCAAAAATAGTAAAATAATATTTACAAGCCTAATATTAATTCTAAGGGAAGTACTATATCTACCCTATACACCCCATAGGTCCCATACCCTAATTCAATCTAAAAACCCAAAAATAAAATGTTCAAGTGCACCTATGTTGTGTATAAACCCTAATCTAACCACTTTAATATTCACTAATAAAAACTAATCAAAAACTAATTATAAAATCATGGAATAAATCCAGGGGATTTCTAAAGTTCATATCTAATTATCCTAAAAAGAATGGCCTAAAAAAATAAGGGGAGCTATCTAAACAAAAATAGACAAATTGATGTACAAACCATATTCAATAAAAAACAACTAAATGCAAAATATTCACAAAAAATAAAGAAAATACCTAAACTAATATTTTTATTTATTCACAATTTTCTTAAGATCAAAATCAACCTATTGCAAAAATTCCCAGATTAAAACAACCATTTTCTAATTTTTTATGAATTTTCTAAAGTTGAAATAAAATGAATAAAAGAAAAATAAAAAAAACACTCAGGGGGTGTAGAAAATAACTGCGCTCAGTTCAAATGTCTTATGGGCCAAAACTCAGGGGTGCGCATATCAATTGTTACTGAGCCCATAACCACATAAAATCAATTCAGAAATCATTAAGAAATTAAAAAAAACTCGTGGTGTGGATAGTAACCAAAATATAGTGTAAATCCAATGTGGGCCATGAAGCAGGGGTGTGCATAGCACCAATCCACTCAAGCCCAACGTTTCCACTAAATGAAACGCTGCGTTTCATCTTCAATAGAAACCTTCACAATCTGAGCGCAATCTCGTCCACACAATCCAATGCCTTGGTCAATAGTCAGCGCAGATCCAACGGTTTATTCTTTATCTTCTCCATTTGAATAAGATTGGAGCCAAAACTCCATTAAAACTCAAGCTATGAACACACTTCTGCAGTCAATCGTGTCCTCTCAATTCTCAATCAAAATCCACAGAATAAAAGCCTAACACGATCCATTTTTCACCCTGAGTTCATCTATAGCATTGAAATTCATTGACATGGCTTCTAACCTCAAACACGATTCTCAATCCAAAAACTGGTCCAACATTGATTGTCATCATTCATCAAATTATCATGCTTAATCTCTTCCTCACTCAACACTGAGCATTTACAACTAAAAAACTAAGGTTCTACTTGCATATCCATGGAGTTCTAGGTCCAAACAGAATTTGTGTGCACATGTGAATCATCACCAATTCTTCTCAAACTTTCCAGAAAGTTTCTCCTAACCACATACTAACACTCTAGCTTAAAGATTCATGCTAATTCTACCTAATTCGAGCCATAGTGAGAAAGTTACTAACCTGTGTAAATGGAGAAAACAAATGATGAATTGCTTCAATCCAAGGCTTGCAAAGCTCCAAAATCACTCAATGCCTTGATATCTTGCTTCTGTTTGCACTAATTCTTGATCAAAACGCTTGGATCACTATAACCGATTTTCAGTTGCATATGAAGAAATGAAACTTCAAAAACACGATCTAGCCAATGATTCACCCTGGTTTTGATTGCAATATACTCAGTGATGATTACTGAATTGAATTGAATCAAAAAATTGAGAAAATGATGAAGAAATGAAGAATTCGAATATGAATTGCAATTGAGCAAGATGAATCTTAATCTCTCTTCTCTGCACCAAATGAAGTCCAACCATGGTTTAGATCATCTCTAATGGTTATATAGGTGATGTAGGAAAGATCTAGAAAGTGCTGGAATGATCCCATGAGATTTTGCAATTCTCATGTCATGACTTTTTCCTTTAATGAGATCAAAATATCAGTTATAGCTTGCCTTGTTGCATCATTCAAATGTGACTTGAATATCTCCCCAAATGAGAATTAGAGTGTGTTAGAGTGGTTTTTTTGCCTTGCAATTCACTCCTAGCTTGGTTTGGCAAGTGTAGCTTCTTATATAAGTAACTAATGGTAAGTCCAAGTTCTTGGCCTCAAATTCAAAATCCAATGGTGTCAATGATCTCAAAACATATTTTCCCTTCAATTTGGTATATCACATGATGTATTTTGGCTTTGGATCAAAAAAATCCCAAATTTGGTCACTTGAAAATGGACTTTTACCTTCCATATTTGGTCAATTTTATCATTTTGAGTTCCATGCATTTCCAAACCATCATTACCTCTTTCCTAGACTCAAAACATCATTTTGAGCAAGTTTAATGTTGAACATTTTTCCATTTGAAGCTTGCAAGTAGGAGTTTTAGGCATATGCTTGAAATGACCTATAATCTTACTTTCCCAAAATACCCCTGGCTTGTCAAGATCATAAGTAGAGCTCCACAAATCAGATTGAGGCATACCATACCTTCCTAGAAAGCTAAGAGCATGAGGAACAACTTTCATGTTGGCCAAAAATCCATTTGAAAATTCCTTGTGGGGTAAAGGTTGCTTGGAAGTCAAGTAACTTTCATAGATGAATTTCAGTGTCCTTAGATGACCTATAACTTGCAAGAACCATAACTTGAGCTCTATAAATCTCCTTGATGCCTTCCACCACTCAAATTAAAGGTCTTTCGATTCTCTACAAGTTTCATGTTGGCCAAAGATCCATTTGAGACCTTTATTTTGAATTATTTTGCTTGGAAGTCTGACCTAAATCAGGGAATTTTACACAGAAACCCTAATTTAGAAACCTCTCTTCTTCTTGATTTCTTTTGATTTCTCCTTGGCACAACACCACATACATACCCACATATCAAATGATGAATCCCACATCCTTCACATAGGACTTGATGCCTTTCAATCAATCATTATACCTACGGTTGACCTAGGGTTGACCTGGGTGAGGCCCTAGTTGACTGTCTCCAACTGTAGCTCTTGTCACCACACCAATGACTTGTCTTACTTTCAAAATGACCCTCTAGGTCTTCCATGATGTCTACACACATTCCATGCCTCAGTTCATAGCTCACGACCTCTTTGATGATCTTCAAATACTCCCCAGATAGGATATAGATCTACTGCTTGATCTATTAACTTCTCAAAGCTTCACCTTCTTTCTTGGTGTCCTGAATGGGCTTGAATCTTGATAAAAACCTTTTGGATATACTCCTTGAGATGAAAATAGCACTTGATCCCTTGTTGGATGACTTGCCTATGCTATGCTATGCAAATGAATGACCTAGGTATATGATCTACTATGCAAATGATAAAGCTATGAAAACACAAATCAGGTAAAACAAGTTGGTCAAATTTCAGGGTGCAACAATCACCAGCAGAGACTTGTTCATCTCCAGTAAAATTTGTAACTCTAGGTTTGTTAGTATACCCCTCAGCAGAGTTGTGATCGTATCTTCCAAAGTTGTTCAGAGTTTTTCTCCCCAGCACAGAGCTGTGGTATTCAGACATCAGTTTTTACGTTGAGTATTCAGGCTCCTGTCAGTATGTTGAGTGTTTAGACTCCGGTAAAATCAAGTGAAGGTCCATACCCCTATTAGTGTTCGTGGCTATTCCGTCGAGTATCCAGGCTCCGGTAATCTCCAGTTTGTATTGATTCTTTCTCTCGTCGAGTATCCGGACTCCGATAAAGATTTTGTAAGGTGATCTTGATAAGTATTGGTAGTGTTCTCTTTTCGTCCGTTTTTCTTCGTCGAGTATCCAGGCTCCGATTTGTTACTTCGTTGAGTATCCAGGCTCCGATTTGTTACTTCGTCGAGTATCCAAGCTCCGATTTGTTTGCTTCGTCGAGTGTTCAGGCTCCGATCTGTTGCTTCGTTGAGTATCCAGGCTCCGGTGCGTTTTTGTCCGTTGAGTGTTCAGACTCCGGTGTGCTTCGTCGAGTGTTTAGGCTCCGATCAGTTGCTTCGTTGAGTATCCAGGCTCCGGTGCGTCTTTGTCCGTAGAGTATCCAGGCTCCGGTGTGTTTTCGTTGAGTGTTCAGACTCCGGTGTGTTTTCGTTGAGTGTCCAGACTCTGATTTGTTGCTTCGTAGAGTATCCAGGCTCCGATGTGTTTTCTCCGAGCATCCAGGCTCCGATTTGTTGCTGCGTTGAGTGTTCAGACTCCGGTTTACTGCTTCGTTGAGTGTTCAGACTCCGATGTGTTTTCGTCGAGCATCCAGGCTCCGGTTTATCGCTTCGTTGAGTTTCCAGGCTCCAATGTATTTTCGTTGAGTTGTCAGACTCCGGTTTTTTGGCGTTGAGTGTTCAGACTACGATGTGTTACGTTGAGTGTTTAGGCCCCGGCTCCTCCGTTAAATATCCAGATTCCGGTGAAATTTCCAATTTGTAACGTTTTGCTTTGTCCGTTGAGTGTTCGGACTCCGATAAAGGCAGTTGGGTATACAGATCTTAGTAAGTGTTGCGATAATACTCTCTCTCCGTTGAATGTCCAGATTCCGGTGAATGTTCGGTTTGTGATATATTGCTTTGTCCGTCGAGTATCTAAGCTCCGGTAAATCCCCAGTGAAATCACCAGTTACGTCGAGCATCCAGGCTCCGGTCAGTGCGTTGAGTATCCAGATTCCGACAGATTTTGATGAGGCTCTATCGTGTGTTGAGTATTCAAATTCCGACGATTCGAAAGATTGTTCTTTGGCCATGTGGTGTTCAGACCATGGACAATTACGTGTTTCCTGAAGCAGAGCTACTTGATTAAGTTTCTCTTTCCCTTGGTGGGATGTTCAAGATGTTCATTATGTTCGTTTTCTTCGGAGATTCTATACCAATCAGAGCTCGCAGTTTATTTCTGCGGTTGGCAAATTTCCGGGTTCTTTCGGTATTCAACCGTCTTTTACCTTGATTGATTGAAAGTCGTTCGCTTTTCACTCATTCAGGTCCAAGTCGCTTGAATAGGGGCAGCTGTTGCACCCCAAAATTTGCCCAACCTTTTCCTTCTTGTTTTTGCATTAGCATAACATCATCATAGCATTATCATAGCATTGCATTAGCATTTATGCAGGGGATCAAGTGTGATATACATCGAGAGAGGTCTATCTAGAGGTTTTATTTGAGCTTGAGGAATCACTAAAGTCACCAGGAAGTGGTTCATGCCCTTGAGAAGTTCAGATGCTTGTGTGGGGTTCATCTTGGAAAACTATGATTACAGGTCAAGTTCAATACTTTGCATAACTCAAATGGACTTTTTTCCAACGTGAAAGTTGCTCCAAATGGGGTCATTTGGTCAACTAAACTTCAAGGTTTTAATGGGCTAGCTCATGGTTGAAGATTGATGAAAGTGATTTTGGTGAAAACATGTGAAAGGGCATAGTTTGGTATTTCTTCAAAATTTAATCAAATAAGTCCATGTTTGTACTCATTTTGAATGGAAATCATGTTTTAAGAACAATGACATTATTACATTTTTCATTTGAGGATTTTATCATGAGCTATTTCAAGATTTCTTACAATTCAAGTAACACTTTGGATTTTTGCCTTAAGACTAGAAACAAGGAACTATTTTTGGCCTTGGAATTTTCTTATGATGCATGAAATGTATATAAACCAAAATCAAGGCATTTGCATTTCCCCTTCCATCATTTTTCCATTTTCCAACATTTTTCTACACTTGAAAACTCAAAAATTCAATTCTTTCTTTCTCTCAATTTTTGTTCATTCTTTCATTGCAAATCAATTCCACATGCTTTCTACAATGGATTCCACCATTTTTTAGCCATTTTTGGTGCAAGAACATGGTTGTAGTAACATGAAAAAGTGAGCTCCAAGTGCAAAATTGATTTTCATTTCCTCACCAATTCAAGTAATTTCTTTGATCCTAATACCTCTACCAAGGATTATTGAAGGTTTCTACATAATTTCCCAAGAAAATTCGTGCTCCATTAAAGCTCCATAATTCATTTTTCAAGGTATACAACTTTCAACATATCCCATGATTTATGAGTCTTTATGTTGCCATTGTTTCATTTTTAGAATCCCCTTGAGGAATAGATCGTTTCTAGCATTGTTTGGAGCGTTTTGGTGAAGATTTTTCATTCTTGGAGTTTCTTGATCTACTCACGGGTTTAGAGTTTTAAGAGTTTTCAGTGAAACCCATGGCCATATTATTGATCCTTGCAAAATTTCGGTCAAGTTTCATTAAAGAAGTTTGGAATTTGGTGGATTTTTGAGAGAGATATGGACAAGGGGAGGTTGCCGGCGAAACTCCGGCCGGGAACACGCCGGATTCTGCATTCATGATGCAGCCCTGCCCCAACGAAGAAGACAAGAGCATGACCGTCCGATTGAGAGGACTCGGTCTCATGATCTAATGTCCAGGATAATGCCACGCGAGCAACCAAGTCATCCTTTCATTAATTGAGGTGGCATGCTTACTCAGCATGGATCTTCTCTTTCCAGACTACTGTTCAAACCCCCCATAAGGCCCAACCCAGGAAATGTGCTGAAAATAATTGCTACATACACCACAGATTTAATTATTTTCTTTTCAATTTCTTTCATTTTCTGTGTTAATACCTGTTTTGTTAATTACATAAAAAAATAGGAAAATTAGTCTTTTTGACCCCCATTTTTTTGTGCTGAATCTTTAAGATGTCTAGGATTTAATAAAACTGGAATTATTATTTTACCATTTTCTGACATTTTCTTTGGATTTTTTACATTTGGGTCATCATAAAAAGGCCAATGCTGGTGCTATCATTTTGTTGAATTTCTTTGACCTATCAAAACACAATTTAAATGTCAATCCTTTTGCAGGGATCTCATACACACGTTGAGGTATTGTGATATATTTTTGTGGGAATTTTATTGTACCATTTTAATTGGTTTTGGATGCTTTCTTTGACATGCTCCATTTTAACTTTTCCTTTGGTATACATGAGATATCTTGCAATGTTTTCATCTTATTTGACCATTTCTATTTGGATATTTTTGTGGTATCTCTCACCCCTGGTTTGTGGCTTGATGTAGAGAATTGGAGATTTTTATTTGAATTTTTTAGCACCATTTGCTATTTTTTCCATATTTTTGTATTCGGACTTATAATTTGGACATTCGAACGGACTTCAGTTTTATTTTGGCTCCAACGGCCTCGATTTGTTTGTGTGGTGAACGCTAGGGTTCTTATTGCTTGTTATAGACATTATATAGGATATGTAGATCATTGATTGGCTGGTTTTATCATACATAATTGCCCATTAGGTTCCATATTTCCATGATAGCGCGTTAAGATTCCAAATTGTGGTATGCGTATGTCATTCGTAGGTTTTATTGCCTTGTATCCCTTTATATTCACTTGTGGCCAAGATTGCATGTTTAGAATAGGCCACCCTCCATTCATTATGGGCTTGAGGTTGAGATGACCTGCCTCCCTCACTTGCATTCCATGTTTACCTTTATCAATCCGCATTTCCTGTATACTGTTTATTTCATCTGTTTTCTGTTGCTTCCTTTGCCTTTCCCTTAGGATCTCCATTCTTCCTTGTTCAAGGTAGAATGTGATAGACATTAGGCTTTGCAACCATGTATGACAACATTAGGGTAGTTTTCCCTTTTGCAAACTTCAACCTTAGGACGAACTTGGCATGATAACGTTAGGATTAAACTAGTCTCCTCGTAGTAAGCCGAACTACGGCTGCTCTGATCTTTCATACCAGATGAAAGTACGTAGGCACAAGATGCGATATCTTGGCGAGCAAACTTTCCCATTTTCTTAGGTCGTATTTAAGCGAACTACGTTGACTCTGATTTCTCGTTCCAAATGGGAATACGTAGGCATAAAGTGCGACACTTTGTCGAGTCACTTTTCTTTTCTTTTGTCCTCAAGCCCTTAGCATAGATAGTATTAATCAAACCCTTTTAGATAAACAACAAGCGTGGATCCCATCGAGTACGATGGACGTGAGGGGTGCTAATACCTTCCCCATGCGTAACCGACTCCCGAACCCAGGCAATGGTTGCGATGACCATTCCTTTTCCCTCTTTTTGTTAGGTTTTCTCTGAGCGTTTCCTTTCCCTCCTTTGGGATAAATAACGCACGGTGGTGACTCTTTTGTTCTGCCGGCGCCGATTTTCGCAGTAGCGACATCATGTTATTTTGAATGATATCGCTACACTCGGCAATAAGTGTAACTGTTTCGTTATCCTTGATTTTTCTTTTGTTAGACAATATTTCTTTGAGAAATTTAGTGTATGAGGGCATTTGAGTGATAGCTTATGTGAAAGGAATTGTGATATTCAGTTGCTTCAGAAGTTCTACGAATTTCTTAAATTGCCCTGTAGTTTTGGAATTTATGAATCTTTGAGGATAAGGAATCAGTGGCTTATACGGCGGTGGAGGCACATACGAGTTTTCATTTTTGGCGGCCTCTTTCTCGTTATCTTCCTTCTCTTCGGTTTCAGACTCCTTTTCTGCCTGTTTATCAGTTTTCTGATGCATGGCCGAGTTTTCACTCCTAGGATCGATCAGTCCGTCCAGTTCTTTTCCACTTTTTAATATGACAGCGTTTGTATGACCTTTCAGATTAGGTTCTGGCTGTCCAGGAAATGTGCCAGCTGGTGTGGCTGCAGAGGCTTGTTGCTGAGCCACTTGTGATATCTGTGTTTCAAGCATTTTGTGGTGGGTGGCTAAAGCGTCTACTTTGCTGGCTAGCTGTTTAATCTGCTCGCTAGTGTGTATGTTTTGATTCAGGAATTCCTTGTTCATTTGAGCTTGAGTAGCTATGAATTTTTCCATCATCAATTCAAGATTTGATTTTCTAGGGGCATTTGGAGCAGCTATGGCTGGTTTCTGATATCCTGGTGGAACAGCAGGTGATTGATTAGGTGCATACAATGTGTTATCGCTTTTGTAGGAAAAGTTTGGATGGTTTTTTCAGCCTGAGTTGTAGGTGTTCGCGTAAGGATTACCTTGGGCGTAGTTCACCTGGTCTGCATGGATTCCTGCCAATAACAGACATTCAGACGCAGTGTGAGTAGTGATTCCGCACAACTCACATTTTGGGGTTACGGCAGCTACGGTAGTAGGCGGTGTTACAGTTAAACTGTCAATCTTCTGCGTCAAGGCATCTACTTTAGCGTTGAACTTTTCAAGACTACTGATCTCGTACATCCCACATTTTGCTGCAGGTTTCTCTGATGGAGTTCTTTTACCTCCCCATTAGCAATGGTTCTGAGACATGTTCTCGATAAGTTGATAGGCTTCATCGTAAGGCTTATCCATAAGTGCATCGCCCACGGCAACATCTACTGTTAATCTGGTGTTATACAGAAGCCCATTGTAGAAGGTATGAAAGGTCACCCAGTTTTCTAAACCGTGGTGAGGACATTCTCTCATCATATCTTTGAATCTTTCCCATGCTTCATAGAGAGATTCGGCATCTTTCTGTCGAAATTCGTTAATTTGAGCTCTTAGCATAGCAGTTTTGCTTGGCGGAAAGTATCTCGCCAAGAAAACGTTCTTCAACTGTTCCCACGTCGTAACGGAGTTGGATGGCAAGGATTGTAACCAAGCCCAAGCTCTATCTCTAAGAGAGAAAGGAAAAAGACGAAGTCTTATTGCGTCTGGAGTTACTCCATTTGCCTTCATTGTGTCTGCGTATTGCACAAACTTCGTTAAATGTTCATTCGGATCCTCGGTTGCATTTTCTGAGAATTGATGTTGTTGTACAGCTGACAACAATGATGGTTTTAGTTCGAAATCATTTCGATTGATAGCGGGGGCAGCAATGCTACTATGCGGCTCTAGCTGAGATGGGGTAGCGTAATCCTTCAAAGGTCTGTTCTGAGGTCCTTCAGCCATCGTTGATTCTTCTTCAGATTTAGGAGTGTGAGCGAGAAGTTGAGGATTATTACGTCTTCGTTGATGTTCTACGAATCATCTTCCTAAGTGTAGGAAGCGCTCAAGTTCGGCGATTGTTGGTAGCAAATTTTTGCTTTGTGAGCGAGTAATTGGCATGCAATCGATGAACGAGTAAAATGGAAATATAATAGTTAACCTAGTCTATACTACGTAACAGAGGTTTACACTATTGACTAAACGGGTCCCCGATAATGACCCCAAAAACTTGATCGCAACTTTCTGAGTCTATCTGAACTAACTGCAAGTGCACAGTCTATCGCATAGTAATAAAGATATCGATCCCACAGGGACTCGTAATCAATCTAGTGCTATCGAGTGTTACTATGTTTAGATAAGTCGGAAAGGTTTTAAATAAGTAAGTGCGGAATTAAAGACTAATTTAAAGGAAGGAAATAAGGATTTTATAAAATAATGACAAGAGAAACCGGTATGCAATACCTTAGTGTTCGGGAATTCGATACATTACCGGCGCGGTTTAATATTTTCAATATAGTTTTTAGGAGAAAATAATTGTTTAAAGACTCTCGTCTCACGTTGGTTGTTGACACTAATCACAACTCTAAGGCGGAATGTATGCTTTCGCTATCCCATTCGGGGTTATAATTGCTTTTTGAAAACTATTAGGTTCTGATTCCTTTTAAAGCGCTTTCGCTGTATTTAAAATGAATGCCTAGTTTTTACTATCTGGTTCGAACCCCAGCTTTCGCGTGCAGGTTCGTACCTTAATGAATTTCCCACTGTCGTGGCAAAACTACTGCAAAATAATATCTCGCTGTCGCGATGAAGGTTTATTTAGAAAATTTAATTAAAAACTACGACCAGAAACATGTTTTGAAAGGCATAAAAGAACACAGGATGTTATCGAATCCCTTCCTACTAATTTATTACATACCGATTAATGCAGTTTAGCTAGACATGGAATTTGGAGCTTTCATAATTAAATAATGGAAGAATGATAAATAAACATGCATTATAACGGTAATGGAAAATCAATTAATAACAAAAACCTGTAAATAATTCAGCTCTCGATCCTTGAGTAGTCCTCCACAATGTCGGCAGGATTCTACTTGGGCGAGAATTAAGCGTGCAGAAAAATAAATAAGAACAAGGCAATGGAAAGTAAAGAAAGAAAAGGGAAACAAAAGCAGTATTTGGTTTCGGTAATGAATTCGGCAGCACTTCGTGGTCTTCAATGCGGCTCCCTGGTTGTAGCCATGGGCTTCTCTTTTCATAGTTGAAATTCTCTACGTGAAGTCCTCAGGAAGTGGAGTTTGTGGTGAGACAATGTAGGAAAAATGTTTCACAACTTATCAGTCTTCGTGAGCACGTTTTAAATTCTGGAAGTTATTCAGTTTTTGCCTGCATGATGATCGTGAGGGGATGTGACGTTCGTGATGAGCGTGACGGTCGCCATGGGGCCGTGACGGTCGTGATGCTTGTGATGGGCGTCACATGGGCGTGACGACCGTGATATCAACAGAATCCTCGTTTATGCTATTTCTTGTCTCTTTTCGTCTGTTTTGTGCATTTTAACATGAGTTTTCTCTGTCTTGCTCATTTAGAGTGTGAACTTCATATACCTGCAAAACACTTAACGAAAAAGTTCGAAACGATCTGAAATCGGGGTGAAACCAAACATTAGTAGCATAAAATCATGACATTTATAATATACGTTTTCACGTTATCAACACACTATGCACAACATGCATGGCCTTCTTTTCCTCTGCGCATGAAGACAAAATATACCATCAAATTTCATGAAACCATGGGGTGTAGTGCCTACCACCTCTTACTCTCATTTGCCTCACTGCCATACACTATCTTCTAAATGGACCCTCGTTTTTTTAAAGAAGTTAACCATATATACTCCCTCCCGTTTCCTGTCACTGTTTTCATTCCTTCAATCCTATTCATCACAGAACCCACTGCTAACATAAGAAAAGGGAGCCACGCGCCATCACCTCTTCATCTTCTCCATAGCAACTCGCGGACCCCCTCCTCTTCTTCTGCTATCACCTTACTGAACCTTGTTTTTCATATCCTCCATATTCATTTTTTATCACAAAATAAAACCCTTCCCACTGTTTATGAAACATGAAGAACTCCCTCTAATTCTTTTTGGACACACGCACAGTATACCTTCATCACCTCCCATCGTGACCGTCACATAAACACCATACAAACCTTCGCCATGAAAGTTCCCATAAACCTTCACAAAAATATGCAACTCCACCACAAACATATTCACCACCATTTTTAAGCTTACCTAGTCTTCAAAAGAACCTTCAAACATCCATCATCGTTACTCCCTTTGTCGAGCTTCAAGAACGATGTCAGATTCTCGTCATACTCGCAACTCAGCAACGACGTTGACGTTAATTTCTTCGCCACTGCACTAACGATACTTTTAGGTAACACACTGGTTTAGAAACATCATTGCATTTTTGAGTCGTATTCTATGTGAGTTTTGTTTGTTGCTGCGTGTTTATCTTCTGCGTGTCTGACTTCAGTACATATCGGTAATCATTTTTGCGGCTACGTTGTAGGCATTTGTGCCCAAATTTTTTTAAAAGAGTTTGTATAGATGTAGTGCATTGTAAGTTTTATAAGTTTTATGTCTTAGATATTTATTTATGTTTGTTTCTTTTTCTCTCAATTCTAATTATAGAATATCAATAAGTATTTAATTGTTTTAAGTTTAAGTGTACATGTTGGCTTTTTTTATTGTTTATGTATACATACTGTTGGTTTTTCAAGTCTTACACATACATTTAATTGTTTTAAGTTTTATATGATAATTTTAGTTTTTTTTATATACTTTTAATCGTTGTTAATTTTATATGATAGTTTTAGTTTTCTATGTGTATACTTTTGGTTGTTTTAAGTTTCACAATAATAGTTAAAAGAAGAAATTGTGACTTATTTATGTTATTGGTGGATGGTTACTATAATTGAAAACTTGTTTACAATCCAATGTGTTATCATCATTCGATGCATTATTATTATAAAAAAAAAACAATAAAACAAGTTTAGATATAATTATTTGTTTCAATTAATTTGTCTAGTATTAAAATACAAATAAATAAATAAATATCTTTTAATTTTGTTTTAGATTTTTAGTAATTATTTGAATTGTTAATTTAATTGTTTAGAACAAAAAAAATCTCAAAAATTTTTTTACTAATTAATTTATAGATTATTTCTTTTCATTTTGATTCATGTTTAGAATGTGAATACGTAGGATTTATTTTTGATTTTAATTCTCACTAACAACTAACTTTCTGTCAATATTGGCAACTTAGAATTGGAGTCGCCCTGCTCTAGATAGTCGTCCCACCGTGGATATTTCTCATGTTACCTTTTCCATATGACTTGGAGTCGCCGTGCTCTATTTAGTCGTCCCGCCATGGACATTCTCTTCCCTACTAACTTAACCTTAGTTTAGAGTCGCCGCACTCTATGTAGGTGTCTCATCGCAGACGTTTACTTGCCCCTGGAACCTTGAACACAGTTAAAAGTTCCTCACCCCTTTTAAGGGGAACTACGGTTGCTCTGATTCCATTCCCGTCAGGATACATAGGCACGAGATGCGATGTCTTGGCGATTATACTTTGTATATATTTTAGATCTATATCTTAGCACTTTTCCCTTAGCAAGAAACTTTAGCATAACACAAATACTAACAAGAGGTTCCTGTAGAGTACTATAGATACTTAGGATGCTAACACCTTCCCTAGGTATAACCAACCCTCGAACCTTAGATCTCTAGTTGTGTTGTTACATAGCGCACTTAGAGTTTTCTTCGATCTTTACCCTTTTGTTTGGATAAATTAAAGCTCGATGGTGAACTTCATGATTTTTTATTCAAGTTAATTTGATAGCTTGATATTCGATTCTCACCGCGACAGAAATGGCGACTTCCATGGGGAATTTCCCCTAAGAGGGTTAAGCCCACGTTGTTTATATTTGTGTTTGTTATATGTTTGTTTGCTTGTATATTTATATATATTTGTACATATATCTGTCTGTGCCTGGGTTTTTTCTGTATGCAAGGTTGTTACCTTGAGTGGTGAGCATAAGTCCTATACCCGGACTTGAGTACACTAATGATAAGAAGGTTGTATATTCAAGAAGTCTTATAGGGAGTTGATTCCCGACCAAGCTGACTTGAGAAACCACCGCTCAGTGGAGGCCCTCTTGGGAGTTAGTTTTGTTGAACGAGTATTCGTGAAAACATTACTACTTTCAACCTAGGAGCCTGTGACACTGAGGACTTTTAGTTACCCTTTACCCCACTTGTCCTTTTAAGACGTAGTGCGATGACTATGAGGGAGTATTCCCGAAGTAGTTGATACGCGATACTACACTCAGACGAGGGAGTATTCTCGAAGTAGTTGATACACGATACTACACTCAGACGAGACTCTCTTGAGAATATTATTGATTTCCAAGTAGTTGGTGTGTCGATAATATCCGAAAGATGGGTCGATGACTTTGGGAACTTTGTTAGAACCTGTTGTGCAGGTGCTCTACCCCTAGTACACACCCCGTGGTTGGTTCTTAACCCAGACCTCATTCTGTGATCTTCAACCTTTAATCCCGTTACATGTGTTTTGCTTCTCGTCTTGCATCGTATTACATTGCATTTTCATCTTTGCATGGTTCATTGCATACCTCTGTTTGTCCAATAGTTTTGCAAGCTCCCGTCTTTGCTGAGCCCAGACCTGTGGTCCACACTGTTAATCAGACTGTCCGAGCTCCCTTTGAGAATCCTCTTTATGAGTACAATGCTGCCTGTAACACCTCATATGGCTTTCAGGATTACCGACTGACCCCACAAACCAACACGGGTCTTTTTAGCATGCGTTTTCCTCACTCACATGCTTTCTAGGAAACTTCCCAGAAGGTCACCCATCACTAAATTTCTCCAAGTCAAGCACGCTTAACTATGGAGTTCTTATGAATGGGCTACTGAAAAGAAGATGCATCTTGTTGGTATAGGTAGTACCAATTAATCCTTATAAGCCTTCATTCAACTATGCAGTCCCATACCTGCATAACATCAAGATCCCTCTCATTCGGATGTGAATTCGGGTTTTCCCGAGAAGCTAATAGGAGTGTGTCATTGTCATGCCTCACGCACCGAAAACCACTCCCTTACCCACAGGTGTTACATGTAACCACTCTCTGCCCTCATTGACATCGGGTGTTACATGCCCACCAGCTTCCGCTTGGTTCGTCCCCGAACCACATCGTACTGGGAGAGGTCTGGCTCTGATACCATTTGTAACGCCTCATATTGCTTTCAGGATTACCGACTGACCCCATAAACCAACACGGGTCTTTTTAGCATGCTTTTTCCTCACTCACATGCTTTCTGGGAAACTTCCCAGAAGGTCACCCATCCCTAAATTTCTCCAAGTCAAGCACGCTTAACTATGGAGTTCTTATGAATGGGCTACTAAAAAGAAGATGCATCTTGTTGGTATAGGCAGTACCAATTAATTCTTATAAGCCTTCATTCAACTATGCAGTCCCATACATACATAGCATCAAGATCCCTCTCATTCGGATGTGAATTCGGGTTTTCCCTATAAGCTAATAGGAGTGTCTCATTGTCATGCCTCACACACCGACAACCACTCCCTCACCCACGGGTGTTACATGTAACAACTCTCTGCCCTCATTGACCTCGGGTGACCAGTTTTGCAAGCTCCCGTCTTTGCTGAGCCCAGACCTGTGGTCCACACTGTTAACCAGACTGTCCGAGCTCCCTTTGAGAATCCTCTCTATGAGTACAATGCTGCCAGTGCTCAAGGGGAAGACCATGAAGATTTTGTTGAGCCTGATATTGTCCGTGAACAGTTTCAGAACATAGGCAAGAGACTCAAAGTCGTCGAGGGTACTGAATTCTTCAACATTGATACAGACAATATGTGCCTAGTTTCTGGTCTTGTTATGCCTGCAAAGTTCAAGGCTCCCGAGTTTGTGAAGTATAAAGGTCATTCATCTCCAAGATCCCATCTGGTCATGTACTTCCGAAGGATGGAATCTTACACCAACAATCAGAAGCTGCTCATCCATTGCTTTCAGGACAGTTTGAGTGGTGCTTCTCTTAAATGGTATATGAACTTAGAGCATAACAGCATCCACTGCTTCCAGGATCTCGCCAACGCTTTTATGAAGCAATACAAATACAATTTGGACATGGCTTTTGATTACCGTCAATTTCAAAATATGTCTCAGGGCGAAAGAGAGCCATTCAAAGAATATGCTCAACATTGGAGAGAGTTAGATTCCCAAGTTAAACCCCCTCTAGCAGAGAAGGAACTAACGGGAATGTTCATGGATACTTTGTCCCCTTTCTATTGGGAGAAAATGATTGGGAGTGTCTCTTCGAGCTTTACAGATTTGGTGACCATTGGTCAAAGGTTAGAAGAAGGACTGAAAAATGGTAAAGTCTCCAAAGCCGCTGAATCTTCCTTTGGGACCTTCCATAAGAAGAAAGAGGATCATACTAATGTTGTTATGACTGAAGTGAGAAGGTCTCATCCTAGACCTCAGTTTGTTGATCATCATGTTGTTCCTGTTGTTGCTGCTCCACGACCAACTCAGATTCCTCAACGTCCAGCTGTTGGACAAAACCAGTATAAGAATAGGAATCAATTCGACCCTATTCCCATGACTTATACATAACTTTATTCTGACCTGGTTCAACAAGGGCTGATCACTACAAAGACTTTGCAACCTCCTCCCAATCCTCTTCCAGGTGGATTTCGAGTTGATCTCCATTGTTCTTTTCATGAGGGTGCCCCAAGCTACGACTTGGAGCATTGTTATGCACTGAAAGCCATAGTACGTCAGTTGGTTAGAGATGAAATCCTTGATTTTAAGGATAGTCGTCCAAATGTTCAAAACAGTCCCTTCCCAGTGCATCAAAAGTGAAGCTTCAGTCTGACTTCAGCAGACTATCTTTTTAAACGTCAGTGTTTCAGACAGGATGGCTCATCTTTGTATTGATTTAGTCACTTGACTTTTTGTTTCTCGTTGTTTGTACTTTCCTCCATTTTGTTTAAGTTGTTTGCTTTTAATTAGTGTTTGTACTTTTATATTAATGAAATGAGCATTGCAACTTTTGATTTCAATTCATTTTGTCTATTATTTACACTTTTATGCTTTATCTTTCAAATATTTACTTCTTGTCCAAACTTTTGATTATGCAAATATTTGAGGCAGGATGATGAAAACATATTATCCATAACTGATGTCAGTATGCTTTCAATCAAATTTTGCTGATGATGTAAGGCATTGTTTCAATCCCCCAAACACTGGAGAAATAAGGAAGTTATTCCCTTGTCAACCCCTTCGAGCCTAGAAGTTTGAGTTTCTTTCTTTATAAAAAAACCTGAAATCTGAACCTGGGGCAAGGTAGTTCTCAACTAACTCGGTTGTGCTTTCCTGCAATACACCTTTTATATAAAGATTGCAACCACAATTTTCCTTCGCACATATCAAGAAAGTGCGAAGATGTCTATCAAGCCAAAAGTGCCAATGATGGTTCACCGTAATCATTAAGCCAGACAGTCACTCTCTTTCTTCCAAAAAAAAATTTAAAGAAAAATCTTGCTAAGTCAAAACCTATGAAGGAGACTTAGGTAAAACTGGGGTATCCCGCTGACTGTAAGCTTCAAAAGAAACAGTTCAGGAAAAAGTTAGGGATAATAAAAGAGGATATCTTTAAACGCTTCATCTTGAAAATCCTCAATGAAAAAAAAACCAAATGTTGTAAAGAAGTAGTGACTACCTTTTTAAGAAGTCCCTTGACTTCTAAACCATCATCATGGCTATCAATCGGTGCAATTTCCTAACCTATGGGAACCTGAGTGAATAGTATGAGTTAACTGAGCGTAGGACTGAAGATCATCACGTAGATTGGGTGGACACAAATAAACTTTTTGTAACAGCCCAAATTTCATTAAATAATTAATTATAGTAATTAATTGATTTAGTGGGATTTTTATTAATGTTGGAATTAATTTTTATTAATTAGAATTAATAGAGAATTGAGAAGGAAATTGGAAGGAAGGAAAATAAAGGAATATATAAGAGAGAAAGAAAAGAAAAGAAAGATAGAAAACATTTTGGAAAGAAAGAGGAAAGAAGAAGAAAGGAGAGAAGAGAAGAAGAAGAAGAAAAGTGGAAATCGTCAAGAACCAACATCAAAACTCCGATTAATCGAGGTAAGGGTGAGAAATGTTTCTATTTGATCATGGTATGATATTATTTATGTTGGGTTAGGGTTTTAGTAGAGTTTCCATCACTTTCTATTTAGGGCAAAATGTTGGATAATCGGTAGATTGAGGATTTAATCGGTTGAAACTGAGAAATAATGCCGTAGAGTAGTCGGGTAACATGTATTGATGTTGTTTGTACTGATTTGGATGTGTAAGAGAGGGTTGATGATGGATTGGTGAAGGAGGAACAGAATGGGATTCTGTTCTGCGCAGGCTCGCTGGCTCTCGCCAGGCGAGCAAAGGCGAAGCTTCGCCAGGCGAAGCCTAGCGAATGTTGGCGAATAATTATATTTAAGTCCCAGTAGACTTCGCTGGTGGGTTCGCCAGGCGAAGTGGGACAGCGAAGGTGCTGGCAAATGGTGGCGAATGAAGTCAGTAGCTACTGACTTGGGCTCGCTGGGAAGTCTCGCCAGGCGAAGCCTAGCGAGTGTTCGCTGAGAGAGTTCGCCAGGCGAAGGCCAGGCGAAGGTTCGCTGCGAGGGTTCGCCAGGCGAATGAAGGCGAATGTGACAGTATATTTTCTTTGCTGTGTTATCCAAATGGGGATTGTTTGGTTGATTCGTATATGTTTATACTTCTATGTTATGAATGAGTATGTGAACTATCATGATAACATGTGCTGTGGGTAGCCTTCGGGCGTGAATCCTAGAGTTGCGATATGAATGTTTAATTGTTGTGTACAATTATGTAATGAGTATGCATGAGAACATTTTGAATATGTGTGCATAACTTATAATTGTATGATTGGTATTGTAATGAGAATACCTTGATTGTTGTGATAATTAGAGACACATGGGAATACAATGAGAAATGTATGTGTATCGTCTAATGAATTGCGAGTGCATATATGTATGCGATTGTGGCGTGAATGCATGGGAACATATGTGATATGTGTGCATTGTTGTTGAATATGATGATGTGTGAAATGAATACATTGATAAATGTTTGATATATGTTGTATGTACAATCATTGTGTAATTCTTGAAGTGATGAATTATGTAAATGCATGAGATTAAGATGTCGGTCTTAAGTGCATTTGTTGTGGTTGATTGTACATGCATCATTTAGTCAAGAGGCAATGTCTGTTAGTTTCGTGGAAACTAGTGGCTTGTCCCAAACCTAGAAGTGTGGGTTTGAAGGCTTAGAGGACGGGCCTTTGTGGTTATCGGTCTAGAAGTGTGGACCCGGTTTAATGTAAAAACCGAAAAAAGATAACGAGAGTCGGTACCGCATTGCATGAGTTGCATTGAGTTGTTGAGTCATATTGATATATGACATATGCATGAAGTGATGCTTATGTGTGAATGATGAGATTGTGGAAATTGTAAGTGTATACATAATGTGGGAATGCTTGTGGATATCCATGTTTGTATATATACATGTGTGGTAATATATATGACTAAGAGAATGAAGTGTGGTGAGAAATGTGAATATGTGTTATATGATTACCTATATATATATAATCTTATGCTTTGATTATTATGGTTATATTTCTCACCCTTCTGCTGTTTTATAATGCTCTATGAGGCATTGCAGATTAGGATGCTGGAGTCCTTTGTGAAGAATAGTCTTCATTCTTTTGAGTCTACTGCTCTGATATGTAACACCGGGTAGTTAGACTAGTATAGTCATTCTTTTGTGATACATTGCGATGTATCAGCTTATGTGGTTCTGTAAATCTAACTGATATGATATATTAATTTAGATTGCTTATGTGTACGTGGATTAATATTTTGAAAACGATCAAATGATTTTATCTTCCGCTTAAATTGAAAATGTTAC
Source organism: Lathyrus sativus (assembly GCA_963859935.3). Taxonomy (NCBI): domain Eukaryota; kingdom Viridiplantae; phylum Streptophyta; class Magnoliopsida; order Fabales; family Fabaceae; genus Lathyrus; species Lathyrus sativus. Next base: position 119,242,535 of record OZ012736.1, on the reverse strand, counting down.
ATATTTTATGGAGCAAATTGTGAAAGTGTTTTATTGGTGAAATTGTGGCATTCTTCTTTTATACCTTATTATAAAACCTTTTTACTCTGATAACTTGTATGTGCTTAATTGTTTTATATGCATTTATTTGGGGTATAGAAGGGGGTGTTACAATAGTGGTATCAGAGCAGGTCGGTCTGTCCGGCCAAGTTGTTAGAGTGTTTTTCCCTGTGTGTTATTGATATGCGTGTGATGCATTATCAATGTTGGTTGTTCTTACGTGGTTCTGTTGTTGGAATTAGTAAGATGGTTGCAGGGAGGAACGACGAAGCGATTGCGGAGGCATTGACGAGATTGGCGGGGGCAATTGGGCAGAATCCTCCGGCCAATGTGAATGTGAGGAATCATGCTGATGATGGATTTCGTGCTTTGGGGAAATTCCAAAAGAATAACCCTCCGGTCTTCAAGGGAACTCATGAACCGGACAAGGCACAAATTTGGTTGAAAGCTGTGGAAAAGATTTTTCGAGTTATGAATTGCTCGGATGCACAGAAGGTGCAGTTTGGGACTCATATGCTCGAAGAAGAAGCTGAAGATTGGTGGGGTAATACCCGCCAAAGATTTGAGGAAGATGATATTGTGATTACGTGGGATTTGTTTAGAGAAACTTTTCTGGAGAAGTATTTTCCAGAGGATGTGCGGGGGAAGAAAGAGATCGAATTTCTCGAGTTGAAGCAAGGTAATTCGACGGTTGCTGAGTATGCGGCGAAATTTGAGGAGTTGATCAAATTTTGTCCTCACTATAATACTGGTAATGCTGAGAGGTCTAAGTGCCTCAAGTTTGTGAACGGTTTGAGACCTGAGATTAGACAAGCTATTGGATACCAGGAAATCAGGCGGTTTTCTGAGTTGGTTAACAAGAGCAGAATTTATGACGAAGACAGTAGGGCTAGGTCCAGCCACTACAAGAGTCTAAGTGACAAGAAAGGAAAGGGACAATTCAGAGGAAAACCTTACGTAACTCCTGCTGATAAGGGGAAACAAAAGGTTGGTTTTGGCAAGAAGCCAAGTGGGGGAGTTTCTACCCCGGTTAGGTGTTACACTTGTGGTGAAGCGGGGCATCGTGCTCCGGAGTGCAAAAGTGTTGAACCGAGGTGTTTTAAGTGTGGCAAGCCAGGCCACAGGGCTCTAGAGTGTAGAAGTGGTGCGGGTGTTACTTGCTATAACTGTGGTGAGCAAGGACACATTAGTACGAAATGTGATAAGCCGAAGAAGAATCAAGGGAGCGGGAAAGTGTTCGCTCTATCTGGATCTGAGACTGCTAGCGACGATCGATTGATCAGAGGTACGTGTTTTATTAATGGTACACCTTTGATCGCTATAATTGATACCGGAGCTACGTATTCTTTTATTTCTTTGGATTGTGTTAGAAGGTTGAATCTTGAGTTGTCTGTGATTGGTGGCGGTATGGTTATTGATACTCCTGCTATGGGTTCAGTAACTACACCGTATGTTTGCTTGAATTGCCCATTGAGTATTTTCGGTAGAGATTTTGGGATTGATTTAGTGTGTCTTCATTTAGATCAACTGGATGTCATTCTTGGAATGAATTGGTTAAAATTCAATCGTGTGTATATTAACTGTTTTGACAAAACGGTTATTTTTCCCGACTCGGATGTTGAAAGGGAATTGTTTATGACAAGGAAACAAGTGACAGAATCGGTGCAAGATGGGGCTAAGGTATTTATGCTTATGGAAACTTTGAGGACTAGTGAAAGTGAAGAGATTGATGCTTTGCCCATTGTTAGAGATTTTCCGGAAGTATTCCCTGATGAGATAAAGGATTTACCGCCGGAGCGAGAAGTGGAGTTTTCGATAGATTTGATTCCTGGAACTAGTCCGATATCGATGGCTCCATATCGTATGTCGGCCTCAGAGTTAAAAGAGTTGAAGAGTCAACTTGAGGATTTGCTTGAAAAGAGGTTTATTCGTCCGAGCGTGTCACCGTGGGGTGCCCCGGTGTTGTTGGTTAAGAAGAAAGAGGGTTCTATGAGGCTCTGTGTGGATTACAGACAGTTGAACAAGGCGACTATTAAGAATAAGTATCCACTTCCGAGGATTGATGATCTGATGGATCAGTTGGTTGGTGCAAGCGTGTTCAGCAAGATTGATTTGAGATCTGGGTATCATCAGATCCGTGTGAAAGCTGAGGATATTCAGAAGACGGCCTTTCGGACGAGGTATGGACACTATGAGTATTCCGTGATGCCATTTGGTGTGACTAATGCACCAGGTGTATTTATGGAGTACATGAATAGGATTTTTCATCCTTATTTGGATAAGTTTGTGGTGGTGTTTATCGACGACATCTTGGTTTATTCGAAGAGCGAAGGAGAGCATGCCGAGCATCTGAAGATTGTGTTATCTGTGCTGAGGGAGAAGCAGTTGTTCGCGAAGCTTTCTAAGTGTGAGTTTTGGTTGAAGGAGGTTAGTTTCCTTGGTCATGTGATCTCGAGTAATGGTGTTGCGGTTGATCCGTCGAAAGTTGAAGCGGTGTCGCAATGGGAGACTCCGAAGTCAGTTTTTGAGATCAGAAGTTTTCTTGGTTTAGCCGGTTATTATCGGAAGTTTATTGAAGGATTCGCTAAGTTATCGTTGCCGTTGACGCAGTTGACTAGGAAAGGTCAAGCCTTTGTTTGGGACGCCAAGTGTAAAGCGAGTTTTCAAGAACTTAAGCGAAGGTTGACGACAGCCCCTGTTTTGATTCTGCCAAATCCGGAAGAACCATTCGTTGTGTATTGTGATGCTTCTTTGATGGGTTTAGGAGGTGTGTTGATGCAGAATAACCAAGTTGTAGCTTATGCTTCGAGGCAACTCAAAGTGCATGAGAAGAATTATCCGACGCATGACTTAGAGTTGGCCGCCGTTGTGTTCGTGTTGAAACTTTGGAGGCATTATTTATTTGGCGCAAGATTTGAAGTGTTTAGCGACCACAAGAGTTTGAGATATCTTTTTGATCAAAAGGAATTGAATGCAAGACAAAGAAGATGGCTTGAACTTTTGAAGGATTATGATTTTGGCTTGAACTACCATCCGGGTAAAGCGAATGTAGTAGCGGATGCATTGAGTCGGAAATCATTGCATATGTCGGCATTGATGGTGAAAGAGTTAGAATTGGTCGAGCAATTTCGGGATTTGAGTTTGGTATGTGAGAAGACTTCTTTTGGATTTAAGTTGGGTATGTTAAAGCTTACAAGTGGAATTTTGGACGAAATTCGAGAAGGACAAAAATCGGATTTGAGCTTAGTTGATCAGTTGACTTTAATCAACCAAGGCCAAGGTGGTGATTTTCGGATTGATGAGAATGGGATTGTGAGATGTCGGGATCGAGTTTGTGTTCCAAATGTTGTTGAGCTGAAAAAGAGTATCCTTGAGGAAGGACATCGTAGCGGGTTGAGTATTCATCCGGGTGCTACTAAGATGTATCAGGATTTGAGGAAAGTATTTTGGTGGCCTAGTATGAAGAAAGATATTGCGGAATTTGTGTATTCTTGTTTGACTTGCCAGAAGTCAAAGATTGAGCATCAGAAGCCATCGGGTTTGATGAAGCCGTTGTTTATTCCTGAGTGGAAATGGGATAGTATCTCCATGGATTTTGTATCGGGTTTGCCGAGGACGCCGAGTAATTTTGAGGCTATTTGGGTTATCGTGGACAGGTTGACTAAATCTGCTCACTTTATCCCTATGCGTATGGATTACTCTTTGGAGAAGTTGGCTAAGTTGTATATTGAGAGGATTGTGTGTCTGCATGGTATTCCGTTAAGTATTGTTTCGGATAGAGATCCGCGGTTTACTTCGAGATTTTGGGAGAGCCTGCAGAGTGCTTTGGGTACTAAGTTGCGTCTGAGTTCAGCGTATCATCCTCAGACTGATGGTCAGACGGAGAGGACGATTCAGTCGCTTGAAGATCTTTTGAGAGCTTGTGTATTGGAAAAAGGAGGAGCTTGGGATAGCTACTTGCCTTTGATTGAGTTTACCTACAACAATAGTTTCCATTCGAGTATTGGTATGGCACCATTTGAGGCGTTGTATGGTAGGCGGTGTAGGACACCATTATGTTGGTTCGAGTCCGGAGAAAGTTCTGTTGTTGGACCCGAGTTAGTTCAACAGACTACTGATAAGATCAAGATGATTCAAGAGGAGATGAGAGTTGCTCAAAGTCGTCAGAAGAGTTATTATGACAAGAGGAGGAAGGCACTTGAATTTCAAGAGGGAGATCATGTGTTTCTTCGAGTCACTCCGATGACAGGTGTTGGTAGGGCACTGAAGTCGCGCAAGTTGTCGCCGCGTTTCATTGGTCCTTATCAGATTTTGCAAAGGATAGGAGAAGTGGCCTATCGGGTGGCTTTACCACCGTCGCTTGCTAATCTTCATGACGTATTCCATGTATCTCAGTTGAGGAAATACATTGCGGATCCGTCTCATGTAGTCCAAGTAGATGATGTGCAGGTGAGAGATAACCTGACTGTTGAGACATCACCTATGCGGATAGAGGATCGGAAATTGAAGCAGCTTCGAGGTAAAGAGATTGCTTTAGTGAAGGTCGCTTGGGGAGGACCGGCTGGTGGAAATGTTACTTGGGAGCTTGAGAGTCGGATGAAAGAGTCTTATCCAGAACTGTTTGAATCAGGTAACATTTTCGAGGACGAAAATTCCTAAGTGGGGGAGGGTTGTAACAGCCCAAATTTCATTAAATAATTAATTATAGTAATTAATTGATTTAGTGGGATTTTTATTAATGTTGGAATTAATTTTTATTAATTGGAATTAATAGAGAATTGAGAAGGAAATTGGAAGGAAGGAAAATAAAGGAATATATAAGAGAGAAAGAAAAGAAAAGAAAGATAGAAAACATTTTGGAAAGAAAGAGGAAAGAAGAAGAAAGGAGAGAAGAGAAGAAGAAGAAGAAAAGTGGAAATCGTCAAGAACCAACATCAAAACTCCGATTAATCGAGGTAAGGGTGAGAAATGTTTCTATTTGATCATGGTATGATATTATGTATGTTGGGTTAGGGTTTTAGTAGAGTTTCCATCACTTTCTATTTAGGGCAAAATGTTGGATAATCGGTAGATTGAGGATTTAATCGGTTGAAACTGAGAAATAATGCCGTAGAGTAGTCGGGTAACATGTATTGATGTTGTTTGTACTGATTTGGATGTGTAAGAGAGGGTTGATGATGGATTGGTGAAGGAGGAACAGAATGGGATTCTGTTCTGCGCAGGCTCGCTGGCTCTCGCCAGGCGAGCAAAGGCGAAGCTTCGCCAGGCGAAGCCTAGCGAATGTTGGCGAATAATTATATTTAAGTCCCAGTAGACTTCGCTGGTGGGTTCGCCAGGCGAAGTGGGACAGCGAAGGTTCGCCCAGCGAAGGTGCTGGCAAATGGTGGCGAATGAAGTCAGTAGCTACTGACTTGGGCTCGCTGGGAAGTCTCGCCAGGCGAAGCCTAGCGAGTGTTCGCTGAGAGAGTTCGCCAGGCGAAGGCCAGGCGAAGGTTCGCTGCGAGGGTTCGCCAGGCGAATGAAGGCGAATGTGACAGTATATTTTCTTTGCTGTGTTATCCAAATGGGGATTGTTTGGTTGATTCGTATATGTTTATACTTCTATGTTATGAATGAGTATGTGAACTATCATGATAACATGTGCTGTGGGTAGCCTTCGGGCGTGAATCCTAGAGTTGCGATATGAATGTTTAATTGTTGTGTACAATTATGTAATGAGTATGCATGAGAACATTTTGAATATGTGTGCATAACTTATAATTGTATGATTGGTATTGTAATGAGAATACCTTGATTGTTGTGATAATTAGAGACACATGGGAATACAATGAGAAATGTATGTGTATCGTCTAATGAATTGCGAGTGCATATATGTATGCGATTGTGGCGTGAATGCATGGGAACATATGTGATATGTGTGCATTGTTGTTGAATATGATGATGTGTGAAATGAATACATTGATAAATGTTTGATATATGTTGTATGTACAATCATTGTGTAATTCTTGAAGTGATGAATTATGTAAATGCATGAGATTAAGATGTCGGTCTTAAGTGCATTTGTTGTGGTTGATTGTACATGCATCATTTAGTCAAGAGGCAATGTCTGTTAGTTTCGTGGAAACTAGTGGCTTGTCCCAAACCTAGAAGTGTGGGTTTGAAGGCTTAGAGGACGGGCCTTTGTGGTTATCGGTCTAGAAGTGTGGACCCGGTTTAATGTAAAAACCAAAAAAAGATAACGAGAGTCGGTACCGCATTGCATGAGTTGCATTGAGTTGTTGAGTCATATTGATATATGACATATGCATGAAGTGATGCTTATGTGTGAATGATGAGATTGTGGAAATTGTAAGTGTATACATAATGTGGGAATGCTTGTGGATATCCATGTTTGTATATATACATGTGTGGTAATATATATGACTAAGAGAATGAAGTGTGGTGAGAAATGTGAATATGTGTTATATGATTACCTATATATATATAATCTTATGCTTTGATTATTATGGTTATATTTCTCACCCTTCTGCTGTTTTATAATGCTCTATGAGGCATTGCAGATTAGGATGCTGGAGTCCTTTTGTGAAGAATAGTCTTCATTCTTTTGAGTCTACTGCTCTGATATGTAACACCGGGTAGTTAGACTAGTATAGTCATTCTTTTGTGATACATTGCGATGTATCAGCTTATGTGGTTCTGTAAATCTAACTGATATGATATATTAATTTAGATTGCTTATGTGTACGTGGATTAATATTTTGAAAACGATCAAATGATTTTATCTTCCGCTTAAATTGAAAATGTTACATATTTTATGGAGCAAATTGTGAAAGTGTTTTATTGGTGAAATTGTGGCATTCTTCTTTTATACCTTATTATAAAACCTTTTTACTCTGATAACTTGTATGTGCTTAATTGTTTTATATGCATTTATTTGGGGTATAGAAGGGGGTGTTACACTTTTAGCCTTTATCTTTTGTTTCTTAAACCGTGAACCAGGCCACGTTACAACCCTCAAAAGACCTAACTGAAGCAAGGTTGTTTTGAAAGCAAACTAAAACAAGGTTGCGTAAGCTGACTCCAAAACCTTTTGCAAATTAATTATTTTGAACCGCCGCGTTCTGATATGAAACTCTTATACTTTGCATATTTCAAAAGGGATCTTTGATTTCAAAGGTTACATGAACTTTGCATTACCATGTTTGTATGAACACTTTTATTTGCAAATTGGATTTCCTCTCAAGGAATTTGCAAACAATTGAGAAACTTGGTCAGGTGATCCTATCAGGTTCCTTTCACGTCCTGTTGAGAATCAGTTCAATATTTGTTCAGGGCAAGGTCTTCTCAGAATTAAATTATCCAAAAGTTTTTTAAGACTCAGACTGGGGCAGGCCTTCCGGGGGCACAGAATGGCAATCATCTACATGATCAAATAAGCTGAATCAATTACCAGTTCATCTATAACAGTCAGCTAATCTGGGGCAATTTACCTGAAGAATCCCCAAACAGCTCTTCATCCTTCCTACAAGGACCATTAACTTGATACAGTTTAGCAATGTGGCTGAGATGTGTTCAGCAGTAGCATTTTTGGTCCCCAAGCAAATTGACAGCGATATCCCTGTTAAGGAATCAGTCTTCCAGTCTTTTTATCTCACCAAAAGAGTCGAGCCTTGTCGTCGGCGTCTGCATTTGCATTTGGTCATATATCATAACATAATTCATGTACATATGCATATCATGAGTGTTTCATCCTCATTTTCATTTCTCTGGAGGTCGTCTTGTTAACGATGTCTTACCTTTTGGTCAAAGTCCAACTCACTTGGCACCTACCGAACAGTTTTTGTATCGTGTATGTTTGATGTTCTTTCAGATATGACACTTCTTATCCGATTGTTTTTTTTTGGATATGTCTGTTCCTATATACATCCAAATACCACTCTTAGATATTGTTTTTATACCTCTCATTCAAAGCCATTATTGGATGTCTGGTATCTTTTGGTCCAATGCCATTCTTAGATGTCACTCTTGTTTATCTCTCTCTAAAGTTTTTCCAGATTGAGTCTTTGTTCTGATGTTCTTCTAGATATTCCCTTTGATTCTGATGTTTTCCCAGAATCTATCCGATGTTTTTCCGGATTTATTTCTCTCTCTGATGTTTTTTCAGATTGAGTCTTTGTTCTGATGTTCTTCCAGAACTTAACTGATGTTCTTCCAGATATTCCCTTTGATTCTGATGTTTTCCCAGAATCTATCCGATGTTTTTCTGAATTTGTTTCTCTCTCTGATGTTTTTCCAGATTGAGTCTTTGTTCTAATATTCTTCCAGAAATTATCTGATGTTTTTCCAGATATTTCCTTTGATTTTGATGTTTTTCTAGAATCTATCCGATGTTTTTTCGGATTTGTTTCTCTCTCTGATGTTTTTCCAGATTGAGTCTTTGTTCTGATGTTCTTCCAAAACTTATCTGATGTTCTTCCAGATATTCCCTTTGATTCTGATGTTTTCCCAGAATCTATCCAATGTTTTTCCGGATTTGTTTCTCTTTCTCTCTGATGTTTTTCCTGATGTTCGTCCAGAACTTATCTGATGTTTTTCCAGATATTCCCTTTGATTCTGATGTTTTCCCAGAATCTATGCGATGTTTTTCCGGATTTGTTTCTGTCTCTGATGTTTTTCTAGATTGAGTCTTTGTTCTGATGTTCTTCTAGAACTTATCTGATGTTCTTCCAGATGTGTCTTCAAACTTTTTCCCGTACATTTAATACTCTTTTAAATGTTTCGGGTGTACCTTCAGAATCTTTGTCTTCATCTAATACTCTTCTAGATATCTTCATTTTGTTTCTGGATGTGTCCCAGAGTTTATTCGATGTTTTTCCGAGTATCTCTAGTGTGTTTCAGATTTTGTTCAATGTTTTTCCGAATGTCTCTGATGTTTGTTTCTATGTCCCTAATATATTTTCCAGAATTCTCTGTGGAGGCAAATCGCCACATATCACACAAGTCTGCAAGACATTGGTTAATGCAGGTTTCGATGATGACAAATTCCCTGGATAGATTGGAAATTATGAATTCCAGATCTACTAAACCAGATGCAACGTATCACCCACCATATCCTTTTATGCTTGTCTTAAAACTTCTGAAATGAATATACTATGTGTAGATAAAATGCAATCATGACCAAAGGCATGAAAGACTTCAAACTGATGAATTGTTGCAGGTTTGCAGGACATGGGTCGACCATAGGGTCGGCGTATGCATCAGAAAAATTCTGCACTAGTCAACGCACAAGGCAATGCGTCGACCATAGGGTCGGCGCATGAAGGAATAACTTTCCAACGGGTCAGCGTGTAAAGGCATGAGTCGACCATAGGATCGGCGCATAATGGAAATAGATTTCAACAGGTCAGCGCACGCCGACTGTATGGTCGACGCACACTGATGAAATTTCTAGATTTCCAAAATAACACAGGCCATGCGTCGATGCATAGACCTGTTATGGTCGACCATTCGCGCGGAAAATCTGTTTTAAAATACTTCCCTCTTATATTTGAAATACTGTTATGTCCAGAACTATGTTGGCACTATATATACTTGTTTAAACACTTGTGTCTTCTAACATTTGATATTCTTTTGATTCATGTGTTCAAAAACAAGAAAGAGTGAAATAGGTGTCCAAGATTCATCATCTTCATCTTCAACATCTCACAACATTTCAATTACACACAATCATTTTTGAAATGCATTTGTGAGAGATTCAAGGTGATAAGGTTCGAGGCTTAGATTGGAGAATCAAGCTCGGGTTGAAGATTGTGACAGGTTCTTTCTTGAATAAAACCATTGGGGTTTTACCCTCCAAGATTGGTTTGAATTTTGGGGGTTTTTGGACGAGATTCTTCATCAACGGTCAATCGAGCGAAGGTGATTGTGAAGAGGTGTTCTTCACAAGTCTAGTAGCGGATTCGGTGATTTTGAAGGGAAGATCTCGGGTTCGATTTGGTGCTGTTGAGATCAACCGGAGCCAAAGGTTTGAACAACAATGTGTTATTCAATAAGGTGGCTGGAGTCGGAGGTCCATCAACACAAATCGGAGAGCTTGATTCATCTTGAATCAAGGGGCAAGGAGTGAAGGCAACGTTCAACACATTGAGATTTTTGTTGTATATTTGTTGCACAATCCTTGTATAAATTGTTCATTCAAACAGGTGATATCTATAAAATATATCTCAATTCTAGTTTTAGAATTGAGGGCAGACGTACCCCGAAGCGAGGACGACGGGGGAACTGCCTCACCAAATACTTGTCTTCTCTATTTTCAGCATTTACGTTATAGCTCAAAATAAGTAATTTTTGTGTAAGCTCTATTGTCAAAATTGTGATATCAATTGAGTAAGAGGTTAAAACTCTATTTTTGACTCCAAAGTACAACAAGACATTGTACTAGGCTGGTTGGAATCAATTACTCAACATAAATATCACTTGGAGTGTTGTTGCACACCAAGTGTTTGACATATTGCTTGAACCAAAATTATCTTACTTGTGTGTCTAGTTTTGGTTTGATTTTGAATCATTGGAACTAGGAATCCTTACAACTGAAGTAAATAATTGATAAGTGGAATTAGTGTTGTGATTCTATTTTTTCGAATTGTTATTAATCCAAAGGCTTACGTATATCCGGTTTTCCAATAACCGTCTGTTTTAGACTATATTTTCCTCGGCCGCTTCCGCACTTAAAACATTTTTAAAACCAATTTTAAATTGGTAGCGCCGACTCAAATTTTAATTGGGGATCTATTCAACCCCCCCTTCTAGATCCGTGCCATAGTCTAACAAGTGGTATCTAGAGCTCCGATTATTCGGTGCTTCAAATACAACGTAGATAGAAAATGGCTAACGAACCAAAAGGGGCGTACAATAGGGCTCCCGTTTTCAACGGTGAAAATTATAGTTATTGGAAAGACTGTATGCGTGTGCATATAAAATTCATAGACAGAAAAATATGGAACGTTATCCTTAATGGTCCAATAGAAATCACTATGACCAATGCGGATAACGTAGTTGTGCCAAAGCCTGAAGCACAATGGACCGATGACGATGAGAAAAAATACAATTATGATTGGAAAGCTAAAAACATCTTAATCTCCTCATTAGGTGTAGATGAATACTATCGTGTATCCCATTGTCCTACCGCTAAGGCCATGTGGGATTCACTACAAAAAGCCCATGAGGGGACAAACGATGTTAAGTTGGCTAGAATCAATACATTAACACAAGAGTTTGATCTCTTTTTCATGGAGCAAGGGGAAACCATTGCTGACATGCAAAAGAGATTTACTCATCTCATCAATCGTTTACATTCATTAGGTAGGTCTGTTTCCAATGATATTGCTACTAATAAGATCTTAAGATGTCTTAACAGGGAATGGCAGCCTAAAGTGACCGCCATCAAAGAAGCACATGATCTTACCTTATTAGATTTAACAACATTGTTTGGCAAACTACAAGAGCATGAACAGGTACTCTTGAGCCTAGACCAACGCGAAAAGATGGAAAAGAAAGACAAAACGAAGGTGAGTGAAAAGAAATCAATAGCTCTCAAGGCTTCCTCCTCGAAGTCTCAAGCAAAAGAGCAAAGTGATTATTCCTCAAGCGACGAAGAAGAAGAGGATAAAAGCGAAGATATGGGGTTGTTTGTCAAACAGTATAACCGTTACGTGAGAAAGACCGGCAGCCAACATTCCGAGAAGAACTTGGTAAACTTTCGGAAACAATCGAGGTACTCCAAGGATGATGACTCGAAAGGTAAAAAGACTAGAGGTACATGCTACAAGTGTGGAAATCCCGGTCACTACAAACCGGACTGTCCGATGAATAAAAAGGGAAAGGACAAGGAATCAAAGTCACACAAGAAATCATCAAAGCCTAGGAGAGCATACATAGCGTGGGAAAGTGACAGCGACTCTTCCTCCTTTGATGAAAGCTCTAGTGATGAAGAAGAGTCCGTGAATCTATGCCTCTCCGCCAATCAGAAAAATAAGAAAAACAGGTACATCACTCTAAATATGATAAGTCCTCAAATATGTCGCATTCAGAATTACAAACCGCATTTAATGCCTTACATAATGAAGCAGTTGAAGCCTTCAAGAAACTTGCTTCTAATAAGAAATTTTTTACGTATTTAGATCACAAAGTTAAAGAGTTCGAAAAGAAATTAGAGGACCTTAAGGCTTCCATTGTGAAAGGCAATGAATCGGGTTGTAAAGACAATAGAAATCCTTTCAATTTCGGGTGTGATACTTGTCATATTTGGCAAGGTGAGGTTAGAAACCTCAAGGCCAAATTAAACAAGGCACTTGAGCCTAAAGTTACATTTGCTATTGATAAAAAGGATTTTAGAAAAAGTATGATTAACCCATACCAAAAATATGCATATGTAATTAGGGATCAAGCAAGTGAAAGTGTCTCTAAAGTTGATTTTTCTTGCTTATATTGTTGCAAGAAAGGCCACTCCATTGGTAAATGCCGGTTTAGGAGATTTCTTGTTCCTAAAGGCATCTACCAATGGTTTCCCAAACGCAACGATTTTGTCGCTAACCTATTAGGACCCAATATGCCATTGGGTACCTCCTTGTGCTAATTATGTTTTGACAGGTGAAATGTGTCGAGACCACCGAGAGAAGATGGGTTCTTGATAGTGGGTGCTCAAGACACATGTCTGGAGACATATCCTTAGTCATAGACTTTGTGGCTAAGAAGAAAGGGTACGTAACTTATGGTGATAACAATCGTGGAGCAATACTAGGTAAAGGTAGTGTAGGTAATCCCGCCTCTACTATGATTTCCGACGTGTTGCTTGTCGAAAACCTAAAACATAACCTGCTTAGCATTAGCCAATTGTGCGACAAAGGATACAATGTATCCTTTTCAAAATATTGTTGCAAAATTGTGCATGAAAATGATAAGAAGAATATGTTTAATGGTTTTAGAGTAAACAATGTATATATGCTTGACTTAAATGAAGTATCATTAACAAGCAACAAATGCCTCATAACTATGAGTGAAGACTCATGGCTATGGCATAGGCGTTTGGCGCATGTTAATTTTGACTTACTCAATAAGGTAGTCTCAAAAGACCTAGTCTTAGGACTTCCCAAAATAAAGTTCACCAAGGATCACCTTTGTGATGCTTGTAAAAAAGGGAAGCAAATGAGGATCTCATTTAAGTCCAAAAAGATAATTTCAACAACGAGACCTCTTGAACTTCTACACATGGACTTGTTTGGGCCGTCTAGGATCAAAAGTCTAGGAGGAAACTATTATGGGTTCGTAATAGTGGACGACTTTTCTAGGTTTTGTTGGACCATCTTCTTAGTAAGTAAAAGTGATACATTCACCGCTTTTGAAAAGTTTGCTAAGCTTTCCCAAAATAAGTTAAATACAAACATAGTGTCCATTAGGAGCGACCATGGAGGTGAGTTTGAAAATCACTTATTTGAAGAATATTGCGGTAACCATGGTATAGATCATAACTTCTCCGCTCCACGCACTCCTCAACAAAACGGGGTTGTGGAGCGCAAAAACCGTATTTTAGAAGAATTGGGAAGAACAATGATTAACGAAAGTGGTTTACCTAAATATTTTTGGGTCGACGCCATTAGTACGGCGTGCTATGTTTTGAATTGGGTGCTTATTCGCGCCATTCTAAACAAAACACCATACGAACTTCTAAAAGGGTGAAAGCCGAATGTTTCACTTGCACGTGTTTGGATGCAAATGTTTTGTATTAAACAATGGAAAGGAAAACTTGGGCAAATTTGATTCCAAAGCCGATGAAGGTATCTTTCTCAGATACTCTCAATCGAGTAAAGCATATAGAATATATAATAATCGATTACTTGCCTTAGAAGAGTCTGTGCATGTTACCTTTGATGACTCCTACCCGAGAAATGTCGGAAAGGATAGTGTTGTTCATGGTGCAGGTACATCCACTGAAGACATACTCAAAAGTGGCGAGACGGGGATTGATCAACCTGACAAAGCCAAAATTGAGGAGGATAAGGATGCACACCGTGATGCAATAGAGGAAGTTCATCCGCCTTCAAACGACGATCTTAGTCAAGAGTGGAAGTCATCTAAAGACCATCCAATTAAAAACATTATTGGAGACATCAAAAAGGGTGTAACAACTCGATCTAAGCTAAGTAATTTCTGTTATCACTTCGCTTTCGTGTCACAGATGGAACCTAAAAACCCTAAGGAAGCCCTACTCGATGAACATTGGTATTTGTCAATGCAGGAGGAACTGAATCAGTTCACTAGAAATGAGGTTTGGGACCTTGTCCCTCCTCCATGAGGTCATCGAGTAATCGGCACCCGATGGGTGTTTAGAAATAAACTGGACGAGAATGGAGTAATAACTCGCAACAAAGCGCGTTTAGTCGCGCAAGGGTATAACCAAGAGGAAGGCATCGACTATGAGGAAACTTATGCGCCGGTTGCCCGACTCGAGGCTATATGCCTTCTACTTGCTTTCGCTTGTGCAAAATATTTTAAGTTATTTCAAATGGACGTCAAAAGTGTGTTCCTTAACGGGTTCATAAATGAAGAAGTCTATGTTGCTCAACCACCTGGTTTTGAGTCTCATGAGTATCCTGATCATGTCTATAAACTGAAAAGAGCTTTGTACGGTCTCAAACAAGCTCCTAGAGCTTGGTATGAGAGACTAAGCAAATTCTTACTTGATCAAGGCTACTCAAGAGGAAAGGTTGATACTACTCTCTTCATTAAACGTCAAGGAAAACACTTAATTCTTGTACAAATTTATGTTGACGATATCATATTTGGATCCACTAACATGAATCTCGTAAGAGAGTTTGCTAAGCTTATGCAGGGTGAATTCGAGATGAGTATGATGGGTGAACTCACATATTTTCTCGGTTTACAAATCAAGCAACTGAAGGAAGGAACATTCGTGAGCCAAACAAAGTATTGTTTGGATCTTCTCAAGAGATTTGACATGGCAAATGCAAAAGCCATAGACACCCCTATGCCAACGTGTGCAAATATGAGTAAAGATGAAAGTGGCAAAGATGTTGAGGTAAAAAGGTACAGAGGTATGATTGGCTCGCTTCTCTATCTTACTGCTTCCCGTCCCGACATTATGCTTAGCGTGTGTATGTGCGCCAGATACCAATCATGTCCTAAGGAATCCCACCTAAAATCTGTCAAACGCATACTTCGATACCTATCTGGTACTCCGAAGTATGGATTGTGGTATTCTAAGGGTAATGATTGTTCATTGGTAGGCTTCTCCGATTCCGATTTTTCCGGTTGCAAATCGGATAGGAAAAGCACCAGTGGTATGTGTCACTTATTTTCAAATTCCTTGGTTAGTTGGCACAGCAAGAAACAAGTGTCTGTTGCTCTGTCAACCGCCGAAGCAGAATACGTAGCCGCCGATAGTTGTTGTGCGAAAGTCCTATGGCTTAAACAACAACTATTGGAATTCAATTTGAAGCTAGAACGTGTTCCAATATTTTGTGACAACACCAGTGCTATAAATCTTACCAAGAATCCGGTGTTACACTCGCGTACCAAACACATAGAAATTCGACACCATTTTCTTAGGGACCATGTAGAGAAGGGTGACGTTGTCTTTGAACACGTTGATACTAAAAACCAACTAGCGGACATTTTCACAAAGCCGCTAGCCAATGAGCCCTTCTTTCATATCCGTCGAGAACTTGGTATTCTCGATATTTCTGATCGGGTTTAACAATTACTACGTTCAAATTTAATATATTTACAACTATGATTTTGTACCACTAACAAATTTTTTGAGCTTGTTGCAAGCACAAATCTGTATTAACAAGAGTGGTCGGTATAAAGGTGATATTGCTCCTTTCTCCTTCTTTTTTATCTCTCTCTCTCTCTCTCTCTCAACATTCATGACTTGAAAATAACTATATCGTTCGACAATCATGGTACTTATATATGTATATGACTGTTGCTGGATGATACTATGTGTGTTGAATGCAAGTCATATTGTGAAAAGATGAATAGGCATGATAAATAGGCAAGTGTGACATTCTGCATAACATGAAACTGAAAATTTTGGTTTTTTTTAAGGTTTTGAGTCGACCTAAACAGGACAATGGTCGACGCATGCTGTAAACTTTCAAAATTATCAAAAAATGTACAGTATGCGTCGACGCATGCAGGTGCTACGGTCGACGGCTCGCGTAAAAACCCATAATTTTTCTCTTTTGAAAACTGTTCCAAGTTCCCATTCCTCTACATTTAATGTGCAGTCAACTTTTGTGATGATTTGATATGGCATTTGTCTCGTAAATTGCATCTAGACATCTAGTGTGTCCTCTTGTCTCCTCCCTCTTCCCAAAAACCCTAAAACCTCTCTCTATTAAAGACCTTAGTCTTCATCTTCTCCAACATTATCCCCAATCACTCTCTTCAAAGTTCATCTTTACAAACTTCTCCAAAAATCATCATCAATGGCTTCCTCTCTCCGCAAAACTACAGGTAAGAGATCAAGAGCCTCATTATCATCTGCTTCAGTACCCGTCACCGCTGTCTCACTAGTTTATCCTCCTGCTGTTGAAAACTTCAACAAGAGTCTCAGTAAAAGGGCCATAGTTCCACAACATGCGTTCTACCATACAACAGGTGAGCGCTTGCATCTCACCCGAATTCTATCCCTGTTGGACTTCCAAGGGTTCTTCAATTTCCTGGAGTGCAATACAAAGTACAGTGAGGATTTGGTCAGGGTGTTCTACACAAATCTGCAAGGTAACTTTCAAGATCAGCAGTTCCACACTTTTGTAGGAAATAGACTGGTAAATATAAATTCTGAAGTATGGAACAAATATTTTGATATGACTGTTGATGCTGATGCACCACCTCTTCATGAGGTAACAGAAACTCGTACGGTGTCGGGTTATGAATTTAAGAGCGCTGAATGACATGCTCAAAAGACCCTATCCAGATGCAATTGTCAACAACGATGCTTTTCCTCGATCGGTCACAGCCGGGAAACTCAATACAGGGGAGCGCATCCTTCAGTGGATCGTCGCTCGTATACTACGACCGAGAAAGGGTGGACTGTCTCGTGTCGAACAAGCTGAGGTACATCTCATCTATATACTGAAAAACAGGATCAAAATAAACTGGCCATACTATATTGCTAGTAGGATGTTTGCTCTGAGAGACTCAAGTAGAGGCACTGCTTTAGCCTATGGGTCGTTCATTTCGGAAATTCTTGCTGCTGCAAATTTTGTATACCCAACATTTCCTTGTGTCTCAGTCCCCTCGGACAAAGAATTTAGCACCAAAACCCTTGCAATGATGGGGTATTTTTGGTGTGCTGAACGACGATCATACAAATTTGTCCGACGGGCCAATATTCCTCCGGTGCCTCGTAACGGTTCTAATGAAGAAGAAAGTGAAGAGCAAGGTGAAGAAGAAAGTGAAGAACAAGGTGAAGAAGAAAGTGAAGAGCAAGGTGAAGAAGACGATGAAGAAGACGATACAGATGCAGAGATACAAGAACCTATCTGTGAGACTCAAGATTATCATCAATCTCCAGTCCAAGATACGGCTGCAAATACCGATTGGGTCCAGTATTCATATCCATCAGAAGAACAAGAAGGCGATTCTATAAATCAAGGATGGGGCGATTGGAAATATACAGGCTGGACTACCCTGGGTAGATTCTATGACCCATATCACGACTACCCTCAAGACTATCAACCTTCCCAGCACTCATCACCTCCTCCGCCTTCGGACAACTCTGAAGTCATTAATATGCTGCAGTCAATGCAGTTAGATCAACAAAACTTCATGAGGAGTCAAGACACTCAAATGGAGCAGATTAGAGCTAAGCTTCATGCCCAAAATGAAAGCTTTAATTCATTTTCTACTCGGATGGACGCCCGTATTGAATCTCTGGTTGAATCACATGAGCGGCAAGATTGGGAAATCACCAACTCTCTTAGTCACCTAAACATGTCCATAGAAGCCTTTCTGGACTTCTCGGATCCTTACCACAATCCAGATGCTGCATACCGAGGGAGAGGCCGAGGACGGGGCTGGGGATATTAGATTCATAGTTGCATATTTCATAATTGCTTATATGTTTCGTCTGTGTACTTTTCATTTTTCTGTATTATGTGTGCCTGAACTTTCACCTTCTTTACATGTTTTCGTCATTATCTATTAATTCAAGTTACTTTTGTTCATTATCATGCTTATGTGTGAAGTTTGGTAATTAACTATCACCTATTGTATGCTCTCTGTTAATTGATGCGTTCTCCTTCTCTTTTAGACGGTGTCAAAGGGGGAGAAGACAATGTAGTGTAGCAGGCCAACACCAAAGCCAAGTCAGGATATTAACAACAGTTGATGGTTGTTTGTTCTACAGCCTTATAGTACAAAAGAAAGGGGGAGCTTGTGTATACTTGTGTGTATACATTGCATATTTGGTGTTTTAGTTGTATACAGGTTGTCATCATCAAAAAGGGGGAGATTGTGGAGGCAAATCGCCACATATCACACAAGTCTGCAAGACATTGGTTAATGCAGGTTTCGATGATGACAAATTCCCTGGATAGATTGGAAATTATGAATTCCAGATCTACTAAACCAGATGCAACATATCACCCACCATATCCTTTTACGCTTGTCTTAAAACTTCTGAAATGAATATACTATGTGTAGATAAAATGCAATCATGACCAAAGGCATGAAAGACTTCAAACTGATGAATTGTTGCAGGTTTGCAGGACATGGGTCGACCATAGGGTCGGCATATGCATTAGAAAAATTCTGCACTAGTCAGCGCACAAGGCAATGCATCGACCATAGGGTCGGCGCATGAAGGAATAACTTTCCAACGGGTCAGCGCGTAAAGGCATGAGTCGACCATAGGACCGACGCATAATGGAAATAGATTTCAACGGGTCAGCGCACGCCGACTGTATGGTCGACGCACACTGATGAAATTTCCTGATTTCCAAAACAACACAGGCCATGCATCGACGCACAGACCTGTTATGGTCGACCGTTCGCGCGGAAAATCTGTTTTAAAATACTTCCCTCTTATATTTGAAATACTGTTATGTCCAGAATTATGTTGGCACTATATATACTTGTTTAAACACTTGTGTCTTCTAACATTTGATATTCTTTTGATTCATGTGTTCAAAAACAAGAAAGAGTGAAATAGGTGTCCAAGATTCATCATCTTCATCTTCAACATCTCACAACATTTCAATTACACACTATCATTTTTGAAATGCATTTGTGAGAGATTCAAGGTGATAAGGTTCGAGGCTTAGATTGGAGAATCAAGCTCGGGTTGAAGATTGTGACAGGTTCTTTCTTGAATAAAACCATTGGGGTTTTACCCTCCAAGATTGGTTTGAATTTTGGGAGTTTTTGGACGAGATTCTTCATCAACGGTCAATCGAGCGAAGGTGATTGTGAACAGGTGTTCTTCACAAGTCTAGTAGCAGATTCGGTGATTTTGAAGGGAAGATCTCGGGTTCGATTTGGTGCTGTTGAGATCAACCGGAGCCAAAGGTTTGAACAACAATGTGTTATTCAATAAGGTGGCTGGAGTCGGAGGTCCATCAACACAAATCGGAGAACTTGATTCATCTTGAATCAAGGGGCAAGGAGTGAAGGCAACGTTCAACACATTGAGATTTTTGTTGTATATTTGCTGCACAATCCTTGTATAAATTGTTCATTCAAACAGGTGATATCTATAAAATATATCTCAATTCTAGTTTTAGAATTGAGGGCAGACGTACCCCGAAGCGAGGACGACGGGGGAACTGCCTCACCAAATACTTGTCTTCTCTATTTTCAGCATTTACGTTATAGCTCAAAATAAGTAATTTTTGTGTAAGCTCTATTGTCAAAATTGTGATATCAATTGAGTAAGAGGTTAAAACTCTGCTTTTTACTCCAAAGTACAACAAGACATTGTACTAGGCTGGTTGGAATCACTTACTCAACATAAATATCACTTGGAGTGTTGTTGCATACCAAGTGTTTGACATATTGCTTGAACCAAAATTATCTTACACTACAACATTTGTTGTCTCTGGCAACACTTTTTTGGATAACATGTTAAAATTGTTGCCTAAAATTCGTATAGGCAACGATTTATGGCTGTTGACAAAAATATAATAGCCACCCTTGATAATCGTTACCTAAAATACTTTTGGGGACGTTTTTGGAGCGTCACTCTTTTATTTTTTGGGCAACAATTGTTAACTGTGCCCTTAACTACTTTTGGGGACGATTTTGGAGTGTCATTATACTTTTTCTTTAGGAATGTTTGATAATTGTCCCCTTAAATATTTTTGGGGACATTTTTAAATTGTTACGTTAGTTTTAATAAAAGGCTACGTTTCTTCAATGTGCATAAAAGTTTAGCAACATCAAATTTTTGGTGGCAATCTTCCCTCCAAACTTATACATTAAAAAATAAATATTTTTCTCTAAACATTATTAAAAAAAATTAAATAAAAAAATCATCTAATATGCAATATAATAATATACTACTATAAAATAGGCAAATGCAAATTATACACATGTCTTATAAAAAAAATATTAAACTAATAAACTCATTATTTTCTATCCACATATCAGAATAAAATATATAAAAAAATTATTAAAAAAAAAAAAAAGAAAACAAAACTGAAAAGGAAAACTGAGAGGTTCTCCTTCAAACATTCCACCGTCGAATCTCATCCAAAATCCACCGTCTGCTCTCACCAGCACCAGACTAGAAACCACTTCCGGCGAATTTCTCCGATTTTCAATACTTGACGATGATGCCTTCGGAACCGCCATTTTATCCCCTTCCCGCGTATTAACCGCTTACTCTAGCCCCGTCGCGCCACCTTCGAAACCATCGAAATCACCGTCCTTTCTTACGATGACGATGTATTCCATTTCATCTATTTTACTCTTTATTAAATTTGTGTTTCTATTTTATCATTTTCTAATTCATTCTCTCTAGTTCGTGCGAGCAACGTTGTTTTTTGAATGAGGTGTTTGTTTGTATGTGTTTTCAATTAGGTTGCTAATAGGGCTCAAGGAAAGAGCATATTGGAGGAACTTGAAGCTGATGGGGTTGATACTTCCTTTATCGTTGTAAGATTAGGCTTGTGAGTTGTTTAACTGTTTGTTTATTGGTTTTGGAACTTGGAATGGATAATTGCTTTTGCTCTGGATGCATATCAGATGCCACCTATTGAATCAGGATCTGTAGACTTCCCCGAGTTTGAACAATTCAAATCATCATGGGCGAATAGTAGGTGTAGGTGATTTGTGTCAACGTGGTTAGTGTCGTATGAGTATAGCTTTAAACAAGAGTCAAACCCCTTATTAGAAGTGATCAACAACAGAATCTGCAGTACCAGTAGCATAAGAGCTTAAGCTTCAGGTGATAAACATGCTGCAATTCTCATGCTTGTGTGTATGTGTGTTTTTGACATGTACGAATGTTTAACATATGTGTATCTTAACCTTGGAAAAAAGGAGAATTTGCTTGACTTTATAAATTTTGGTATTGACAGCAGTCAACACAGGCTAACACCTGCCAGCCGCCAGATGACTATATTCTATGGAGGTCAAGCTCATGTTTTTGATGATATCCACCCACATAAGGTCAGGCCCCTATTCTTGACATGGTGTATTTATTTACTGCATTTTGTGAAATACGGCCTGGAATTAGTTTGTATTTATGAGTTATCATGTTGAAATAAGCTCATGTACGAATATTGGCAACAGCTTTTTCATCTTCATGATGCTGGTGTTGACCAGTCTTTTATTGATACTACTCTTCCTGTGTTTCTTTATGAAGCTATTATTGTATTGAAGAACCCTTTTGATTGTGTTGTTTGTTTGTGTGAATTTGAGCTTGAAGATAAGCTTAGGTTGTTGCCGAAATGTAGTCATGCTTTTGATTGTGCTGGATGGCAGAATATGGAGATCCGTTCTTCCAGCGCCATGTTGCCGGTCAGATTTCTAGCATAAAATGGTTTTTCGTTTGATAAAATGTTAATCCATGCAGCAATCGTAAGACTTATCTTGTATTTTTTGTTGTATTAGTTAATGGTATTTGGGGCCAACTGGACTGCAAATTGAAGTCAAGTCTGTGGAAATGCACCATGAAGCTCTCACAGAAGCCCTTCTTGGAGACAATGTTGGATTTAATGTTAAGAATGTTGCTGTCAAGGATATCAAGCGTGGTTATGTTGCCTCAAACTCCAAGGATGAACCAGCTAAGGAGGCTTCTAATTTTACATCTCAAGTTATCATCATGAATCATCCTGGCCAAATTGGAAATGGCTAGGCCCCTGTTCTTGACTGCCACACCTCCCACATTGCTGTCAAGTTTGCCGAGCTGGTTACCAAGATTGACAGACGTTCTGGAGGTAGTAGAAAAAGAAGAAGAAGATGATGATGATGATGAGAGAATGGAAGGATATTCCGGTTGAACTTCTGATGCAGATTTTGTCACCTTTAGATGATCAAATGGTTATTACAGCTTCTCATGTTTGTCATGGCTGGAGAGATTCTATTTCTTTTGGTCTCACCCACTTATCACTCTCATGGTATATATACTATACTTTTCTTCTTCTTTGTTTTCTCTGTTGAAGCTATGATTAATAAAAGTACATGTATTATTAGGTGTAGCAAGAACATGAATAACTTGGTGCTATCTCTAGCTCCTAAGTTCACAAAGTTGAAAACTCTAGTCCTTCGTCAAGACAAGCCTCAACTTGAGGACAATTTTAATTTAGTCTGAGTTGTTTAATTTTATAATATCTATAGTATGCATTTATCTAAATTTAAGTTTAAATGCTTGTTTTCATTTGTATTATGGTTTAGGTATTCCGAGTTTTCATTGATTTGGGTACTTTTTTTAATTGTTTGAATGCAGAAAAGTTGTTCGGCTTTCAATAGCTCAGGTTTTGACTGTGATTTCACAGAAGCAAAAGTCGGCATTGAGGGAAGCTTGTAAGAAGAATAAATACCTGCCTTTAGATTTGCGTCTGAAGAATACAAGAGCTATTAGAAGACGTCTCACCAAGAATCAGGTACTTTGTTTCTGTTTTTGTTTTCTTTAGTAAGTGTTTCTGTATATGCGAGAGAGTTAGTGAATACTGTATTGTTGGTGATGGTGTTTTGAAGCTCTTATTAGTGCTTCGTGTTGTGATTGAAATGAATTATATTGTGTCTCGAGATTTTGACTAGTTGACAAATCTTTTTGTGAAAGTTTCCTTCATAACATGGCTTATTGAGTTTAGTTTGTATTTTTCTTACAACAATCTTTGAAGACAGAGCGTGAGAAGAAGAAAGAAATCTATTTCCCGTTGAGGAAATATGCAATTAAGGTGTAATGTTACCGTTGATGCATGACTTC
The DNA here is from genome assembly GCA_963859935.3 of Lathyrus sativus. Classification (NCBI taxonomy): domain Eukaryota; kingdom Viridiplantae; phylum Streptophyta; class Magnoliopsida; order Fabales; family Fabaceae; genus Lathyrus; species Lathyrus sativus. Next base: position 119,219,038 of record OZ012736.1, on the reverse strand, counting down.
TAATTTATTTTTGACACTTATTTTAAGTGTTTGGTGTTGGGTTCAGTTTTTCTTTCCTATTGAGTTTAACTAATGATCATGAAATGAAATTATTACACTTGTTCTCTTGTTTTTCCTCATTACAGATTTCGATTCTTTATTGCTTGAACATGTTGGATTTATAAACTGTTTTCTTGAATGCGTATAATTTGTTATGAGTATGTTTACAAATAGGCACATGATATCCTCATCCTCTGCCAATACTGACTCTGCTAATTTACTTCTATTAAACGAACCTTCTTCTTTTACACTTCAAAACTTAACATTAGTGGTTGTTCGACTTTTAGTGACGAAGCTTTGGGATTAATGTTCCTCGATCCTGATTCCTTCCAGTGAAGGCAACTTTAGATTTGCTTCTTGTCTAGGTTCTAAGCTTTTCTAACACAAGGCCCGACTACTTGCTTGGAATCAGCCTTTAGTCACTTTTTTGACATGATTTGTTGTCTCTTTTTTCAGTCAGACCTCTACACCTTGAAAGATGGATCTGTCATTCGGAACCCAACTAGGGCTAATCCTGAAAACCCTGCTATTGAACTGGGGCCTGAATTTAAGAAGGTTAAGATCTATATTACAGATTACCATGTGTTATTTGATCATTATAATACTAATTGACTTGGCCTCCTTGACAGGTTAGCAACTTCTTGAGCCGCTTCAAGTCAATTCCTAGTATCGTTGAGCTTGACAGTGTAAAAGTGGCTGGTGATGTATGGTTTCAAGCTGGTGTCATCCTCAAGGTATTGTGGTTTATTCATGATTGTTCTTTCTATAGGATTTTGTTTCATTTGAAGCGCGCAAGACTTACTAGAATTGCTAAAACTATTCGGCGCTTGTCAATCTGCTTCTATTTGTTATCAAGTGCATCTATGATATTATTCACTTTCATAATAACTGCAAATATCAATAGAGAGATGATATGAGAAATTATACCGATACAGTGCTATAATTATTTTTGATCAATTAGATATTTACTATTTTAAGACTGATTGGATTGGTTCCTATTGTTAAACTTTGTAAGTGTGGTCCTTATGCCCAAGAAATAAAATGATAGGGACCCAAAAACTGAATAAAGGACTATATAGACCAGAATTTAGTTTGAACATTATTTCATTGATGTACTAACTGACCCAAAAATTATTTTGACGAGGTTCTCAGTTTATTTTCTGACAATCTATTTCACTATTATCTGAGTAAACACCATTTTGGTTTACACTCGTTTCAGAAAGGTTTACTGTTGCTTCTGATAGGAGAGAGGCTGTTTTATATGGAGTAGATGTTGAAGGTCAGAGATGACATTTAAATCACAATCACCAGAGGTCGGGGGTTAATTATCTTTACTATAGAAATGATTACAGTGATGCTCCCGATGACACTGGAAGATGAATACTCTCCAACTCCTAGAGCAGTTGCAAAAGGTGAAAATAAAAATTTTCACGGTGTTGATTGGGATGAATGGCCTTGGGAGGATCAACCTACTTTGAAAGGATATTCGGACGTTAAAGGATATGCTCCATTATATAGCGATCATTATCAGTATTAAACTTAGTATTATAATTAATGTTACCTTAGGCAATTTGTTTACCGGGTACTATATATCTTGAATTAATGTTTGAACTCAATTTTATTATAATATTACAACTTTTATGGATGTACGGTTAAATTTGATCTTATTTAAGTTATAATTGATATTTTTTTGAAGTCAATCATCATCGACTATATTATTTAAAAAATAATTGTGAAATTGTATATTTTATGGTGACACTAAAAGAACAACCTATAAGCTATGGCAACACTTTAAAAATGATCCTCCTGATTCATATTTTTAAGGCAACAATTATTAATTGTAGCTGCATATGGCAACGCTTAAAAATCGTCGCCTCAGATGCCACAAATAATCGTCCCCTATTCCTTTTGTTTAGGCGACGTTTTTAAAAAGTGTGCCCATAGAACATGAAAAAACGTCCCCTCAAACTATAGGCAACGCTCGCACAGGAGACGCTGATAACACGAAATCATATAAATATTTTTATGCATAATTCAACTAAAGTTTAACCATTTTCGATCCGATTTCGGGTTATTTCCGTGTTATTTGTCTGATGTTTTGCAGGTATTCAACGATCACGCCTAAACAAGGCAACATGAAGAAAAGAAGCAATCTCAGATGAAATATGGACGAAAAAGGAGTGAAAACACAATGAAAAGCGCAGGAAGTTGTTTTTGCTGATGTGACGACCGTCACAGCTACATGACGAGCGTCACACGGGTGACGACCGTCACACCTTGTGACGACCGTCATGCAGGCAAAAACGCCCCACTTCAATTACACGTTATAGAATTAGTTCCAATTCCCACAGAGTGGACCATGACTCCCTAAATTATCTGCCTCAAAGTCCATCATCTCCAAGGATAACCGTTGGAATTCCACTTCTATAAAAAGGCAATAAAGGGACCTCAGAAGGTGTGCTGCATTCATACAAGGAAGTGCTGCCAAAATTATTTTCCAGAGCATATTTTTCCAGCAATATTCTTATTTGTTTCTCTTTACCTTTCCTGTACTCCATTTTTCATTCTTCTGTAATTTCTACTAGTACTGTACGATCAATTTGGCATTAGAGATCAGAATCCTGCCAACATCTGTGGAGGATCTGCCCAAAGGCCAATTGGAATATTTACAGGTTTCTCATTTTAATCGATTCCAGTTTTATTATAATGCAAATTATTATTTATTGTTTTTATTTATATTTTATCTTTCCCAAATACATGTCTAGCTAAACTTAGGTAATCGATATGTAGTAATAATTCGAATGGGATTTGATAACAACTGGTTGAAAAACCTTCTTTTCAAAAGTAACTTATGGTCTGAGTGTTTAAAATTGATTTACTAAATAAACTTCGTCGCGAAAGCGAGAACTTATTTAAAAGTAGTTTTGCCACGAAAGTGGGAAATTAATTAAGATACGAACCAACAAGCGAGAGCTGCGGTAAGGTCAGATAGTAAACACTAGTCATTCATTTTAATAACAGCGAAAGCACTTTAAAATGAATTAGAACTTAGAGATTTCCAAAAAGTAATTTTAACCCCGAAAGGGATACGAAAGTGTACGTTTGGCCCTTAGGATTATGATTAGCGTCAATAACCATCGTGAGGCGAGAGTCTTCAAATCACCATTTTCTGCTTAAATAAACTTTGAAAATTATTTCATACACCAGTAACTTATCAAATCCCTGAAGAACACAATTACTACGTATCGATTTAATCATTTATAATCTAAATAGTATTCTTAGTTCCCTTTTAGTGACAATCTCATTCCCTTAAACATATTCTACCTAGCTAAACATAGTAACTCCCGAGAACACTAGTTTGATTACGAGTCCCTGTGGGATCGATATCTATTATTACTACGCGATAGACTGTGCACTTGCAGTTAGGTTGTATTAGACATAGAAAGTCGCGATCAAGTTTTTGGCGCCGTTGCCGGGGACCCGTTTAGTCAATAGTGTAACCTTCTGTTACACCGTATAGACTAGGTTAACAATTTTCATTTTCCCTTTACTAGTTCTGTCGATTGTATGCCAAGAAATCGCCCGCAAGGCGATATCGTAAAACCTTCAGTCGCAGAACTAGAACGCTTCTTACATTTAAGAAGTAGAATCATTGAGTACCAACTCAAACATAACACTCCCGAACCTCTCACTCCCATTCCCAAATCAGAAGAAGAAGAACCAGAGATGGCTGAAGGACCTCCGAACAAACCGCTGAAGGCATACGCTACACCATCTCAGATGGAGCCTAGAAGTAGCATTGCTGCCCCAACTATTACCCGAAATGATTTTGAGCTGAAACCATCATTGCTGTCGGCTGTACAACAAAACCAATTCTCAGGAAACGCAACTGAGGATCCGAACGAACATCTAACGAAGTTTGTACAATACGCAGACACAGTGAAAGCAAATGGAGTAACTCCAGACGCAATAAGACTTCGTCTTTTCCCATTCTCTCTTCGAGACAGAGCGTGGACATGGTTGCAATCGTTACCATCCAACTCCGTTACGACGTGGGAGCAATTGAAGAACGTCTTCTTAGCGAGATATTTTCCGCCAAGCAAAACTGCCATGCTTAGAGCTCAAATCAACGGATTTCGACAGAAAGATACTGAATCTCTTTACGAAGCATGGGAACGATTCAAAGATATGATGAGAACATGTCCTCACCACGGTCTAGAAGACTGGGTGACAATCCATACTTTCTATAATGGGCTTCTATACAATACTAGATTGACAATAGATGCTGCCGCGGGCGGTGCACTTATGGATAAGCCATACGATGAAGCCTATCAACTGATAGAAAACATGTCACAAAACCATTGCCAATGGGGAGGTGAACGCACTCCAACTGAGAAAACCACAGCGAAAGGTGGGATGTACGAGATCAACAGCCTTGAAAAGTTCAACGCTAAAGTAGATGCTCTAGCACAGAAGATCGATAGTCTGACCGTTAACCCCACTGCAACTGTCGCTGCAGTAACTCCAAATTACGAGTTATGCGGAAGCACCACTCATAATGCACCCGAATGCCCATTGCTAGCCGGAATCCCACCAGACCAGGTAAATTATGCTCAAGGAAATCCCTACGCAAATACCTACAACCCAGGTTGGCGAAATCATCCAAACTTTTCTTACAAAAGCGAAAATGCATTGCAAATGCCTACTGCTCCGCCGGGATATCAGAAACCAGCTGCTCAGAATGCACCTAGGAAATCGAACCTCGAATTGATGATGGAAAAGTTCATAGCTACTCAAGCTCAAACAAACAAAGAATTCCTGAATCAAAACATACACACTAGCGAGCAAATTAAACAGTTGACAGGAAAAGTAGACGCGTTGGCCACCCACAATAAAATGTTAGAAACTCAGATATCACAAGTGGCTCAACAGCAAGCCTCTGCTGCCGCACCAGCTGGCACATTCCCTGGACAACCCGAACAGAATCCAAAAGGCCAAGCAAATGCTGTGATACTAAGAAGTGGAAAAGAATTGGACGAACCCATCGATCCGAGGACCGAAAACTCGGCCATGCAACAAAAACCAACTGAACAAGCAGAAAAGAAATCCGAGTTAGAGAAAAAGGAGGACAACGAGAAGGAGGATACCGCAAGTGAAAAAACTCAAGCACCTCCAACGCCATATAAGCCACCTATCCCTTATCCGCAAAGACTAATAAACTCCAAAACTTCAGGATAGTTTAAGAAATTTGTAGAGCTCCTTAAACAGTTGAATATTACTATTCCTTTTACAGAAGCGATAACTCAAATGTCGTCATACGCTAAATTTCTCAAAGAAATCCTGTCGAATAAGAGAAAGATCGAGGATAATGAAACAGCTACACTTACTGCAGAGTGTAGCGCTATTATTCAAAACCGCATGCCTCCTAAATTAAAAGACCCAGGTAGTTTCTCCATACCCTGCGTCATAGGAAAGTTCGTAATAGACAAAGCTCTATGCGATTTAGGAGCCAGTATCAGTGTTATGCCCTTATCTATATGCAAAAAGCTGAATATGGGAGACCTCAGACCAACCAAAATGTCCGTACAATTAGCTGACAGATCAGTAAAATACCCAGTCGAAATACTGGAAAACATTCCAGTACGCATAAGACAATTCTACATTCCAACCGACTTCATAATCATGGACATCAAGGAGGACACTATAACCCCAATTATCCTAGGAAGACCGTTCCTAGCTACAGCCGAAGCCATTATAGACATGAAGAAAGGAAGGCTAACATTCGAAGTAGGAGAAGAAAAGATAGAGTTCATTCTCACCAAGTTCTTACAAGCACCAGCAATAGACGATACCTGCTATTTAGTGGACGAAATCGACGAATGCATAAGAGAACTTGAAAATGAAGAGACTGCGTATTCGGAAATAATAAAGATTCAAATACCAGATATTTCTGAAGATGATAATTGGCGTAAACCGTATAAAGACGACAGCCTAAGCGAAAGCTTAGCGCTGACCCCAAACCATATGCCAGGTCCGAAGAACCCATCTTTAGAACTTAAAACACTACCCAAAAACCTTAGATATGAATTTCTAGACGATGAACTAAAAAGACCAGTGATAGTCAACGCCGACTTAGGACAACCAGAAACCGAAAAGCTATTAGAAGTCCTAAAGAAGTACCCCACCGCGTTAGGCTATAATATAAGCGATCTAAAAGGTATAAGCCCTTCGATCTGTATGCATCGAATTACAATAGAGGAAGACTCTAAAACCTCTCGAGAACATCAGAGGAGACTGAACCCCATCCTGAGCAATGTAGTCAGAGATGAAGTAAAGAAATTGCTAGATGCAGGAATCATCTATCCGATCTCCGATAGTGAATGGGTCAGCCCAGTTCATGTCGTACCAAAGAAAGGAGGAGTCACAGTAGTTAAAAACGAAAAAGGCGAATCAATAACAAAAAGAGTCGTGACTGGAAGCAGGATGTGCATTGACTATAGAAAGCTTAATAAGGCTACACGCAAAGATCACTTCCCGTTACCCTTCATAGACCAAATGTTGGAAAGATTAGCCAAACATTCGTATTTCTGCTATCTAGATGGTTACTCAGGATTCTTCCAAATTCCCATCCATCCTGATGACCAAGAAAAGACTACATTCACCTGTCCTTATGGCACTTTTGCTTACCGCCGAATGCCATTCGGACTTTGTAATGCTCCAGCAACCTTCCAAAGATGCATGATGGCAATCTTTGCAGATTTCATAGACGACATCATGGAAGTATTTATGGACGATTTCTCGGTATGTGGACAAAGTTTCGAAGGATGCTTACAAAACATAGAAATGGTATTAGAACATTGTGTAAAAGTGAACCTCGTCCTAAATTGGGAGAAATGCCATTTTATGGTCCGGCAAGGAATAGTTCTAGGACACGTCATATCAGATAGAGGGATTGAGGTAGACAAAGCTAAAATAGAGATTATAAAAGATCTCCAACCTCCAAAATTCGTACGAGAAATACGGAGTTTTCTAGGACATGCCGGTTTCTACAGAAGGTTTATAAAAGATTTTTCAAAAATCACAAAACCTCTGACCGGCCTGCTGATGAAAGATGTTGAGTTTGTCTTCGACGACGACTGTTTAAAAGCATTCGAAACATTGAAATCAGCCCTTATCACCGCACCAATCATGCAACCACCCGATTGGCGACTACCGTTCGAAATCATGTGCGATGCGAGTGATTATGCTGTAGGCGCAGTTCTAGGACAAAGGAAGGACAAGAAACTCCATGCTATCTACTATGCCAGTAGAACCTTAGATCCTGGCCAAATGAACTACGCTACCACAGAAAAGGAACTTCTAGCAGTTATATTCGCGCTTGACAAATTCCGTTCTTACTTAGTAGGAGCAAAAATTATCATATACACAGACCACGCTGCCATAAGGTACCTAATAAGCAAAAAGGATGCCAAACCAAGACTATTGAGATGGATCCTGTTATTACAAGAGTTTGACTTAGAAATCAAAGATAAGAAAGGAACCGAGAACGTTGTTGCAGATCATTTATCCCGAATAGAAGGCATCAAACATGAACCAGTACCGATAAATGACGATTTCCCGTACGAACGTCTGATAGCCAAATTAGAAAGTGACACACCCAATTCAATCTCGGAAGATCCAGAATTCGAAAAAGCCGTAGAAGCCGTCTATGCCCAAGTCACATTACCTTGGTATGCTGACATCGTTAATTACCTCGTTGCGGGCGTGCTTCCACCGGATCTTACTTATCAGCAAAAGAAGAAATTCTTCCACGATATGAAACACTATGATTGGGACGAACCTCTACTCTTCAAGAGAGGGGCCGACAACATATATCGTCGCTGTGTCCCAGAGGAAGAAATAGAAAATATTATTTCCCAATGCCACTCAGCACGATATGGTGGTCATGCTAGTACATCCAAGACGTGCACTAAGATTCTCCAAGCCGTCTTATTTTAGCCTAATCTCTGGAAAGACGTTCACATCACTGTGCAAAAGTGCGATAGATGCCAACGAACTGGCAACATCTCACGACGCGATGAAATGCCTCAGAAAGGAATCTTAGAGGTAGAAATCTTCGACGTCTGAGGAATAGATTTCATGGGACCCTTTCCACCTTCTTTTGGTAATAACTACATACTCGTCGCTGTCGATTACGTGTCTAAATGGATAGAAGCCATAACTGCTCCAACAAACGACGCACGAGTAGTAATCAAACTCTTCAAAAACACAATCTTTCCTAGATTCGGTGTACCGAGACTCGTCATTAGTGACGGCGGATCTCACTTTATATTGCGAATATTCGATAAACTTCTCTCTAAATATGGAGTCTGACACCGAGTAGCTACGCCTTATCATCCGCAAACTAGCGGACAAGTAGAGGTCTCGAACAGAGAAATAAAACAGATCTTGGAAAAGACCGTCGCTACCTCAAGGAAAGATTGGTCGTCAAAGCTACAAGAAGCTTTATGGGCTTATAGGACCGCATTTAAGACACCAATAGGTACTACCCCCTATAAATTGGTTTACGGTAAATCCTGCCATCTCCCTGTAGAATTAGAGCATAAGGCCTTCTGGGCCATTAAGACATTCAACTTCAACTACACTGAGGCAGGAGAAAAGCGAATCTTGAACTTACACGAGTTGGAAGAACTTCGATTAGACGCTTACGAAAATGCCCGTATCTATAAAGAACAAACTAAAAAGTGGCATGATAAACGTTCAATCAGGAAACAATTCAGTGTGGGAGACATCGTATTACTCTTTAATTCACGATTAAAACTCTTCCCAGGAAAACTAAAATCTAGGTGGTCTGGACCCTATGAAGTGACTAAAGTACTTCAGAGTGGAGCTGTTGAAATTACCGATAAGACAAATGCACCGTTTATCGTAAACGGGCAACGTCTAAAACATTACAATAAGAACGACAACAGTCCTCAAGTCAGTAATATAACATTGCTCGAGCTTCCGGCTCAGACACCCGAATAGCTTCTCATCAAGCTATCGTCAGGCTTTAGACGTTAAAAACAACGCTTACTGGGAGGCAACCCAAATTTTCCCTCGTTATTGTATTTTTCTTTAAAATTTTACTTTGAAAATCCATCGAAAATTCTAAACTTATAATTACTACTACTTTCTACTTTCTTTCATTTTCATACTTTTATTTTTTTATTATTTTATTTTCTCTCTTTTGTCTTTTGTTTCTACCGCCTTTCGTTTCTAAAAATCCTGACTTCAATTTCCTGTTTCAAACTTTTCAGGATTTTTAAATGCCTTCAAAACATTCCTTCTGTTTTCTCCGAATTACCTGCGAGTATGGCCGAATACGACTTCACAAAGGTTCACTTCCGAGGACTCGCTCAAAAGGCAAGATTTGCAGCACTGACCGAAAGAGAATTCTCCTTAACGCTGTATTATGACAAGGCTACTATGGATAAACTAGGGATCACAGATAGCATTCAATACCTGTTCAATCAACTGGGTTGGGAGAACACTGCTTTGAAAACACGTTTCGCTACCTACAAGGATCTTACCTATGAATTCCTTAGTTCTTTCAGATACATACCCAACTATGGTTTTGGATCCAACACAGAGTTGATTACCTTCCGATTGTTTGGAATGGACCAAACCCATAGCCGGATGTCACTAGCTAACCTCCTAGGATTCCCTAGCGGACCGCATGTGTTCATCAGTGCAGAAGATGACAATATTGATTTTCAACTCGATCAATTCTGGGGTAGAATCACAGGCGACTACCACCCTGAACCAGACAGAATGTATAATGATGACATTCATAACCCAGCCTTCAGATACTTCCATAAGATACTAGCTCACACCTTGTTTGGAAAAGAAGAAAATATTACTGTAGTATCTAAAGAGGAGTTATTCATCATGTTCTGTGCTTCTCAGGGACGGACAGTAAATGCAGTGCCTTTCATGATGAGATCTTTCAAACGCCTCACGCTGGAACCTCAGACACCTATTCTTATAGGAGGCCTAGTAACAATGATTGCCCACGAGCTTGGCCTTAGATTCCACTTAAATGCCAACACTCGTTTTGGCACCATCCGACCCATGAACATACAATTCTGCTTTAACAGGCGCATCTTAGGAACTATGGGACCTGGACCGTATGAGTATCTCATTAACGAAAAACCAGTACAGCTATTCACACTGCCTGATCATCTGATGACAAGTATCCACAACAAGGACAACTGGCTCTATGAATTGGATGAGCCTATGGGACCTCCTTCACCACAGTCAACATCACAGAACTATATGTATGACAGCGACCACATCTCTGAGGCACACGACTATATGTACTATGAGGACGCTGTATCTGAAACTGAAGTAGACCCTACGACTCCTCCGCACTACAACACTTATCCTAAGCCTATCCCTGAGGAGACCACCGACAAAATGGATTCCGTATTACTCAGATTGGACGACGTCGATACATCTCTGACTAATGTAAAAGCTGACATCGCAAGCATGCACAGCGAACTGGTAGGCTTCATGGATCTAGTCTGGGACCAACTCGACTACTATTCACGGAAATTCAATGAGTTAAAGGCACGAAAAGATTAGTTACTAGTTCTTAGCAGTAGTTTCAGTTTAGTCTAGCTTAGTTAGTTTCATTTAATCATTTGGATTTTTCGCATTGCTAGTTTTCTTTATGTACTACATACAATCGTTTCAATTTTATGTTATTTCAATTCTAGTTTTTATGCAACTATTCTATTTTCGCATTATCCGTTGTTGGTTGGCTATTCAATTATATTGTAGTATCATTACTAAGCCTTAAAGTCACTACGAGGACGCCCTCAGAGCAAAATTCTGCGTTCTGCAGATTTTGTTGCTGTGACGACCGTTACAGGACCCTGGCGAGCGTCACGCGGGTGACGACCGTCACACCTACGTGACGACCGTCACGCAGTCAAAAACTGATATCTGATAAGACAGGGTTCGTGTTCTCTTCCACTTCCCCCCATTATCACTTTCAATCATCCTAACTCCTACCCCACTACAAATTTTCGTCCTCCCCACATTGAACTATAAATTTCAACCCCAAATTCAACCTCCAAACCACACTTCTGTCAGTTCTTCCCTCTCGGCAGAAAAACCCCAATCCTCAGAAACCTCTCCATCTTCCAACAATGGCAAGGAATGCAGAAACCCCAGATGTCAGTAACATTACCTTCAGTGAAGGAGACTTAGGCGAAAGACAACGAGCAAACTACATCGCATTTCATCAGAGGTCGCTCCAGCCGACTCACTACCCGCACCTTCCATCGCTTACGGAGCTCGGATTCCTTGAAGGCGTAACCTGGATGCTTCAAAGGGCAGGCATCTGGCACCTCTGCACCAACCCACATCCAACATATGAACAACTCACTCTTGAGTTCTTGAGTTCGTTCACTTACGCCACATCCAGCGGCGAACTTAACCAGCACTCAGGCGCCGCATGCTTCCGGATGTTTGGCACCAACTATCAGGTGAACCAAAATCAGATTGCCAGCATCTTACAGCTACCTCGCGGCGACAACGCTCATCGCCGCATCACCGATCAGTTCCAGCACGAAGCTTTCGTGCTGTGGTATCAGTTGACCGGCCTCAATGCCGATGGTTGGGACTCCCTGCACGCCACTCATATCCATAACCCAACCATCCGGTACTTTCACAGAGCGTTGAGCAACACTATTTTCTCCAGAGACAGCAACCACAAAGTGAACTCGAAAGAGCTCTTCTTTCTCCATTGCGTCTTCAACAATGAACCTGTCAACGCTGCCCCGTTTCTGCTGGCTCATATTTAGGCCAACTGCAACCGTGGCTCGAAGCCATTCTATTTTGGCGGGATTGTCACTGCTATTGCACTTGGGCTGAACCTTGGCGACCGCCTCCAGCACCTCCAGTCCATCCCCTCGGTGTTCCTTGACACGGACCACTGCAGAGCCTCCCATCTCATCCGCTCCCGAGCTGACGACAAATACCATCCGGTTGTGCGTGGCAAGATCGTCCGAAGCATCATCCTTCCGTCCCGCACCCGCATCCATCCAGAGGACCGTACCAACTGGTTGTTCGACCTCACTGCCCCTCCTGCTGCCGCTGCTCCCACTCAGGACCACACTCACGGTTCCGACGATGAAATCCAAGCTGAGTTGGACAGGTCCGAGCAGCCAGAGGCATCGCAGCCTCCTCCTCCCGTAGGTACATCCTCTCGCCGCCGCCGCCATCATCCCGTGCCAGACTACACAGAAGAGGACCTCCGCCGCTCCCTAGACCAGCAGGCACAGATACTCGCGATGCTGCAGCAGCAGAATCGGCGAGCTGACCAGTTCGAAGCTTGGCACCGGACTCAAATGCAACAACTTCACACCGGCCAAGCTATGATCACTGAGAGCCTAGCGAATATGACCTTGCAGGTCGAAGGACTCCGAGACACCGTCTACCACACCGGAGCTATGAGCTATGAGGACAGAGTAGCCCTTGCCAGAGCCAGAGGACGCCAGCGCGGACGTGACAGAGGCCGTGACTAGATTTCCATTTTTTCCTTCATTATTTACTATATTTCAGATATTTGTATTTTCATTTTCAGTTGTATCTCCCTCTCGCATGCTTCAAGAATCAGTGAGGACACTGATCGAGATAGTGTGGGAGCGGAGCCTTTATTTCCATTTCACTGCACTTTGAATTTTCGTAATTTCTATTTTAACACTTCCTATTTTTAGCAAATAAAGCTCGTCTATATATTTTTCCCGTTACGCAAACAATCCCCACATTATTCAACGTAAACAAAATCTTTCGTTCGTTCCTCAAAAGCAAAAGCACCACGAGAATGCACCTGAGTTCAAAACAAGTTTTGAAACTCCGAGGAAACGACAGTTCTAACAAAACCAGTATCGTCCAGACACCTTAGATCTCTAGTTTATGCGAGTCGGTTTCACTACCTACGTGTAGCAAAGTCTCAAGTGTCTACGCAAACTCAACCCCAAGTAGTTTATACTAGCAGTCAGCACCATCCTAAAACACTTCTAAGCGAGCGACCGATGCAAATAAGTGTATGATCTCCAAAAAGATGAAAAATCATGAAAAGAGAGCTAAATAGCCCAAAAATATAAGACACGTTTCCTTCTAAGTTAGGTGCTCCTCACCCGAGCATTTAGCCCAACGGCACGAAAAAACTCATTGAAAAATCAATGACATAAGCTTATGATCAATGAAGAAGATCAAAAACAGAAATGAGATCATATTCACTAACAGGTCGACTTGCCATGAAAGTGTGCGGACAACGGGCTTAATGTGATTGCGCTAGAACAAAAAGGGTGAACTTGCCGCGAGAACCTTGACACCAAGCTACAGTAGCATGAATGGGACCGATTTGCATAAAAAGGAGACCTCCGAAGACTTGTAGTCCAGTGTCGTCATGATACTCGTCTTGTTCCTACTAAGAATCCCGGTTTTTCCAAACTCTGTGAACGAAGAAGCTGCCTCGCGCTTGCCGACTTTTCCATGTTTTACTTGAGGACAAGCAAAGATTCAAGCTTAGGGGAGTTTGATAACACGAAATCATATATATATTTTTATGCATAATTCAACTAAAGTTTAACCATTTTCGATCAGATTTTGGGTTATTTCCGTGTTATTTGTCTGATGTTTTGCAGGTATTCAACGATCACGCCTAAACAAGGCAACATGAAGAAAAGAAGCAATCTCAGATGAAATATGGACGAAAAAGGAGTGAAAACACAATGAAAAGCGCAGGAAGTTGTTTTTGCTGATGTGACGACCGTCACAGCTACATGACGAGCGTCACACGGGTGACGACCGTCACACCTTGTGACGACCGTCATGCAGGCAAAAACGCCCCACTTCAATTACACGTTAAAGAATCAGTTCCAATTCCCACAGAGTGGACCATGACTCCCTAAATTATCTGCCTCAAAGTCCATCATCTCCAAGGATAACCGTTGGAATTCCACTTCTATAAAAAGGCAAGAAAGGGACCTCAGAAGGTGTGCTGCATTCATACAACGAAGTGTTGCCAAAATTATTTTCCAGAGCATATTTTTCCAGCAATATTCTTATTTGTTTCTCTTTACCTTTCCTGTACTCCATTTTTCATTCTTCTGTAATTTCTACTAGTACTGTACGATCAATTTGGCATTAGAGATCAGAATCCTGCCAACATCTGTGGAGGATCTGCCCAAAGGCCAATTGGAATATTTACAGGTTTCTCATTTTAATCGATTCCAGTTTTATTATAATGCAAATCATTATTTATTGTTTTTATTTATATTTTATCTTTCCCAAATACATGTCTAGCTAAACTTAGGTAATCGATATGTAGTAATAATTCGAATGGGATTTGATAACAACTGGTTGAAAAACCTTCTTTTCAAAAGTAACTTATGGTCTGAGTGTTTAAAATTGATTTACTAAATAAACTTCGTCGCGAAAGCGAGAACTTATTTAAAAGTAGTTTTGCCACGAAAGTGGGAAATTAATTAAGATACGAACCAACAAGCGAGAGTTGCGGTAAGGTCAGATAGTAAACACTAGTCATTCATTTTAATAACAGCGAAAGCACTTTAAAATGAATTAGAACTTAGAGATTTCCAAAAAGTAATTTTAACCCCGAACGGGATACGAAAGTGTACGTTTGGCCCTTAGGATTATGATTAGCGTCAATAACCATCGTGAGGCGAGAGTCTTCAAATCACCATTTTCTTCTTAAATAAACTTTGAAAATTATTTCATACACCAGTAACTTATCAAATCCCTGAAGAACACAATTACTACGTATCGATTTAATAATTTATAATCTAAATAGTATTCTTAGTTCCCTTTTAGTGACAATCTCATTCCCTTAAACATACTCTACCTAGCTAAACATAGTAACTCCCGAGAACACTAGTTTGATTACGAGTCCCTGTGGGATCGATATCTATTATTACTACGCGATAGACTGTGCACTTGCAGTTAGGTTGTATTAGACATAGAAAGTCGCGATCAGACGCCTAGAAAATGTCCCTTATTCTTTTAGGCAACGATTTCCAGAGTTTTGGCAACATTTTTGAATGGTTGCTAGAGAGTCTAAATGTTGTAGTGTTACTTGTGTATCTAGTTTTGGTTTGATTTTGAATCATTGGAACTAGGAATCCTTACAACTGAAGTAAATAATTGATAAGTGGAATTAGTGTTGTGATTCTATTTTTCCAAATTGTCATTAATCCAAAGGCTTACGTATATCCAGTTTTCCAATAACCGTTTGTTTTAGACTATTTTCCTCGGCCGCTTCCGCACTTAAAACATTTTTAAAACCAATTTTAAATTGGTAGCGCTGACTCAAATTTTAATTGGGGATCTATTCAACCCCTCCTTCTAGATCCGTGCCATAGTCTAACATTCTCCTCACCTCATTCAACGATCTTTTGAATGTTTGACTCTTTTCCATCCAGTTCCGTTCGTGGATAATGACTGTCGCTTCCTCGGTGTTGCTGTCTTTCCCTAGTGGTTATTCGTTGTGTCGTCTTTGTCCCGTTTTGCTTTCGTGTCTGTCTGCATTTTAGCATCTTATCATTCCATCATTTTCATCGTGCTAGAGTTCATGGCATGTCAGTATTGCATAATTTTTTTTTGTCCGTATCATAACATGTTATTGCATCTAAGGGCAAAATTTTCGGTTATCTGTATTTAAATACCTTTCACCATGATTTCATGAGGATTTTCATCACTGATATATGTTGTACCCCAAAATTTGACCAACCGTTTCTTACATTTGGCTTATGTTTCGCTTCATTTGCATTTGCATTTGCATACCGCATACTGTGCATTTTTTTCAGCCGGATGGATTTTATCGGGATTACAACTCTCTCTCTCTCTCTCTCTCTCTCTCTCTCTCTCTCTCTCTCTCTCTCTCTCTCTCTCTCTCTCTCTCTCTCTCTCTCTCTCTCTCTCTCTCTCTCGTGTTTCAAGCGCTTCAAACAAGTTCGAATAAGCAGGTTTATTTTGGAAGTGGTGCTCTTCCCGGTGATTCAGTCTTTGCTGGTATTTTTTGAGGATATTTCGGTGTCCGCTGTTTTACCGTTTATTTCGCTGCACTATCGCATTTTATATTCACCGATTTTATTTTTAGAATTTATTTCTTAATTTTTGGCATAGAAAATAGCTTTTAAATAGTTTTTATCCTTTATTTTCTATTTTAGATATTATTAGAGTTTTAAAATAGATTTTTAGATAGTTTTTTCTATTTCTTTTAGAATATATTAGGTTTTTATTAATTCTTTTAGATTTGTTAGATTTTATTAATTTATATTTAATTAGGATATTAATTGATTAGGTTTAATTAGTTTTATTTTAGTTAATTGATTAGGTCTTAAGAAGTCACGTTGCATTATAGCTTGTAGTTAGGTCTTAATCAACATTTAATGGAGCCAACATTTTAATTAATTTTTTTAGTTTATTTTAAGTCAGCATTTAATCATGTTCAGCATTTCATTAACTGTTTTTAATCAATTAATCTCAGCTTTGTCATTAATTTTACAGCACTAATCAGACTTTTGCAGGCCCATCAATGCCATTCGCTGACAAGTGTTAGGGCTATAAATATCCCTGTTCACTCTCTCTCCTGAGGTGGCTACACGTTTCTCGAGTAAACCCTAGATGCCCTCGCTAGAGAAATCACACGACAATCCAACCACGCCGGAAAACTCATTCATCCCACCGGAAAATTCATCATATTCATCCAAGTTCAGCTGAGTTAATCATTTTTCCAGTTTTTTCCAGGACCTTCATCATCCTTTATCAAGCTTTTTCCAGAAATCATCATCCTCATGAATAATCTTTTTCAGATCTTCGTCCCTAATCACCAGATCTCGCTAGATCCAAACTCAACCTTCCAATTTCATCATAATATTCATCATCTTCACGTTTTTTTCCAGAATATTCAAACAATCCTCATCAATATTTGAACCTTCAAACACATTTTCTAGATTTCCTCAAGAACATTCATCATGTTCATCCACGATTTCCAGATCTCACCAATATTCATCAACCTTCATTTTTTTCAGAAACTCAATAGATCTTCATACGTTTTTTAGAAATTTGTCCACCATGAACGAACCTTCATCCACTTCTTGAAGATCTTCCAGATCTTCGTCATCTCCTTGGATCTCAACACAACACCTCCGTCGACTTCATTCGAACTCACCTTCGCGCATCTGTAACGGATCTTCAACATGCATCTCCAGATCTCCGATACACCATTTTTTCAAACCGCCATGAACGAAGAACTCTCCAACTCCAGTTCAACTCTCAATATCCTCGGATTCAACAAACACGAACGTAAACGCGATCTAGGGTTTGAGTGAAGTTGCTCGCCTTAAAACGGGAAAGAGAAAGACGGAATCAACCACCTTCGATTCGAAAATCATATTGTGTTCTTCAACTTCTAGCGTGAATAAAACTCCACAAATCTCTAAAAATCCAACGCCAACTCCGACTTCTTCCACCATTCAATTTAGAGAAGATTTAAAATGAATTAAGATAAAGAAGAAGTAAAGAAGAAGGTGTGCATTTGGTAAGTTTGATTTTGGAACGAATCAAGAGTGAGGGACGGAGACAGCGGCGGCGGAGTCAGGAGTTGACGGCAAGGTTGAAGAAGAGGGGGCTAGGGTTTGCAAACGGCGGGTTAGGGTAATTGAAGGGAAGAAGAAGGTCTCCCGTGGATTCCTTAATTGGGTTAGTGGGCCTTCTGGCCCAACTATTTTTTTTGGATCATACCCCCCATATACCATAATACACCCCCCTCTGTTTGATATTTTTGTTGCTGATTTTTGATTATGGGCCTTCGAACTTCAAGCCCAACTGGATTCCTTACTGCACCCCATATTGCTCATTGCACCCTCCCTGTTTACTAATTGATGTTTATGGATTTGGATTTTAAGGCCCAACCTAATTTGCTTGCTGTACCCTGCCTGGCTGGTGTTGCACCCCCTCTGTTTTATTTTATTTGTTTGTATTATACTTTTGTATATATATAAATATATTTTACTTTTTGTTAATAACATTTTATAATTAGGTTATATATTAATTCTTTTTGTATTATATTTTACTTCTATTTTTTGGTATTATATTTCTTTAGAATATTATATGTTAATACATATTACATAGAATTTATATGATATTTTTATATACCTATTTCTTTTATATTTCTTTTAGAACTTTTATTTTTTTCTATTAGAAGTTTATTCAATTTTAGAAGTTGATTCTTGGTTCCATTTGTTATTGGACTTTTCATCCCATTTTCATTTTGTTTTGGTCGATGATGAGACCTCCGTAATTCGTTATTAATCAAAGTGTTGATGGATAATGTAGGATATGAGACAATTTCTTTCTCTCCTTTTTTCTCTTCTACTTCTGATTTTATTTTGGACTTTCTTCTGGTTTGGTCCGTGTGACACGATTTAATTGGAGAATGATTCGCAATATCATTTCTCTATCTTGTCTTTGACACAGATATCAATACGCTACCTCTTAGAGTTTGACTTCATTTATAAGTAAAACCACGATGTTTTAGCGTTGCATTGGTTCTGATTTAAAACGTCATCATAAAGGATCAAAAGAGGAGAGCTTGGAAATGGAGCTTGCACTCAAAAGTCAAGGGTCAACGAAATCACACTGTTCGGTAACATTGTTTTTATTTCATTTCTTTATGCAACCGTTGAGTGTTGTGAGCTGTAGTGTTAGACACGTGGGAAATGATGAGTGGGTGGCTGCCTCTCACTTGTCTATAGTGTTAACGTATGTCCTTTGGTCAATATGCGACACATTCACTCCTACGTCTTAGGACTTAGCGTGTGCGTCCCGTTCCGAACCTTTTCTCTCGCATCCTGGCGATTGAGACCCCCTTTTCTCTCGCATCTTGGCGATTGAGCTCCCTTCTCTTACCCCCGTGGAATCGAGACCGTTTTCCGTAGTTAGCCGAACTACGGCCGCTCTGATCTCTCATACCTGTTGAGAGTATGTAGGCATAGGATTGCGATAATCCTAGCGAGCACTTTTCCCCCTTTCCTGTAGTTAGCTGAACTACAACTGCTATGATTTCTCGTACCAGACGAGAATATGTAGGCACAAGACGCGATATCTTGGCGAGCACGCTAACAACTAACTTCTCTGTTCTCTCGCTGCCGTGCGATCAAGATTTTCCCGCTAACGACTAATTTATCCCCTTCTCTTACCCTAGCGTAATTGAGACCACACCGTAGTTCTAGAACCCGTAGATTCCCGTACCTTTAAACCAATGACATATTACGTCCGTTCTACCGCAAACAGGTAACTCCTAAGTCTCCAATGGTCGAGCAGCAATACACCTAACTGCTAGATTCCGTATGCTAGTATCGTCAACCTTTTCTCTCAACCCCGTGTGATCGAGAACACCCTTTCGTCCTGTAGTTGGCCTGAACTGCGTTTTGCTCTGATTTCTCATACCAGATGAGAATACGTGGGCACGAGACGCGACGTCTTGGCGAGAAATTTCCCCGTAGTTTCCCGAACTACGTTGACTCTGACCCATTGCACGTGGGAATACGTAGGCATAGAGCGTCGATGCTCTATCGAGTTAGTTTTTTTCCCTTTAGCTTTAGCAGTCGTAGATAGTTTGTTTTCACCGGTAGACTAGACAACAATGCGTGAATCCCGTCGAGTGCGACGGACGTGAGGGGTGCTCATACCTTCCCCTTGCGTAACCGACTCCCGAACCTAGTACTTGGTTGCGATGACCTCGTCTTTTCCCTTTTTCGTTAGGTTTTCTCTGATCGTTTGCGTTCCCTCTTTTGGGATAAATAACAAACGGTGGCGACTCTTCTGTCATTGTCGGTCTCTTTTTTTTTTTCCGCAGTTGCGACAGCTGGTGACTCTGATAGGGACTCTGGTTCCCTATGCGAGTCAATCCTAGCGCTTGCTTGTTTATCTTTGGGTGATGTATATATGTGCTTTATTTACTTTCGCAATTTACTTTCCCGCATTTATTTTCAGCATCATATATCATTATTGCTGTACTGTGGAGAGGGAATGTTCCGTTGAGAGATAAGCCGGACCCGAGCTTGAGTACAAACATAACATTAGAAGCAAAAAGTAGTGGTGAACCTGTATGTTAGGCATGCACTAGTTCCCACGAAATTCACGCTCAAACGAGATTCTCTTTGATGACTTTCTTTCCAGCCCAGTGGGCCGTTGAGAGGATTTCAGATCTGAGGGTTGTCGACTCTGGGGACCGATCATTTGTGATTCATCTAAGTGATGCCTTTTCGGGAGATTATGATGCCAAACCAGAAATGGTGAACGTATCATCATTTCTTGAAAGTCTGTGACGCTGATGAACGCATAGGATGCCGAACCTTGTCAGATTAGGTCCATACCTATGAGTGGGAGGGTTTTTGCAGGAAACTTGACTTCCAGCTAACCCGGTATTTCAGTTTTCTCTTCAGAGCGAACTTACTCAGTCAGCAACGCAGCAGTATTCAGAGCTTTGTGGGGGTTGTGATCCCGTGTTTGCTGCACCTTGCATTGCATTTGCATAAGCATCTTTGCATCATTTTGCATATCATTCCTCAGCTGGCCAGAGCTCTTATCCAGCCTTTGTTTTGATTCAGAAGGTGATTCCCTGGTGTTTTTTTCCTGAGAAAGTGGCGATTGTTGGAAGACGACCAAGTGATTAAGGAAGAATCAAGTAGCGTCAAGCAGTGAAGTTGAAAGTTGTTGGTAGCTATGTCAGAGAACGACTTCCAGAATACTGATACCTTGTCAGGTTTTACTGTGATGACTAATCCTCTGTATGGTTCTCTGTCCGATGAAGACTTCCCGTAAGTGAACAACCTGACTGAAGCTCAGCCTGTGCAGCCTCCTGTTGAAGACCCGAGTCTACATGAACAGTTTATTGTCCGAAGTGAACGTTCTTTTTCTCTTGATACCACAGATTATCAAGATGTTGTTTTCTCTGTGCTTAAATCCAGAAGAGAGGTTCCGATAACGAAGATTCAGGACCCGAGGGCTCTCGAGTATGCTAGAAGATTCCATGCATTGGATGAAAGATTCAAGGCCTTGGAAGTTAAAGACATTGTTGGTCTCAATGCTTCAGACATGTGTCTGGTTTCCGGCCTAGTCTTACCTCTAAATTTCAAAGCACCGAGGTTTGAGAAGTATAAAGGGGATAGTTGCCAGAGGCAACACTTGGTGATGTTCTGCAGAAGAATGAGTTCGTTTGTGCACGACGACAAGCTGATGATTCACTGTTTTCAGGACAGTCTGATTGGGGCATCTCTGAGTTGGTACATGCAGCTGGAGAGTAATCAGATCCGATCATGGATGGATTTAGCCAGGGCTTTTCTGAAGAAGTACGAGTATAATCTGGACATGGCTCCCAGTCATATGCAGTTGCAAGAATTGTCTCAAGAGAACAATGAACCTTTCAGAAGATATGCTCAGAGGTGGAGAGAATTTGCTTCCAGAGTGCAACCGCCGCTCCTAGACCAAGAGTTGGCAGACATGTTCGTAAAATCCTTGCAGAGCTCGTGCTTTGAAAGAATGCTCAGAATTGCACCAAATTTCTCTAAATTGGTATTAGCAAGAGAACATATTGAGAATGGCGTTAAGATGGGAAAAATTAAGAATATCTTGAGCAGTCAGGCTAGTGAAACTGAATCTCTCTGTAGCTCTCAAACTGAAGAAGAAATTGTGATCAATGCAATCATCACAAATGTTGGTTATTCTCAGGGTGGATCAGTGAAATCTTTTGGTTCTTCATCTTCTCAGTGGTCAGTATCTTCAGTGTCTCGTTATTCTGGACAGATAACTGTGCCTAGGGCACCACATCAAAAACTTTGGGTCGCTCCTCTTGCAAATCAACGAGCCCATGGCCGAGGTTACCCAAATCAACGTCAGAATCAGAATAGGCCTCGTAACAATTTGGAAAGAAGGAATGCTCCTTTTCATCCAGTTCCTATGTCGTACAGCCTGCTTCTGCCACATCTGATTCAGAACTCTTTGGTGGAGCCTAAGACTCTTAAGCCTGTTCCAGAACCTTACCCTCCCGGGTACAATCCCCATGCTCAATGTGGATATCATGGTGGATCCATGAGGCATTCAACCGAAGATTACAAAGCTTTTCAAGCAAAAGTGCAACAGCTGATCGACAAAGGGTGCATTTCCTTTCCATAAGGAGTTTTGGTCGTTCGTGCCAACCTCTCAGATGTCTAAGCTTACAGATTCAGAGGGTCATCTCCAGAAGCCAGTGGTCCAAACGTCCTCAACATCGGCAGTCCTTGGACTTTTTTTTTATCATTTGTATGTGTAGTTTCTTTTATGTTAGTTACTACTTGCTGTTAAACATTGTGTTCTGAATGGTAATATTAATGAAGTGACTATGCATTTTTCTGAACTAATCATGTCGCTTTCGCTCATTTATTTCACAACACAGACACTTACACTTTTTATACACTCCACTTTATCACTATGATTAGCAAAGATTGGAGGGAGGATAACGAAAATTGAATGCTCATGACTGATGATCGTATGCTTTCGGATAAAACCCTGCGGATGACGTACATGCATTGCTTCAAATCCCCTAAACACCGGAGAGATAATGAGTTAGTCCCTAGTTAACCACTTCGAGCCTAGAAGTAGGAGTTTCTTTCGGACTTTCAAACCCTCACATCTTAACCTAGGGGCAGGGTAATTGTCAGTTAGCTTGACCGAGCATCCAAGTTTCATGGAGGAGTGTCCCTGTTCGAGGACCAATCACAATTTATCCCTCTCAAGAGGTCGTACCTCACCAACCACAATGGTTAAACCTCACCAATCAGGAGTGAGACAGTTACAACCCTTTCAGAGGAATCAAGACAGCCAGTGTCACACGACTTGCTCCAAAAGAAAAAAGAAAGAAAAGGAAAGAAGAAAGAAAGAAAGCCCGATAAGTTAAAAAGCTGGAAAGCAAATACTTAGGCAAAAATGGGGCATCCCGCTGGAATTCAAAATCGAAAAGAACTCAAAAAAAGAGTCAGTCCAGGCAAAAATTAAGGAATGAAAGAATAAAAGAAAGGATTTCGGAAGAAAAATTCTCAAACAAGGACGAAGTCGTGTGATTATAGACACAATAGACGAAAAGGGGTAATTGTTACTCCGAAGACCTTGCGGTTTCCTGAACCATCACTCCTATCATTCAACAAACATTTTGAGAGGTGACTGTAACACCCCACTTCCCATAATTAAAATAAAATACGATTATTTCAAGTAAACATCAGAGTTTCCCCTCAATAGTGAGATGTTACATCAAATAGTTCAGCATAAATCTTTATTAGTTGGTTTTCAAAATAAACAGCGAAAACAATCATTAATTCAACATTCTCGGCCATCCGCCAAATTACATAAAGTCATTCATTAACAAGGTTCACCAAAATATGATATGTCACATGAATAAAAAAAATCTAATCATAATAAAAGTAAACACCCAAGTCACGTTTTACGTATCAGAGCATCTTAAGACTCGACCTGCATACCACTATCCAAGCTCGCTATGTACCTGGATTATCTGTACTTCTGAAGAAGCATAGACCACCACAACAACAAAGGGGTGAGAAAACATGATCAAAATTATTAATAATAAGATACATGATCAAAAATAGTAATTATATAAAATATCACCCAACATGCATCACCCACGACCTATTGTCCAAAAATCAAACACAACATGCAATAATGCAAACATGCAACTCAACACCATGCATGCGGTACCAACTCATTGGTTCATTCAATCGAACCCAGGATAGATCACATACACCCCTCCTTGGCAATGATCTATCCCCACCATTCTCCACAAAGGAGTACGGATGAATCACATACACTCCTCCTGAGCAATGATTCATCCCACCATTCACCACAAGGGAGTACAGATGAATCACATACACTCCTCCTGAGCAACGATTCATCCCACCAAGACACAATGATATGCACAACCAACAAACTCAAGCACACTAAGTGCACATAATCCTCCCGATCACATCACCATACATCATATATATTACTTACCAATTAATCATGTTAATTACATTCAAAATTAGGAAAATCCACATTTTCATACCAAGTATACACTCTTCACCCTTAAAGACCGTCTCAATTCACAATCTAGGATTCACGCCATACGGCTACCCACAACATATCATAACACAGCCTACGAGCTGTACGTTATATATCGAAAACATCAGCTTTGGATGGAAACAACAAAAATAAAACAAGTTGCTATCATGCTCGCTGGCCCACTCGCCTAGCGAGACCTCAGCGAACGCTCGCTGCCTCACTTGTAACACCCATTTTAATTATTTAGTCATTTTATTATTATTTTAAATATGATGTGTTGGTGTGCCCTTTGGTGGGGGTGTATTTGGTGATGTTTGGTGGGTGTCCCTAATGTGGGAGGATTATTGGTGGTGTTTTGGTGAATATAATAATATAGTGTATAATATTAATATTGGTAGGAATATTATTATTATTATTATTATATTTATTATAGTTACTATTGTTATTAATATTATTATTATTTTGGTGAGATAATATTATTATTATTATTATTATTATTATTATTAAGTTATTATTATTATTGGGATTAGAGAATTAAAATAGAGAATGTGAGGGGTTAGTAGTTTTTACGATACATTGTGAGAAGTTAGAGAAAGTGGGAAAAAGAACGATAGAAAGGAGAGAAGTGAGAAGAACGGAAAAGGGAGCGAAGAACGAAGGAACGGGGGAAAATCAGAATTGGCCAAACCTTGGAGGGTTCTTTCATCGATCAACCGATTAACAAGGTAAGGGGGGGGGGGGAACCTGATTGGGAATGGTTTATACATGTATAGGGTAGTGGGGAGTCCTTAACCCCGTAAGAGATTGATCGATATATGATATTACATATTGATATGTTGTGATTGTTGACTATTGCTGATAATTGGATGTTGATTGTTGATGAATTGTGGTTTTTGGTTAATTTGGCGGATAGGTTGGGTTTACGGGTTTTAGGGAAAATTCTGTGTGACCTTTTGGGATATCGATAGAATGCCTAAGAGTTGAATTGGGAATGTAGTCTAGAAACCGATAAGTTATGATATCTATGTTGTTAGTACTGATGTTAAGAGATGAATTGGAAGTAGGAAGTTTAACCCATTTGGCTTAGAAAGCACTCTGCAGAACTGTGAGAAATTGGTGAAATCGCAGCATTCGCTGGGCTTTGCCTGGCGAGTGTTGGCGAAGCTTCGCCTGGCGAGTGAAGGCGAGTGTTCGCCTGGCGAGCTGAGGCGAGTGGCAGCGAATAATTCAGAATTAAGTCCCAGACCTAAAGGGTAGGAACTTCGCCTAGCGAATGCCAACGAAGGTTCGCCTGGCGAGTGAATGCTTCGCCTGGCGAATGCACGATAGTTGGAAAGGGGGCTTCGCCAGCAGGTTCGCCTGACGAATGCCAACGAAGGTTCGCCCCGGTTCGCCTGGCGAATGCCAGCGGACGTCGCAGAACCAGAATGTGATTTTTGTGATGTTTTGGCCTTGATGCACTGTAAGGTTGGTGAGTGTGGGATTTAACTTGCGTACTGGTGATAGTACGTGTTTCCCTTGATATTTTCGGTGGACAATTAGTTGAGGTATATGTATGTAGTGATCAGTAGGATCGTGTACCCCCGAGTGGTGGGATATGTTTATATCTTGGTGTTAAAGTATGAACCTCTTTACTATCTGGTTGATTTATATGGTGTTGGTGTATGTTATATCTGTACATATATGCATTGATGTATGATGATATGATCAGGAGGATCGTGTGCATGTTGAGTGCCTAAATATATTAGTTATGCATTGGTGTGTGCATATCATGGTGTTTTGGTGGGATGAATCATGTCTCAGGAGGAGCGTAAGTGATTCATCCGTACTCCTTTGTGGAGAATGGTGGGGGATAGATCATGTCTCAGGAGGAGCGTAAGTGATCTATCCAGGTTCGATTGAATGAACCAACGAGTCGGTACCGCATGCATGGTGTTGAGTTGCATTTTGCATTATAATATGTTATATTGTAATTTGAACAGTAGGTTCGTCATATGGTGTTGTTAGGGGTGAATCTTGGTGTGTTGGTGTGTTGTACTACCTTATTTACATGTATTACACTACCATTATATTTTTGATCATGTTTTCTCACCCCTTTGTTGTTGTTGTGGTCTGTGCTTCTTCGGAAGTACAGATAATTCAGGTGCTTAGCTAGCTTGGATATTGGTGTGATTGTCGAGTCTAGGATGCTCTGATACGTAGCACGGGACTTAGGCGTTTTTATTTGTTTTATGTTTAACTTATATTTTATTTCCCTGTGAACGTATCAAACTTTTATTGAATTTTATTATTTAACATTCCGCTGTATTTGGAGAAAAACCTTTTTATAAGGAAACGTTGTTTTTATGTGATATCCCACTTGGGAGAATTGGAACTCTGATTTTGTTTATTTATAATGTTTATTAATTTAGATGATTTTGGGAAGTGGGGTGTTACATCACTCGCCTAGCAAACTCGCTAGCGAAGGCAGACAATGGCTACTGGAAGTGTTCGCTACCTAGCTCGCCTAGCGAGTCCCTAGCGAATGCTCGCTACCTGCTCGCCTAGCGAACCTGCTAGCGAGCATATGCGATACTCAAAACCCTCACTATCCAAAAATCATCAGAAGCTCATAAATCATCTGATTCTCACCAAACTAGTCCCTGTAGTCTTAGCCTAACATTCTACGACTAAACTACACGACTTATTCCAGATTTTACCCGATAAAACATTAATTTTACCGATTAAATCATTTTCGATCTAAAATGGTAAACTACACAAAATCACCCAAACCATCCAAACAATCCTTACATATTCACATGCATGGACAGAATCACAAGTTTCACACCCTTACCTCGATTAACTGATTCTTCAGTCTGATCTCGAAGAATCCAAGCTTTCCTCTCTAATTTCCTCCCCTTTTCCTCTTCTTCCTCTTTTCCCTCTTCTTCTTTCTCTTTCTTTCTATTTCTTTCTTTTTCCAATCCACTTTCTCTTATCTTATTTTCTATCCCCCCTTCCATTATATTCTCTTCACTTAATCTAATAATAATACAAATAATAATGATAATAACAATAGAATAACAATATTACTATTAATTATTAAATTGTTATCATTATTAATTATATTGTATTAATATTAAATTTTATAGTTTATTAAATGATCTCTATAATTAAGGGCACCCACCAATGCGCTCAGACACACCCCCACATAAGGTCACACCAAAATAAAATAACACCAAAAAGACAAAATAATTAAAATGGGTGTTACAGGGAGTACTTGTGCTAAGTCAACTGAACATAGGATTGGAGATCATCACGAAGAAGGGGTGGGTACTAATTAAACTTTGAGCCTAATATCCTTTGTTTCATAAACCGTGAACCCGACCACGTTTCAACCCTTGAAAGACCTAATTGAGGTAGGGTTTATTCTGAAAGCATACTACAATGAGGTTGAGTAGCCTGAATCCTACATGATTTTCTAATCATATCCTTGTTGTATCTTTCACTAATCAAATCAGCACTACGTTTGGACTTTTGGTTCATTCGTCACTCACTATCACGACACTTAATAAGTGACATCTCTTTCAAAATCTGCATGGACACCGTATTAAAATTACCATTCGTGAGCAAACAATTTTAATTGCAAGTTAGTAGTTGACATGGAGGAAATTCCAACAGGGAATAATTGAACAGAATTGGATTATTCAGTAGTCTGGATCAGAATTGGGTATATTTTGCAGCCTTGTGAATCTGGGGCATTGACATCCATAGAGTTTGGAGTCAGTCAGTCTGAAACAAGTCCTGAAGCATCAGTTGATTATGGGGCAAATCATTCAAGAAGCAGTTGATCAGAAGTGAATCATCTTGAGACTTCACTAATTAGGGACAGGTCCCCAGAGTTTCTTTGAGCTGAGGGCAGATCCCTCTAGTGTTCAGTCAGGACAAGTTAAGTCGCTTCAACGCTCATTCAGGGGCAAGCTACTTCAAGAGTATATGGAAGCCAACCATGATGAGAGTTGGTTAATCAAGGATGAATCCTTTTGTTGTACAGATTCTGGGGCAAGCCATCTCGAGATCGTCTCATGGCAAGCTATTTTCTTCTCAGGGTGAACTTTCCCAAAGATCAGATTGGGGCAAGTTGAATTACATTGGGGCAAGTTGTTTAAGCAAGTTGTTCTCTTCAGCAAGAGTCGAGTGTTGGGAAATCGTGCCATTACCCCATCAAATAACCTTAACCTTCTGAAAAAGTCTTGTTGTCATTGGATCGTTATCCCACATCCTAAACCTGCTACCAGTCAAAACCTTGTAACATCTCCAAATCCCAGTTCTCGTCTGGCAAACCTTCAAACCAGTTCCCGTCTACTCAACCTTTCAGTAAACACCAGTTCTCGTCTGGTGCATGTCAGCTTTTAAACTAGTTCCCGTCTGGTCATCTTTTCTTTAGTCCACTGTTTAACCAGTTCTCGTCTGGCAAACACAGTTTAAAAGTCCAGTTCTCGTCTGGCAAACCAGAAATCAGTTCCCGTCTGATACCAAAACCTAGAAGTCAGTTCTCGTCTGACAAATTAACCCCTTTTTGACACCAGTTCTCGTCTGGTAGTCCACCCTCGAATGTCAGTTCTCGTATAGTATTTCCTTTTTAAACCCATCTTTTGTTGGTAACTAGAAATAAATCCCTATAACCATAAACTAATCAGAAAAGCCTAACCTGGAACGGTAATTCCCAGTGACTCACATGTTATCACATTCCCCAACACGAGGCTCAAATGATCTCAGTTTTCCATGATTGGTGTTCTATATTCCCTATGTTGATGTTGTTAAATTAGGAGTATTTCCTTGGCAGAGATGTGCAGTTTGAGTTTGTTTCTCCTTAGCAGAGATGAGCAGTTTAAGATTGCAGCAAGTTGAGATGACACTTATCCCTTATCAGAGCAGGATCAAGATTATCCTCAGTGGGTCAAGATTGTTATCCCTGGCAGAGTGTTGGCCATCCCCAGCAGATTGATTGTGTCTCCCAGAAGTTTGAGATTGAAGTGTTCTCTGACAAGCAGATTTGGGTTTATTTCCCCATCAATGGGACGAGTGCAATGTTGTATTCCCACAGAGTCCAAGTTTTTGGCTCCTTTCCCTTCAGAGTCTGGATCATTGACTCATTCCCTAATCAGAGGTTGATATTGTTGAGTTTTATTCTCATTTACCCCAAGCATAGGTCGATGCCGTTTCCCTCACGGAGTAATCTATAACGGAGATAGATTATTCCCCAGCTGAGTATCCCTGGCAGGCTGGACTTTGATTCTTCCCCAGTGAAGTTGCCACTTTCAGATGAGTATTTTGCATCCTAGAAGGACTTTGGCGTACTAGGAGGCCATCCAGGGCTGTTTTCCTTGGTGAAGCGAGATTAAATTTCAGCAGCTGATTATGTTTCCTTCGCAGAGTCGTTGATTCCCTAGTAGAGTGGACATGTTTCCTCCAGCCGAAGCATTTGTTTCCCAGAAGAGTTGTATTCTAGTGGTCCATCTAGGGCATTTTCCTCAGCAGGGTTTGATCTGATCCCCAGTGGAGTGGGCTTTCTTCTCTCCAGCATTTATTTTGCTGGAGCGATTCCCTTGCATTTTCCATCGTGCATAACATCCTTTAAACGCGTAGCATTTCCATTTCGTATGGAGCATTACGCCATTTTCAAACATATGCATGTGAAACATAAGTCAGGTTGTTACCTCTTTGCTTTCAGATGTATCTCCAATGGATGACTGATTTCTGTATCCCCGTGGTGTTCAGAATGTGGCAATTTGTGATATTCGTTTTTCTAAGTCTGGGCAGATGTTCAGACCTCGGTAGAAGATTTGTGATAGATGTGTTCATCTCATCATAAGCTCCCCATCAGAGTTACTTGTTCAAGTTCTCTATTTCCCCAATGGAGTTGCCTTGTGATTGTTATCATTGGATGATTTTATCTTCATGTGGATTTTGTTGCTCGCTTTTATTTAGCGAAGGCCTAGCAGCAATACCAGATATCCTGACTTTTGGGTTCAGTGCATGTTTGTGTTCAATAAATGCCTGGCGGCGATGTCAGAGGTTTCTCAGAGTTGTGGTTATCTGGCGGCGATGTCAGGTGATTTGGTTTTCTAGCAGCGATGTCAGATGTTTATTACATTGTGATTGTCTGGCGGCGAGTTCAGATGTTTATTGAGGTTATCTGGCGGCGAGGTCAGATTCTCTTACCCGATGTGTGTTTGTCTAGCGGCGAATTCAGATGTTTATCAACATTTTGGTTGTCTGGCGGCGATGTCAGATGTTTATTAACAGTACGGTTTCCTTGCGGCGATGTCAGACACTTTAATTTTGTGAATGGTTGGCGGCGATGTCATGTGATTTACTAATTGAATATTGACAACTGACGGCGAGGTCAGATTGTTCCTTAACTGCAGATTACTTACGGTGATGTCAGAGGTGTATCAGCTCAATGGATACCTGGCGGTGATGTCAGATATTCTGTATGGATTTGATCTTCGGATTTGTCACTCGCTTTTATTTAGCGATGGCCTGGAGGCGATGTCAGAGGACCATATCTTGGGATTTGATGTATGTTTTTACTTAACAGAGGAATGACGATGATGTCGGATACTTTTACAGACTTGATGTGTATATCTGGCGGCGAGGTCAGATGTTTCTCCGAACTGGCGGCGATGCCAGGGGTTTAACAAAATGATGTTGACGCTTCACAACGAGGTCGGGTGCCTGACGGCGAAGTCAGGGATGTTTTTCTTTCAAATGGGTGTTGGTATTTGACGACGAGGTCAGATGCGTTTCCAAATTAGTGCAAATGCTTGACGACGAGGTCAAGTGCTTTTCCAAAGTAGTGCAAAAGGCCTGATGGCAAAGTCAGAGGTTCGTCATCTACTGTGCAATATTAGATGATCTTTTCGACTTAATGTCGATGACTGGCGGCGATGCCAGACGTTTACCAACTTGGCAGCGAGGTCAGGTGTTTCTTCAGACTTCGTGTCATTATTATTTATCGGATTCAGTTATCTCCGGAGATTTCTGCGGTTGGCAAATTTCCGGGTTCTTTGGTATTCAACCGTCTTTTACCTTTGAACGTTTCAAAGTCGTTCGCTTTTCAACCCTTCAGGTCCAAGCCGTTTGAATAGGGGCAGCTGTTGTACCCCAAAATTTGACCAACCATTTCTTACATTTGGCTTATGTTTCTCTTCATTTGCATTTGCATTTGCATACCGCATACTGTACATTTTTTTCAGCCGGATGGATTTTATCGGGATTACAACTCTCTCTCTCTCTCTCTCTCTCTCTCTCTCTCTCTCTCTCTCTCTCTCTCTCTCTCTCTCTCTCTCATGTTTCAAGCGCTTCAAACTAGTTCGAATAAGTAGGTTTATTTTGGAAGTGGTACTCTTCCCGGTGATTCAGTCTTTGCTGGTACTTTTTGAGGATATTTCGGTGTCCGCTATTTTACCGTTTATTTCGCTGCACTATCGCATTTTATATTCACTGATTTTATTTTCTAGAATTTATTTCTTAATTTTTGGCATAGAAAATAGCTTTTAAATATTTTTTATCCTTTATTTTCTATTTTAGATATTATTAGAGTTTTTAAATAAGTTTTTAGATAGCTTTTTTTATTTCTTTTAGAATATATTAGGTTTTCATTAATTCTTTTAGATTTGTTAGATTTTATTAACTTATATTTAATTAGGATATTAATTGATTAGGTTTAATTAGTTTTATTTTATTTAATTGATTAGGTCTTAAGAAGTCACGTTGCATTATAGCTTGTAGTTAGGTCTTAATCAACATTTAATGGAGCCAGCATTTTAATTAATTTTTGTAGTTTATTTTAAGTCAGCATTTAATCATGTTCAACATTTCATTAACTGTTTTTAATCAATTAATCTCAGCTTTGTCATTAATTTTACAACACTAGTCAAACTTTTGCAGGCCCATCAATGCCATTTGCTGACAAGTGTCAGGGCTATAAATAGCCCTGTTCACTTTCTCTCCTGAGGTGGCTACACGTTTCCCGAGTAAACCATAGATGCCCTCGCCGGAGAAATCAAACGGCAGTCCAACCACGTCGGAAAACTCATTCATCCCACCGGAAAATTCATCATATTCATCCAAGCTCAGCTGAGTTAATCATTTTTCCAGTTTTTTCCAGGACCTTCATCATCCTTCATCAAGCTTTTTCCAGAATTCATCATCCTCATGAATAATCTTTTTCAGATCTTCATCCCTAATCACAAGATCTCGCTAGATCCCAACTCAACCTTCCAATTTCATCATGAGATTCATCATCTTCACGTTTTTTTCCAGAATATTCAAACAATCCTCATCAATATTCGAACCTTCAAACACTTTTTCCAGATTTCCTCAAGAACATTCATCATGTTCATCCACGATTTCCAGAACTCACCAATATTCATCAACCTTCATTTTTTTTAGAAACTTAATATATCTTCATACATTTTTCAGAAATTTGTCCACCATGAACAAACCTTCATCCGCTTCTTGAAGATCTTCCAGATCTTCCTCATCTCCTTGGATCTCAACACAACACCTCCGTCGACTTCATTTGAACTCACCTTCGCGCATTGTAACGAATCTTCAACATGCATCTCCAGATCTCCGATCCACCATTTTTTCAAACCGCCATTAACGAAGAACTCTCCAACTCCATTTCAACTCTCATTATCCTCGGATTCAACAAACACGAACGCAAACACAATCTAGGGTTAGAGTGAAGGTGTTCGCCTCAAAACATAAAAGAGAAAGACGGAATCAACCACCTTCGATTCGAAAATCATATTGAGTTATTCAACTTCTACCGTGAATAAAACTCCACAAATCTCTGAAAATCCAATGTCAACTTCGACTTCTTCCACCATTCAATTTAGAGGAGATTGAGAATGAATTGAGATGAAGGCGAAGTAAAGAAGAAGGTGTGCATTAGTAAATTCGATTTTGGAACGAATCGAGAGTGAGGGACGGAGACAGCGGCGACGGAGTTGGGAGTTGACGTCAAGGTTGAAGAAGAGGGGGCTAGGCTTTGCAAACGGCAGGTTAGGGTAATTGAAGGGGAGAAGAAGGTCTCCCGTGGATTCCTTAATTGGGTTAGTGTGCCTTTTGGCCCAAATATTTTTTTTGGATCATACCCCCCATATACCATAACACACCCCCCTCTGTTTGACATTTTTGTTGCTGATTTTTGATTATGGGCCTTCAAACTTCAAGCCCAACTGGATTCCTTACTGCACCCCATATTGCTCATTGCGCCCTCCCTATTTACTAATTGCTGTTTATGGATTTTGATTTTAAGGCTCAACCGAATTTGCTTGTTGTACCCTGCCTGGCTGTTGTTGCAGCCCCCTCTATTTTATTTTATTTGTTTGTATTATACTTTTGTATATAAATAAGTATATTTTATTTTTTGTTAATAACCTTTTATAATTAAGTTATATATTAATTCTTTTTGTATTATATTTTACTTCTATTTTTTGGTATTATATTTCTTTAGAATATTATATGTTAATATATATTACATAGAATTTATATGATATTTTTATATACCTATTTCTTTTAAATTTCTTTTAGAACTTTTATTTTTTTCTATTAGAAGTTTATTCAATTTTAGAAGTTGATTCTTGGTTCCATTTGTTATTGGACTTTTCATCCCATTTTCATTTTGTTTTGGTCGATGATGAGACCTCTGTAATTCGTTATTAATCAAAGTGTTGATGGATAATGTAGGATATGAGACCATTTCTTTCTCTCCTTTTTTCTCTTCTACTTCTGATTTTATTTTGGACTTTCTTCTGGTTTGGTCCGTGTGACACGATTTAATTGGAGAATGATTCGCAATATCATTTCTCTATCTTGTCTTTGACACATATATCAATACGCTACCTCTTAGAGTTTGACTTCATTTATAAGTAAAACCACGATGGTTTAGCGTTGCATTGGTTCTGATTTAGAACGTCATCATAAAGGGTCAAAATAGGAGAGCTTGGAAATGGAGCCTGCACGCAAAAGTCAAGGGTCAACGGAATCACTCTGTTCGGTAACATTGTTTTTATTTCATTTCTTTATGCAACCGTCGAGTGTTGTGAGCTGTAGCGTTAGATACGTGGGAAATGATGAGTGGGTGGCTGCCTCTCACTTGTCTAGAGTGTTAGCGTATGTCCTTTGGAAAATATGTGACACATTCACTCCTACGTCTTAGGACTTAGCGTGTGCATCCCGTTCCGAACCTTTTCTCTCGCATCCTGGCGACTGAGACCCCCTTTTCTCTCGCATCTTGGCGATTGAGCTCCCTTCTCTTGCCCCGTGCAATCGAGACCGTTTTCCGTAGTTAGCCGAACTACGACCGCTCTGATCTCTCATACCTGTTGAGAGTACGTAGGCATAGGATTGCGATAATCCTAGCGAGCACTTTTCTCCCTTTCCTGTAATTAGCTGAATTACAGTTGCTCTGATTTCTCGTACCAGACGGGAATATGTAGGCACAAGACGCAATATCTTGGTGAGCACGCTAACAACTAACTTCTCTGTTCTCTCACTGCCGTTCGATTGAGATTTTCCCGCTAACGACTAATCTATCCCCTTCTCTTGCCCTAGCACAATTGAGACCAGACCGTAGTTCTAGAACCCGTAGGTTCCCGTACCTTTAAACCAGTGACATATTACGTCCTTTCTACCGCAAACAGGTAACGCCTAAGTCTCCAATGGTCGAGCAGCAATACACCTAACTACTAGAATGCGTACGCTAGTATCGTCAACCTTTTCTCTCACCCCGTGTGATCGAGAACACCCTTTCGTCCTGTAGTTGGCCTGAACTACGTTTTGCTCTGATTTCTCATACCATATGAGAATATGTAGGCACGAGACGTGACATCTTGGCAAGCCATTTCCCCGTAGTTTCCTGAACCACGTTGACTCTGACTTTCCCATTACACGCGAGAATACGTAGGCATAGAGCGGCGATGCTCTATCGAGTCAGTTCTTTCCGTTTAGCTTTAGTAGCCGTAGATAGTTTGTTTTCACCCGTAGACTAGACAATAATGCGTGGATCCCGTCGAGTACGACGGACGTGAGGGGTGCTTATACCTTCCCCTTGCGTAACCGACTCCCGAACCTTGGACTTGGTTGTGATGACCTCGTCTTTTCCCTTTTTCGTTAGGTTTTCTCTGATCGTTTCCTTTCCCTCTTTTGGGATAAATAACGAACGGTGGCGACTCTTCTGTCATTGCCGACCTCTTTTTTTTTCCATAGTTGCGACAATATGATTCGGCGAAGATATTTAAATAGGGGCAATTGTCATACTCCAAATTTTACCCTCATATTTTTTGCATTGTTTGTATAGTATATCATGTCTGTCATTTTTCATAATACCTAATTTATTAGCTGGAATAAACTTGTTGGAGTAACAGCGAATCGGTTAAACTAAAAGTCAATTGTGTGAAAAATCAACGGACGAAAAATTTTAAAGTCGAGCCTGTAAACGTTAGTCATATTAATCTACGTTTTCGTAGTCTAACCTGACGTGCTCATTTAAATTTTTCGACTACTTTTCGGTCGGATTTTGGACACTTTAAATCATTTTAGCGGGTAAAATTTATTTCAAAATTTGACCAAACACTGTATTTTTTCGAATCGTATATTTCACGCCGATCATTTTGGTGTATTCATTTTATTTTTCTAAACACTTCGATACCGGTCCAATTATTTATTTTTTCTACCGATTTTATTTTAATTTTTCATTAATAATATTTTTTAATCTCTTTTAGTTTTCTCATTCATATTTTTTCATATTAAATATTTTATTTGTTATTTCTATTTTTTAATTTTTTTTAATATTTTGTTTTAACTATTTTTAGTAACACTTATTAAATAAGTTTTGGAAAACCATTTTGTTTTCTATTTCATTTTGTAAAACCTGTACACACTATGCACAACATGCATGACCTTCTTTTCCTATGCGCATGAAGACAAAATATACCATCCAATTTCATGAAACCATGGAGCGTAGCGCCTACCACCTCTTACTCTCATTTGCCTCACTGCCATACACTATCTTCTAAATGGACCCTCATTTTTTAAAGAAGTTAACCATATATACTCCCTCCCGTTTCCTGCTACTGTTTTCATTCTTTCAATCCTATTCATCACAGAACCCACTGCTAACATAAGAAAAGGGAGACACGCGCCATCACCTCTTCATCTTCTCCATAGCAACTCGCGGACCCCTTCCTCTTCTTCTGCTATCACCTTACTGAACCTTGTTTTTCATATCCTCCATATTTATTTTTTATCACAAAATAAAACCGTTCCCACTGTGTATGAAACATGAAGAACTCCCTCTAATTCTTTTTGGACACACGTGTTGCACCCCACATTTTGACCCCTTAGATCTTCATCATCATTTTAGGATCATATTCATTTGATTATCTAACCTTAACTGATTTCAAGTTGGTCTTTGTCAATGTATCAGATTGGTTCTCCAAGAAATAAGTCTCCACATCATCAAATATACTCCATTGGATCAATTATGAATCCAATTTGAGGTTGTCACCCAAGGATCAAGAATAGTGCAGTTCAGGATACCCGATTAGGGTTTTCGATCAAGAAATGTCAACTATAGTTTTACTTTTGACTTAAAGGGTGTTACAATGGTGTGATCATGGTCCATGAAGTTCATATGGCTTAGTAATGTCCACTCAAGAAGTTTCAAGGCCTCAAAAGACCCGGAGCATCAACAGTCGACTCGGTAGTCATCGATCGATCGTTTGGTTGACCGAAAAGTCAACTCTTCAATCATAAGGAATTTGACCTCAAAGTATGAAGCAAAAGTGTTCCTAGTAACATATTACACCTATCCATGAAGTTTCATGACCATTGGATCAAGGATTGGGGAGTAATCAAAAAATTGGGAAATTAGGGTTTTGAAAGGGGCAAGACCATAACTCCCTAACCACACATCCAATTGAGTTGGTTCAAGGCTCATTGGAAAGGTCTTGACAAGTCCTAAAAAAGTATCACAGTGGTCCATGGGCAGAAAATGAGTAGATTTGGAGTTATGGCCAAAATCATTACGAGAGGGAGAAAACACTTAGAAAAATTCTAAGTTGCTGGCCTTTTTAGGCATGTTTTTAGCCAACGTTGAGTGGATTTTTGACCTAGTTACACTTGGAATCTGAAGATCAAGAAAACATGAAAGTTGTAGAGCTTCATCAAGGTTTTCCAAAATGTACTAGAACTCCTCCATATCCCTTATGAGTTGAGAGTTATGAATTCAGCAAGTTGAGGTCTCAACACTTGAGTTCACCTTTTCCATTTTTTTCACAAATTCACTTTTTAATCACTTGAACCATTCTCAGCCATTTGATCATGTTTCTATCTGATAGTTAGAGAGTATGATGAATAGAAATGCAGAAAATTAAGAGATTTGGTGGATTTGCCAAGTTGTATGCAAGTGGCATTATTTTAATCAAACTAATCAAGAAGAAAGAGAAACTTTTTCATGAAGTAACTTGCAGCTGCAGCTCCCCTACTCCCTAGCCACACTTCAGTCACTTCCATGTCCTTCATGCCACTCTATTTGTGCATCATCTTGAGCCAAGAACTTGGATTTACAGCTGCAACAAATCTTGAACAAGATTTCATCACAAAACTCCCTCCAAAATGCCAAAGAACAAATCTGCCCAAACCATTCATTGTCCTATAAATAGAGGTTTCCTATATGTTGAAACACACACCAAAGAACTCTAAAACCCAATAGAAAACCATAGCTCTCATCTTGCCTTGCTTTGCTTATAAGTGAAGAAACCATTCCAAAACTACCTCAAAAAAATCTGCCTTGAGCATTTAGCCTTCCAAAACCATTTCCACCCACTTAAAATCATCTCAAACCATCCACACAATCCACAAATGGTGTGTGGAAGGTGTTCAAGCTTTTAAACCAGTCAAAAACTTCATTTTCTCAAAAGTCAACTTTCAACCAAGCAAAGTTTGACTTTACACACAAAATCTGATAAATCTCTGCTCAGGCCTGTTTTGACCACTTTAACCCTCCAAACACCTTAGGTTTATGATGTACCAACTGTCCATAACCTAAAATACTATCATCATCACTTGTTTTGAGTTCTGTCCTAAAGTTCACTTGTTTACTTCAAGTGCAAGAAAAGCTGTATTTTCATCAAGGCATTGGTTGGATGACATTTGGGGAGTCTTCAAGGTTTTCCCTACTGTATAAGCTTGCTTGGAAGTCTACAAGAGGTTAGTGATTGCTATCTTGATTTTGAACTGCCATGAACATGATTAGTGTACATTAGTTGTTACAATGTGTTTTAAATATGAGAGCAGTTCATGTTTGAATCTGCCATACTTGGTTTTGTTTTGCTCATCAATATGTGTAGTACTATGTGTAATACCCCAAATTTTACCCTTACATTTAGTCAGTCATTTCGCATAGCATTTCATTTTGAATCCGCTAACCATTAACAAGCCATAAAGAGTGTTTGTTTTGCAGGAACCACACCAAGGGGCATTTTGGTCATTTTCACGCTGACTCTGCCATTTCTCGAAGAGGGATCGTCGCTAGGTCTTGAGGCAATGTTAACATTATTTTTGAGGCATTTATTTGATATGTGGTTTGCTTATATCAAGGCGTCGGTGTAGTTTGATTGGTATCAGGAAACCTTGTCAGAAATACAACTGGATTTGGGCTGTTCATAGCTCGTGGTCTATTTTAAGTCACTCCCAAACAAATTTGTTTCTGTTAATTACGCGTGATTTAATTTGGTTGCACTGAAGCGCCAAAATGTGATTCGAGCGTTTGCAGGATTCTTGTTCATGGATTTTGTTAAAAGTCATTTGATCAGTGGAAATTAATTGAATATTTAATGTTAAGCCGGGCTGCTCTAAACACAGGCAAATTGTTACTTAAGAATGGATTGTTGCGGTTTTGGCGCATGTCCGCGGTTGGCCCAGAAAAACAATGGGATAATATTAATAAGGGATATTGCTAGTTGAGGTTCAATCCTATGTTTGGCTGTTGTTTTCATCGAAGTCATGTGAGATACCCATATTTATTTACAAGTCCAATTCGTGGTTTGAGTGCTCACTGGTTATTATAAAGAAAACATGCTATATGTTGAACGAGAGGTTAATACCTCTGTTGGATACTTATTATTCAAATAACCGGCAACATTCATGGGTTGATTCTATTTCAATATAGGGGATGGTACATTCAAATATACAAAATTCAGTTTGAGCCATAATTCCAAACAAGTGCCTTGTAAAAATAACTAACAGCCCACAGGAGGCATGACACCAAGGTACAAAACCATATTGTGATGACTATTGCAAATCAGGTTCCTAACTTCATACAAGTTGCTACAAGCTATCCGAACAAACTATTTCTCAGCAGCAAATTTTCAAACACATCAGCCTTGCAAGCTAGTTCCTCAGAATCTCCAGTAAGTCGACCTGCTATGCACGTAAGGCTTCCTCCGGGTTTCAATCTTTCCTTTCCAATTCGATTGGAATCTCCAGATGCAATATGAATCAAAAGGAATATGAAAATACCGTGAGTTCTAATCCTGAGTAATCAATGGCATAAAATCGAGTATTCAAAGGAAATCAAATTAAACAAGTCTCAAAAATAACAAAGCAAAATGAATTGAAAGAAGTTCAGCCCTCAGTTTAATCATCATTGGGCGTGAGAATTCGAGCGGCTGGGAGAGCCACGGCCGAAGCCGTTACCAACTCCCTACCGAACATCGAATTATAGCATACGGTAATTTCGTGCAAACTGTCAGCTCAGAATATCAGCTCAGACCCGAAGGTCATCATCGCTAAGGCAACGCAACCAAAACCAAATGGCAATGGCATCCAACATAGGTTCAGACGAAGCGTCATCATAACCATTGGTCTTCCTCGGCAAAAATCGGCTTAACCCAAACAGCAGCATCTGTTCTGAAAATGAAGAAGGAAAAAGGTTAATAAGCTCGTATCAGTAAACCAAAAGTACAAACTAAGAACTGCATCAGAAAAAACGTATCAGTTCAAAGTAAGCCTCAACCAAATGCGAAGCCGAGGCTCAGCTGCGAACATCATTGCCCCAAACTCGCAGCCACTATCAGGTAAATGTTTCGAAGCAACATTGAGCGAAAACCCGGATGCCTACGGATCTCAGACTAGCCACGAAGAGGCCGAGTTGAACTTGAGTTCACAAGCTGCATAAAATTGAAAAGATCAATTCGATTCAAGAATAAATAAATCCATGGTTGTCACAGAAAAATGCAAAGAAGAGAGAGTCAGGAAAGCGCATCAGCAACAGGTGTAAACTACACCCGCGTATCAGTTCAGAAGCCAAACAGGGCGCGAACCACAACAGAAGGAACTGGGAAACAGGGCCCAAATCCATGATGGAAGTCATAACCGGACATTAAGGTCAAAAGGGACAATCGAGAGTGAATCCAAATGAAGGCAAATCCAAAAGAGGAAAGAAGTAATATCAGAAGAAATCGAACCACATCCCAACCAAATCCAATCGAATCTGCGGCATATCAACAAAATCAAATCGTATCACAAAATCATAATCCAACCTCAGTAAAAATAACGCAAATCCAACATTATCAAAGGCCCAAAAAAGAGGAATCGTAAAAGATATATAGAGGAGTGATACAACCTTTTGAAAACCCTAGAGGCGAACGAGAGAGAGTACGCAAACGGCCACGAGCTCATCAACAAAGGCCTCAGTACACAGCGAACAAACCCAACAGAGAGGTCCACCAACGCCGCCGCCATTCGACGACGAGCAAACAACTCCTGAGGCTCAGCTTCTCACATCATCGCCTCGAAGAAACTACCATCATCGCAACCGAGATCGTGAGTGAAAAACGTGTGTTAATTCCACATCTAATGTTTTATGGATGATTTCAGGGCTTCATCATGGAGAATGAGAGAAAGCCATCGAAAACGAAGAGGAAATCGGAACATGCGAAGCAAGCGAGAAACAAGAAGAAACATGCGTCGCGGAGAATAGGGTTTTGAAACCCTAGATCTCTCTTTGCTGCGTTTGCACCAACCGGGTTGGGTCCGGGAGTGATGACCGGCCCAACCCATTTGTTTTAAGTGGTTTTTTTTATATTTTTTGTTTTTTTTAAAACAATAAACTCTTTTTAAAAGCTAATTTCTGTTTTTTAAAATAAATAACATCTAAATTTTTTAATAAATAAATTAATCTCTGTTTTTTTTAAAATAATAAAAACCTTTTTTATAATAATAAATAAAAACCTTTTTTTAAATAAATAACTTAAAATCCTTTTTTAAAAGAATAAGAATTAAAAAAAATTTTCTTAATACAAATTGAAACCTTTTTTTTAAGATTAAAATTAAAGTATTTTTTTAAAACTAACATTATTCTTTCTTTCATAAATTAAATTAAAATCTTTTTTCAAAACAATAAAAATTCTAAATTTACATCTTTTTCTGCACTGTCTCATTATCCACTGTATTTATGCCTAACCTTACTAACATCCTCTTGTTTTGTGTTGTCCAACTGATTGTTTTAAATTCGTTTATCATTGGTTAAATTTTTCATTATCATATTGTATCTGCTCCTCTCATGTAACCTCGCGAACTTAACAATCGCTCTTTAAATTCTGCCTTTAAATTTCTGCTTGCATGGTTTAAATTATGACATTATCTCTCTGTTTGCATGATTCGATTATCACACTTCCACCAATATTTTTGTCATCTACACACATCCGAAGGTTAGGTCTAGCTGTTTGGTCGCCGCGCCAATAGTCCTCAAACCCTCAAAAAACTACAAATTTCAAACCCTAATTTTCACAAATGCCTCACCGCAGGCGAGATTACAATTTTACCCCTAGCATTAGGTCAAAGAGCCGCCGCGCTCATTTTAGGGTTTCCCGCCGTGGAATCCCTAATTTAACCCTAATTACAACTTAACAATTCAACGTAGAGATTTGGAGTTTCTACACTCCGCGTAAGCGTGTCCTTAAGATGCGTTTATTCCCCTTGAGACCTTGACCACGGTCAAGAAGTCTCTAACCTCCCTTCTGAGGGGAACTACAATTACTCTGATTCCATTCCCGTCAGGATATGTAGGCACAAGATGCGATGTCTTGCCGAGTAAACTTAGAATTAACCCCTTAGGTTTATTTTCTCACTTTTAATCCCTTTGTACATATACCTTAAGCAAATAAATAAAGCAAATAGTAAACATCTGAACAAAAGGTTCCCGTAGAGTACTACGGAAGTTTAGGGTGCTAATACCTTCCCTAACCTTAACCAAACCCCGGATCCTAGAATCTCCCCGCATTGTGTTTACGATGCAAAAATAGGTTTTCCCTCTTTTGACCTTTTCCTTCGGATAAATCAAAGAGCGGTTGTGAATTGAATTGCGATTCAAATTAATTAATAGTTTGATATCCTATTTCCACCGCAACACTATGTATTGTTGAAGTTTTGATATAAATCATGAGTGGATGTTTTCCATGGCTATTGTTGAATGGATACTACCTGTTTTGGCTCAAAGTTTGCTTGCAACTGGTATGAAGTTTGATGCTATTTTGATTTTGTTCAGTTTGTGAGTGATGTTGGTTTGGTTCTATTGCAAACAACATCCTTGGATCTTGAATCCTTTTGATAGCATTTTAGATTATAAGTCCTTATATGTTTGATTCATGTGAGGTTTGACTTGGTATTAGTTGAAACTATGTCATTTTTTTGTTCTGCCACCATTATGTTCTTGCCATTTTCAACTCATATGCATTTTTCCAACTCATATACCATTTTCAATTCTATTACATTTTTGAATCATCTTTGTGTTTAAGCTTTGTCTATAACATGTTTTGAATGTGCTTGTAAGTTGTTTAGTTCTGTTGGACTTGGTAAATAATCATTGGAATGACTCATGTGGCTGTTGAGGTTTGTTTTAAGTCATGGTGACTAATACTTGTTTTGCTGTTTTAGGGTTGTAACCATCTTGAGATATTGCTTTGAAGCTTATTGCTTGTCATTGTCATGCTAAGTGTATTTCTGAGATGTTCTGAACTACTGCTGCTTCGTGTTTGGTTTATGTTTGTTGACATGAGATTATGGTGTTCTTTGAATCATGTTTTGCTAGATATTTGACATTATCATTTTTGCATCAATGACTGTCAGCATTAGGCATTGTAGTAGGGTGTTCTTTTTTAATCTTGACATGTCCATATCTTGTTTGCATTATCAATTGTGATGAGCCTATGTATTGTTTTGATGTTTTGTAAGTCATTGTGTGAATCTGTCTTGAAACTGTTGGTTAGCATCATTG
Organism: Lathyrus sativus; assembly: GCA_963859935.3. Lineage (NCBI taxonomy): Eukaryota > Viridiplantae > Streptophyta > Magnoliopsida > Fabales > Fabaceae > Lathyrus > Lathyrus sativus. The sequence continues at coordinate 119,175,495 of OZ012736.1, read as the reverse complement.
GTCCATGATTTGAATACTTGCACCAACATGTCATGTTTATTCTGTTGTGAGCCAAACTGTCATGGTACTATTGTTATAGGATGCCATCATCATAAACTTGTAAGTTGTCATGTGCATTGAGGCATTATGACTAATTGTTGATTGTGCTAGTATTGTCATGCTAGGTTTCACCATATTGCTGCTACCACCCCTTACTGTCAACCAGTGCCAAGTTTTTGCTATTTCTACTTGCTTGTAAACAAGAACATGTTTGTCTAATGCTAATTAACATGTTTGCATCTGTTGCTGCTAGAGCTAGGTTTTCATGCTATACTTGGTTTGTGTTCATTACCATAAGGGAGTAGTCCTGAAGTAGTTGGTACGCGATACTACACTCGAATGAGACTCTCTTGAGAATATTATCGATTACCGAGTGATTTGGGAAATTGATAATATCCGAAAGATGGGTTGTTGACCCTGGGAACTCTGTTAAGAACCCGTTCGACAGGTACAAATTAACCCATAGTACAAATCCTTGGGGATGGGTAAAATTTTGACTCCATTGCTTGGGCTTCAGGCCTAGGGAGCCTCTGTGTGTGCAATGCATTGTATTTGTGAATATTTGCTTACATGTATATTTGTCAATATATTTTTGTGTGGACATTGGGTGCTTTAAGTGGTGAGATAAATCCTAACCCGGATTTGAGTGACACATGAGATAGGATTGTGATATGATCAGTAGTTGGTATATTGGGAGTAGTCCCAATATGTATGACATATGATGTAATCACGCTCAGTGGAGACTCTTTGAGATGGTTAGTAATGCATGAGTAGTCGTGTATTCGTTAATTGTTTCAATACGAGTCTGTGAAGCTGAGGACCTTTAGATCACATTTTACCCCACTTGGCCTTTTTAGGACGTAGTGTGGAAACTGTTAGGGAGTAGTCCCTCAATAGTTTGCATGCAGTGCTACACTCAGACGAGTTTATCTTGAGAATATTGTTGACTCACGTGAGTAGTCGCGTTAGTCGGCAATATCCGAAGGATTTACTATGACTTTAGGAACTCTGTTAGAACCCGTTTGGCAGGTACAAACAACTCATAGTACAAATCCTTGGGGATGGGTAGACCTTTGACTCGTTGCTTTGATCTTGAGCCTAGGAGGTCTTTGTGTGTGCATGTATTTGTGAATACTTGCCTTTGTGTTATGTGTACATCATCCCATCATATCACCACAAGCATATCATGTCGCAACTAGTTTTGTAAAACTCAGTCGATCTCTGGTATTTTTAAAAGTTGTAACTTTTCCAACGATTAATAAAATGAGGGTTTTGACCTAGTCAATCTTTTGAGTTTTGTAAAACCAGTTTGCTTTTGCATTGCATTTGCATTTCTCAGCCTTGCGTCTCTTTGTCTCCCTCTTGTTCAGATAGAGAGGGGATACCTAACACATATCCGAGACAAATGGCAACAATGGATGAACTTTTAAGAGCTCAGGAAATTCTGAAAGAGGACATCAGAATTCTCAAGTGTCAAATGAATTGGGTTCTAGAGACATTGCAGAACATGATGAAGAGGGAAGGTCACTTTGACCATGTTGCGTCCAGAGAAACTAGGGATGCATTATCTCCGATGATTCCTCCAACTCAAATACATCCTCAGTATCAACGACCAAATAACCGTCAATCGTGTCAGCACGCCCGACAAAGACCAAGGAAACCCGAGAGACATTTCAGTCTGTTTCCAATGTCATACGGTCAGATACTGCCAGACTTGATACAAGGCGGATTGATAATACCAAAGGAGCCGAAACCAATAATTCCTCCTTACCCTCTGAACTTTGACACCAACGCTAAATGGGACTATCATACTGGGGCACTAGGGCGTTCAACTGAAGTCTCTCACCAGTCGGTGTTTGTTCCTCCTCAAGGTTCTCAAAGCCAGAGCTTGAACAAGAAGAATCATGCCAGGAAAAATAAGACTTGCAGTAAACCAATTCCAGTACCGCTAAGTAAACTTTACCCACTATTGATTCAGAACTCGTTAGTGACTCTGCGATTATCCAATCTTGTGCCAGGACCGTGGCATAATGCGAACCTGACCTGCGAATTTCACAAAGGAGTCGAAGGACATAACTTAGATGCATGTCTAGCATTAGGTTACTTGGTGCAAGAGCTGATCATTGACAAACACTTGATCTTCGAAGAAGACTACCTAGAAGTAGAATGCGGATATCATACTGGGACAACAGGGCACCTAGTTGAAGAGTGTAAGGGTTTTAAACTGAGATTGAAGGAGTTGCTAAAACCTCATGAGGATAAATCAAATAACAGTGTCGTGATTCTTAAATCCAAAGGAAAAGGACCCGCGAGACCCCTCATAATTCTATATCACAAGGAGTATGTGGTTGTTGAAGGTGTTTCCCCGCATAGGGCCTAGAATTTGAAATTTGTTTTGTTAAACAATTTTTAATTCCCTAGGGCTGGCAGCTATAGACTGTTTCGGCATTTTGTTGTATTTTCTTTGCATTTGAATTGCTTATAAGTTGTTGTTCATTTTGAATTGGCAAGATTAATGAAATGTTTGTGCATCTTTTGATTATGTCCATTCGTTTCACTCTTTCTCTTTCCGTTCATTGTTATAAGAAAACAAGAAATGCAAAAATTTATTTTCTTTACTAAACTGTTGTTTAAAGCAAAGATTGGGGAGGATGATGAAAACTATATCCATAACTGCTGTTGATATGCTTTCAATTTAGCTTCGTCGATGATGTAAGGCATTGTTTCAATCCCTAAACACTGGAGAAATAAGGAAGATAATCCCTCGTTAACCCCTTCGAGCCTAGAAGTATGAGTTTTCTTTCTTTGCAAAACAAACCTTAAATCTCAAACCTGGGGTGGGTAGTTCTCAGTTAACTTGAAGATATGTGCATACAAGACACTTTTCATATAAAGGTGGTGCACTCAGGTTTTTCTTCGCACACAACGACCAAGTGTCAAAGTTTAAAAGACGATGATGGTTCACCATAGCCATTAAAACTAGGTAGTCACCTCCTTTCTCAAAAAAAAAAGAAGAAGAAAAAAGAAAACTGAAAAGCCCGCTAAGTCAAAACCTTTGAAGGAGGCTTAGGAAAAATGGGGCATCCCGTTGACTGTGCATTCGAACAAAATAGTTCAGACAAAAGTCATGGATAACAAAAGAAAGGAATCCTGTAAGAGTTATCACTCTTAAAAATCCTCAAATAGCAAAAAGCTATCAAATATTGTAAGGGAGTCGTGACTACCCTAGGTTTGTAAGCCATCACCAACTATCATCAGTTCAATTCTTAAAGCCTGTAAGAACCTGAATGTATAGTTTGAGTTAACCGAGCATAGGATTGGAGTTCATCATGGAGATTGGGTGGGACAAATAACTTTGAGCCTTTATCCTTTGTTTCATGAACCATGAACCAAGCCACGTTACAACCCTTAAAAGACCTAATTGAGGTAAGGTTGTTTTGAAAGCATATTACAACAAGGTTGGATAACCTGACTCCTAATGATCTTTGATAATTGTGTGTGTGTTAATCACTTTATCCTTCGTTTGTAAAATGATTGGATCACTTTCACTTTGATCACTTGATCACTCCGCCGTGTGTGTTTCATCAAAAAAATTGTTTTCAAAAGTTTGCATGAATTTTGCATTAAAATTGCCAACTTTTAATGAACAACATTGTTTGCTAGACAATCCAATATCAAAGGAGTCCCAACAAAAGCTGCTAGCTAGGGAATTTGATTTGATAAAGGAAGCTCAGCCTGGGGAAACTAGTTTGAAGGATTGGTTAATCATTTGTCACAACGTTCAACTAATCATCAAGTCAAGATCAGTTGAATCTCTTACAAGAACAGTTTAGTCTGAGGCAACACTGTTGCAGTTAACAGCTAGCGGGGGCAAGTTTGTTCCCCAGTCGTTACTTCTATAGTCCAAGACTTTGTTGTGCAAGCATCGTTAAACTGGGGCAGTCACGTCGAGATTTGTAAATCTCTCACTATAATAGTTTGAAGACATTGAAGCATCTTTATGCCGATTCTTTTATAAAATTCTCTTGATGTTTTCTTCCCAAACACCATGTAATCTGGGGCAGAAAAAGTTTGAAGACTGTTTGTCGCAACAGCCGTTGCTCACTTGAAGAGGATTGTTATACTATCGAGGGGTGGAAGTGTTTTGTTCTCATGGTACCTTTTTGTCAGCTCTTCGATTAAGTTGTTACTTCAGTTGATCTTGGAACTTCTCTTGGTGATTTTTCCTTCAACAAAGAATTCAAGCTCATGATGGAAATCCGAGTGAAGTCATGATGTTGTGTCCTAAGTAGATTACTCTCTCCCAGAGAAGGTTGTAACTTTGAAATGGAACTGTTGATCTTTATGATCATTCCCGTTGATGTCCAGTTTTGGTGAAGTTGGATGGGTATCCGTGTCGAGATGTTTATTTCATCTCCTGTTTTGTTTTTTCTGTTTTGTCAGCATAAACATAAGCATGGCATATAGCATATGCCTAGCATCAGTGCATTTTTGGTATCTCTGGTTATTACCTGTTTTGTTTCACTTTGGTGTTTTTCATCAAGTGACTGGGTGTGTTGTCTCTCTTCAATAGAGTTGTCAGCCCTTAAGCATAAAATGTCCATCCTTTCTCAATTCCCCACAGAGTTTAATCCTCGTGGATGATGGTTGTTTCAGTTATCTTTTTCCATGATTGGATGAGATACATCCCCATTCAAGTTCATTTCTCAATGGTTGGAGTCTTGTTTGACAGTTTCTTTCTAGCTTGGTTCTAGATTGAACTTCGGTCCCTGTCGGTCGCCGAACCTACCTGGACGTGCATTTATTTTGCACTATCTATCAAGAAGAACATTTTGCGTTGCCTTACAACGATACGTGGAAATCTCTGTAGAGAAGCTTATCCATAAGTGGCAATCTCTGTAGATAAGCTTATTCATCTTCAACAATAAGTGGCAGTCTCTGTAGAGAAGCTTATCCATAAGTGGCAATCTCTGTGGAGAAGCTTATTCATCTTCAATGATAAGTGGCAGTCTATGTAGAGAAGCTTATCCATAAGTGGAAATCTCTGTAGAGAAGCTTATCCATAAGTGGAAATCTCTGTAGGGAAGCTTATTCATCTTCAACAATAAGTGGCAATATCTATAGAGAAGCTTATCCATAAGTGGCAATCTCTGTAGTGAAGCTTATCCATAAGTGGCAGTCTCTGTAGAGAAGCTTATCCATAAGTGGCAGTCTCTGTAGAGAAGCTTATCCATAAGTGGCAGTCTCATTCTCTGAGAAGCTTATCCAAACCCTTGCAGTGATGAGTGGCAGTCTCATTCGAGAAGCTTATCTTAGGGACGTTGAGGCACAGTTATGACCAGCATTGTTTGAAAAATCCAGTGGATACTGGTATAGTTAATTTGGTGGTCACCAATCATATTTAGAGAAAGGCCAGTTGGTAATTGGTATTGGGAGAATTCATGGATAACAGACACTGGCAATTTAGTTGTGTATCATTCCAAGTGGAGTCACGCTTTATTTTCCATTCCAGGCTCAGTTTTCGTACCTTTGGATATGTTTGCTTCTAAGATCAGGTTTCGTACCTTTGGATATGTTTGCCTCCAAGCTCAGGTTTCGTGCCTTTGGATATGTTTGCCTCCAAGATCACGTTGTGTACCTTTGGAAGTGTTTGTTTCCATCCCAAGCTCAGGTTTTATACCTTTGGAGATGTATACTTTGGATTCCGAGTTCAGGAATTTCCGGAGACTCGAATGTTGCATTTGCATGAAATCTTTGATGTATCCTAACGCTTTGAGGATATTTGACTTTTGTTCCTAAGGTTTTGAGGGATAGATTTGTACTTCCTATTTGAAGAGATGGTCGTCACCAAATCATTTAAAGAGCCCAGTGGTTACTGGTTTTTCCTAAATCCATTTGTTATTAATACCGTAAGTTGGTCGTCACCAGTGTTCCCAACAAAGCCTTTGCTTTCCCCATTCGAGTCTCGGAGATCTAGTGGATACTAGCATCCCCGGTGCGTTTGGTCTTGTTTCTAGCTCTTTTCCTGAAGATCCCTTTCAAACTCTTCGTTATAGGAAATTCCTCATTTGGTTATCACCAGTGAGGTTTGCGTCTCTGATCTTTCGTTTCCCCGGTGGAGAATTACCTTCTTCCCTAGTGGGGTGTGTGTCCCCTTTTCCCCAGTGAAGATTTGTCTTCCCCGGTGAAATTTGCATCCCCTGTGTGAAAGATTCCCTTGAACAGCATCTTTAGTCATGATTGAACTATTTTTCTTGTTTTGCCTTGGATCTTTCCCCAGTGTGTTGGATCCCCCGTGAGTGGTTACTTGTCGTATTGCCGTTCTTTTATCTTTACTTGTGTGTCTGCATTTGTCTTGCATTCAAGCATCATAAAGCATCATTTAGATTCATGGCATATTCGCATTTGTCCTTTTGCATATCATCGGATCTAAGGGACAAAATTTTTGGTTTGCTATATTTAAATACCTTTCACTACGATTCTATGAGGATTGTCATCTCTCATTGCCATCTAGTGAAAATATTTAAATAGGGGCAACTGTTGCACCCCAAATTTTGACACCTTAGATCTTCATCATCATTTTAGGATCATATTCATTTGATTATCTAACCTTAACCTATTTCAAGTTGGTCTTTGTCAAGATACAGGTGAATTAGGGTTCCGTACAGCCGGGAATCGAAGTTTTGACGGTTTAATCAGTCAATGTAATGGATTGATTCTCCAAGAAATAAGTCTCCACATCATCAAATATACTCCATTGGATCAAGTATGAATCCAATTTGAGGTTGTCACCTAAGGATCAAGAACAGTGCAATTCAGGATACCCGATTAGAGTTTTCGATCAGGAAAAGTCAATTGTAGTTTGAATTTTGACTTCAAGGGTGTTACAATGGTGGGATCATGGTCCATGAAGTTCATATGGCTTAGTAATGTCCACTCAAGAAGTTTCAAGGCCTCAAAAGACCCGGAGCATCAACAGTCGACTCGGTAGTCATCGATCGATCGTTCGGTTGACCGAAAAGTCAACTCTTCAATCAGAAGGAATTTGACCTCAAAGTATGAAGAAAAAATTTTCCTAGTAACATATTACACCTATCCATGAAGTTTCATGACCATTGGATCAAGGATTGAGGAGTAATCGAAAAATCGGGAAATTAGGGTTTTGAAAGGGGCAAGACCATAACTCCCTAACCACACATCCAATTGAGTTGGTTCAAGGCTCATTGGAAAGGTCTTGACAAGTCCTAGAAAAGTCTCACAGTGGTCCATGGGCATAAAATGAGTAGATTTAGAGTTATGGCCAAAATCATTACAAGAGGGAGAAAACACTTAGAAAAATTCTAAGTTGCTGGCCTTTTTAGGCATATTTTTAGACAACTTTGAGTGGATTTGTGACCTAGTTCCACTTGGAATTTGAAGATCATGAAAAAATGAAAGTTGTAGAGCTTCATGAGGGCTTTCGAAAATATACTAGAACTCCTCCATAGCCCTTATGATTTGAGAGTTATGAATTCAGCAAGTTGAGGTCTCAACACTTGAGTTCACCATTTCCATTTTTTCACAAATTCACTTTTTAATCACTTGAACCATTCTCAGCCATTTGATCATGTTTCTATATGATAGTTAGAAAGTATGATGAATAGAAATGAAGAAAATTAAGAGATTTGGTGGATTTGCCAAGTTGTATGCAAGTGGCATTATTTTAATCAAACTAATCAAGAAGAAAGAGAAACTTTTTCATGAAGTAACTTGCAGCTGCAGCTCCCCTACTCCCTATCCACACTTCAGTCACTTCCATGTCCTTCACGCCAATTGATTTGTGCATCATCTTGAGCCAAGAACTTGGATTTACAACTGCAACAAATCTTGAACAAGATTTCATCACAAAACTCCCTCCAAAATGCCAAAGTACAAATCTGCCCCAAACCATTCATTGGCATATAAATAGAGGTTTCCTCTATGTTGAAACACACACCAGAGCAATCTAATACTCAAGAGAAAACCATAGCTCTCATCTTGTCTTGCTTTGCTTATAGGTGAAGAAACCATTCCAAAACTACCTCAAAAAAATCTGCCTTGAGCATTTAGCCTTCCAAAACCATTTCCACTCACTCAAAATCATCTCAAACCATCCACACAATCCACAAATGATGTGTGGGAGGTGTTCAAGCTTTTAAACCAGTCAAAATCTTCATTTTCTCAAAAGTCAACTTTCAACCAAGCAAAGTTTGACTTTACACACAAAATCTGATAAATCTCTACTCAGGCCTGTTTTGACCACTTTAACCCTCCAAACACCTTAGGTTTATGATGTACCAACTGTCCATAACCTAAAATAACATCATCATCACTTGTTTTGAGTTTTGTCCTAAAGTACACTTGTTTACTTCAAGTGCAAGAAAAGCTGTATTTTCATCAAGGCATTGGTTGGATCTCATTTGGGGAGTCTTCAAGGTTTTCGCTACTGCACAAGCTTTCTTGGAAGTCTACAAGAGGTTATTGATCACTATCTTGATTTTGAACTGCCATGAACATGATTAGTGTACATTAGTTGTTTCAATGTATTTTAAATATGAGAGCAGTTCATGTTTGAATCTGCCATACTTGGTTTTGTTTTGCTCATCAATATGTGTAGTACTATGTATTGTTGAAGTTTTGATATAAATCATGAGAGGATTTTTGCCATGGCTATTGTTGAATGGATACTACCTGTTTTGGCTCAAAGTTTGCTTGCAACTGTTATGAAGTTTGATGCTGTTTTGATTTTGTTCAGTTTGTGAGTGATGTTGGTTTGGTTCTGTTGCAAGCAGCATCCTTGGATCTTGAATCCTTTTTCTAGCATTTTAGATTAGAAGTCCTTATATGTTTGATTCATGTGAGGTTTGACTTGGTATTAGTTGAAACTATGTCATGTTTTGATTCTGCTACCATTCTGTTCTTGCCATTTTCAACTCATATGCATTTTTCCAACTCATATACCATTTTCAATTCTAGTACATTTTTGAATCATCTTTGTGTTTAAGCTTTGTCTATAACATGTCTTGAATGTGCTTGTAAGTTGTTTAGTTCTGTTGGACTTGGTAAATAATCATTGGAATGATTCATGTGGCTGTTGAGGTTTGTTTTAAGTCATGGTGACCAATACTTGTTTGGCTGTTTTAGGGTTGTAACCATCTTGAGATATTGCTTTGAAGCTTGTTGCTTGTCCTTGTCATGCTAAGTGTATTTTTGAGATGTTCTGAACTACTGCTGCTTGGTGTTTGGTTTATGTTTGTTAACATGAGATTGTGGTGTTCTTTGAATCATGTTTTGCTAGATATTTGACATTATCATTTTTGCATCAATGACTGTCAGCATTAGGCATTGTAGTAGGGTGTTCTTTTTTAATCTTGACATGTCCATATCTTGTTTGCAGTATCAACTGTGATGAGCCTATGTATTGTTTGGATGTTTTATAAGTCATTATGTGAATCTGTCTTGAAACTGCTGGTTAGCATCATTGATCCATGATTTGAATACTTGCACCAACATGTCATGTTTATTTTGTTGTGAGCCAAACTGTCATGGTACTATTGTTATAGGATGCCATCATCATAAACTTGTAAGTTGTCATGTGCATTGAGGCATTAGGACTAATTGTTGATTGTGCTAGTATTGTCATGCTAGGTTTCACCATATTGCTGCTACCACCCCTTACTGTCAACCAGTGCCAAGTTTTTGCTATTTCTGCTTGCTTGTAAACAAGAACATGTTTGTTTAATGCTAATTAACATGTTTGCATCTGTTGCTGCTAGAACTAGGTTTTCATGCTAGACTTGGTTTGTGTTCATTACCATAGAGTTGTGACCCTCATTTTAAGGCATGTTTTGAATTAATGTTGGATTGGTATTGTAATAACCAAAGACTAGTTGTCATGCTGTTTGATCTGTGCTCAACCATTTAATCATGCTTGATAGAATGTTTGTTTAGACCAATTTGTCATGGTATGAACTGTATGTGTGTGTGTAGGTTTCATCATGTATGTTTTGATTTGGCAAAAGAGCAGGCTTGCTGTTAAATTTCTGTTTTGAGGTTTTCACCTCTTGTGCTATCAATTATTTTGTTGATCTTTCTTGCAAGCTGTTTTGAGCTCATATTTTGATGTATATGAATCATTTAATGAATGTTGATGAGGTGAAGTATGTATGTTGCACCATGAACTATTCTTATTTTCAAAACAGCATTTCAAGCACTTTTGTTCAATAATTGCAGTCCACGTGCCAGTTTCTGTTTTGGTTGATTTTTGAATGTTCTTTGCATCTAGAATCCATAGGCTATGTATTTGAAGTTTGTGCATACCTTCATATGATCTTATTCACTTCTGTTTTGAGCTGTAGCTTCCATAATGCATATCCAAGCTTCCCTTTACACTTGCAATCGTGTTTTAATTTGTGTGCCTTATCTTGAAAAACTAATGATGCCATCGTGTTCCTTGTTGAATTTCACATAAGATAGACCCAATTTTTGTTAAATTTGACTTTGTTTTGAGTAAGTTACGATGAAACCGTTTCCATGTCAACTTGCCTTGTTGTTTGTCTTGCCTTTTGCCCAGAATGCTTGTCTTTTTAGGCTTATGTATTTATTGGGGTGGCATAATACACGGATGTATCGTCACCCCAGTGGTTATGCCTAAAGTTTCAATTGCCTTGCCATGCTTCGTGACCTGAGTTCGATCCGTGTGGAGATCAACTCTTTTGGTTTTTTTTTTCTTATTTTCCATGTTTTCACATTTCTCCCTCTTTTTCCCTTGTATATCACGCGCGCACCTCTGGTTGGTTTGGCAAGATTTTGGTCTTCCAATCACAAGGTGGTGGGTTCAACACCCACCAAGCACACTCCCTTCTTTTTAATATTGAATTTATTTGATTTTTATTTAATTATCATTAAATTTCAAAAATTCATAACTCCTTCATTTTTTTTATCATTTTTAAATGATTCTTTTTGACAAATTCTCGTATTAATGAATACTTTCATATAATGCTTAAAGAATTCTAAAATTTTTATTTTAGAAACACTTTGTATTATGGGGAATTTGCGATTCGTTTTAGGGTTTTAACCCTCCTACCTTTCCTCTTTCATTTCAAATTCGAATTTCATTCTCTTTGAGTATTAATTTGAAACATGACTTGTTAGCATCATTGTGTACTTGAGTTTGACTTAAACTCCTTGCTTGTAAGCATTTGTGTTTAATCATTATTAAAACTTGAAAGTTTCCCCCATGAAGTATTGAACTTCTCCCTTACCATTGTTGTAACATTGTTTGTGTAGGCATGATGCCTGTAAGTCATAGGTCTAGATAGAACCTTCTCCCCCTTTTGGTCTGGATAGAACCAATAGGAGTTAAACTCATAGGTCTAGATAGAACCTTCTCCCTCTTTTGGTCTGGAAGGAACCAATTGATCCTTATTCTGTAGTTCGTGCCCGAACTACGGCCGTTCTGATTTCTCATTGGACAATGAGAATACGTAGGCACAAGATGCGATATCTTAACGAGCAACCTTCCCCCTTCTTCCACCTTTTGGTCTGGATAGAACCAATTGGTATTACAACATAAAGATAGGTAGAGTTTGGTTAACTCTATGTAAGAATCATGGAAATGATTACTTACTCCCCTTTCTTGAGTGTACAACATAGATCTAGAGATTTTGGATAAACTCTACACAAGCATTGTTATGTTTGTTCCCCTTTGAACCTTGACCATAATCAAGTGTTCTTCAACCCTAGTGAGGTGAACTACGATTGCTCTGATTCTATCCTAGTAAGGATACGTAGGCAGAGGACGCGATGTCTTTGCGAGCAAATTTAGAAACTATCTTTAGGTTTTAACCTTCACCTTTTACCCAATCCCAATCCATAGCAAACTTAGCATACAAACAAACAAAAGGTTCTTGTAGAGTACTACAGATGTTTAGGATGTGAAATACCTACCCTATGCATAACCAACCCCCGATCCCCGAATCTCTTAGCATTGTTGTAACATCGCGAAAAGGGTTTTTCTTTCTTTAGACCTTTCCTTTGGATAAATTAAAGTTTGGTTGTGAATTTAAGAATTAAGATTCAAGTTAATCAATAGCTTGATATCACGATTCTCACTGCAACAACACGCACAGTATACCTTTATCACCTCCCATCGTGACCGTCACATAAACCCCATACAAACCTCCGCCATGAAAGCTCCCATAAACCTTCACAAAAATATGCAACTCCACCACAACCATATTCACAATCATTTTAAAGCTTACATACTCTTCAAAAGAACCTTCAAACATCCATCATCGTTACTCCCTTTGTCGAGCTTCAAGAACGTTGTCGGATTCTTGCCGCACTCGCAACTCAACAACAACGTCGACGTTAATTTCTTCGCCACTGCACTAACGACACTTTTAGGTAACACATTGGTTTAGAAACATCATTGCATTTTTGAGTCGTATTCTATGTGAGTTTTGTTTATTGTTGTGTGTTTTATCTTCTGCGTGTCTGATTTCAGTACATACCGGTAATCATGTTTGCGGCTACGTTGTAGGCATTTATGCCCAATTTTTTAAAAAAGAGTTTGTATAGATGTAGTGCACTGTAAGTTTTATAAGTTTTATGTCTTGGATATTTATTTATGTTTTTTTTTCTTTTTCTCTCGATTCTAATTGCAGAATATCAGTAAGTATTTAATTTTTTTAAGTTTAAGTGTACATGTTGGCTTTTTTTTATTGTTTATGTATACATATTATTGGTTTTTCAAGTCTTACACATACATTTAATTGTTTTAAGTTTTAAATGATAATTTTAGTTTTTTATATACTTTTAATCGTTGTTAATTTTATATGATAGTTTTAGTTTTCTATGTGTATACTTATTTATGTTATTGGAGGATGGTTACTATAATTGAAAACTTGTTTACAGTCCAGTATGTTTCATCATTCGATGCATTATTATTATTAAAAAAAAGAAACAACAAAACAAGTTTAGATATAATTATTTGTTTCAATTAATTTGTCTAGTATTAAAATACAAAAAAATAAATATCTTTTAATTTTGTTTTAGATTTTTAGTAATTATTTGAATTGTTAATTTAATTGTTTAGAATAAAAAAATCTCAAAAATATTTTTACTAATTAATTTATAGATTATTTCTTTTCATTTTGATTCATGTTTAGAATGTGAATACGTAGGATTTATTTTTGATTTTAATTGTCACTAACAACTAACTTCCTGTCAACATTGACAACTTAGGATTGGAGTCGCCGTGCTCCAGCTAGTCGTCCCGCCGTGGATATTTCTCATGTTATCTTTGCCATAGGACTTGGAGTCGTCGTGCTCTATTTAGTCGTCCCGCCGTGGACATTCTCTTCCCTACTAACTTAACCTTAGTTTAGAGTCGCCGCACTCTATGTAGGTGTCTCACTGCAGACATTTACTTGCCCCTGGAACCTTGACCACAGTCAAAAGTTCCTCACCCCTTTTGAGGGGAACTACGGTTGCTCTGATTCCATTCCCGTTAGGATAGGCACGAGATGCGATGTCTTGGCGAGCATACTTTATATATATTTTAGATCTTTACCTTAGCACTTTTCCCTTAGCAAGCAACTTTAGCATAACAAAAATTCTAACAAGAGGTTCCCGTAGAGTACTACAGATACTTAGGATGCTAACACCTTCCCTAGGTATAACCAACTCCTGAACCTTAGATCTCTAGTTGTGTTGTTACATAGCGCACTTAGGTTTTTCTTCAATCTTTACCCTTTCGTTTGGATAAATCAAAGCTCGGTGGTGAACTTCATGATTTGCGATTCAAGTTAATTTGATAGCTTGGTATTCGATTCTCACCGCGACAGGTGGCATCAATTATAACCCTTCTCTCGCAGTCAGACAGTTTGGTTACAATCTAAGAGAACCTCCGAAGGCAGAAGAAATACAGGAATATCTGTATTTCACCGGTGTGGTTGATAATGAGACCTTAATCAGATTGGAAAAAGCTTGGGGTAAGATTCACCGTAAAGGAAAATATTCATTGGGCAGGAGTGATTGCAGAGTGTATGGGCCATATGTGGAATGCATCCAGGAGAGAGTTGAGAGACTGTTGCTACCATTTCCAGTCAAGGAGTCTTTATATCCTCTGATAGTTGAAGAACCAACAACAGTTGACATCCAAAAGTACAATCAACTGTGGGCTGAAAAGGATGAACTACGCAGAGTGAACGAAGAGTTGGAAAAGGAAATCAGTCAGCTTAGAAGGGAAAAGAATCAGGCCACCCACTCATCCAAGAAGCAAACAGAGATAGTGAACAAGATGGGTAGGGAATTGACAGAAGAGATTCGCGCCCGAGAGCGAGTATGTCGAGACTTGAAGAGTTCCAATGGTATTCTCAAGGATAAGAAGAAGGAGCTAGAAAGAGCACATTTAGAGATATCAAAGTTCAACGCTCAATGGAACGCGATCTTGACTAACAACAAGGAAAGAGAAGATGGACTTCGTCAACAAATTGTCAAGTTAAAGACTCAACTCTGAATCAAAAGTTAAAAAGATCCAGGTGATTCCTCTCGTCAATACGAATGCGATCGCAAACTACGAGAAGCTCTTGCAACGTTGGAAGAGTATAAGTTGAGAGCAGATCTGAAGAAACCCAGACTTGGGGATGCATTTGGGGAGGATGCTTGGGAAGTTGCTTATTCAAGGACTGATTGTTGGGCTTGGTCACCCTGATACTAAGGAATTATTAGAAAAATTCCAGATTCGCTGTCGTACTTGATGCATTTTCTCTTTTGTATGTTGTTATTTTGTACTCCGACCATCACCAGGATTGTTGGATGAGGTCGTGTTGACTCAGTTTTATTTTCCTTGGTGATGTGTTGTATGTTGATACTCTGTTTCTCGTTTTATTTATGAGAGAGGTTTTGTGGCTCTATCTGTTGGCTCTTCATTCTCCTATGGTTCCCGTGGAACTAGAATCAAGGGGAAGATTTCCCTGAACCATATTTACATGTCTGCATTTTGCATCATTTTTCATATTGCATTGCAGGTGTTATGGTTCCGTTTACCTTATTTCTTTCTGTGGTTTTCTCAGCACTGTTTCAGGATTGAAGACCGCACCATTCACTGCTATTCAACAAGGGGGAATCAACAAAAGGCTATGGACCAAATTCAAATTGAGCTACAGGAGTTCCGTGACCGCATGGCACAATTCATGCACTTGATGCAAGGGGTCGCTAACGGTCAAGAACAACTGAGAACACTCATTCAACCTCTGATTGCTAGGGTTGACGGAAGTGGAGTTCTGCATGATGGGACCACTGTTGTTCCTCCTCCGGCTAACAATAGCACTCCTCATGCCACTGCCATCCCAACCATTGTTATTCCTCCGGGCAGAGGTAATCAGACTGGAGTCCATGTTCTAGGGGCTACATGCGCTGTACATGGAAATGCTGGTCCTTAGTGGGAGGAGGACGAACAAGATGATATTTTCTCTATGGGAGATCTGGGAGCAGGTTTGCAGTCTGATGCAGACAGGAGGTTTAAATTTATAGAAGAGAAGATGAGGAACCTTGAAAATCAAAATTCTCTTGGTCTGGACATGTCTAACTTGGGATTGATCCCAGGTCTGAGGATCCCTCCAAAGTTCAAGGTCCCAGACTTTAACAAATACAAGGAGACGACCTGGCTCAGGGTGCACCTCCGTTCGTACTATAGGAAAATGTCTGCATACTCTGATGACGAGAAGTTGCTGATGCACTTCTTTCAGGATAGCCTGCCTGGTCCATCCTTAGAGTGGTATATGGGTTTAGAGCCGGTCAATATTAGAAGCTAGAGAGATTTGGCAGAGGCTTTCGTTAGACACTATCAATATAATAGTGATCTGGCGCCTAACCGTGTGCAGTTGCAGAATTTGTCGCAACAGAGTAATGAAGGATTTAAAGAGTATGCCCAGAGGTGGTGTGAACTTGCTGCAAGGGTTCAACCTCCCATGGTGGAGAGGGAACTCATTGATTTGTTTGTAGCTACACTTCCTGGTGTGTACTATGAGAAGTTGGTAGGGAACATGTCTGGTAGTTTTTCAGATTTAATCATCACTAGTGAACAAGTTGAAAATGGGATTAAATTGGGAAAGATTCAGGCGGGAGAGGGATCCTCGTCTGGAGGAGGAAGGAAGAATTTTGGTAATAAGAAAAGGGAAGGAGAGACGAACATGATCTTAAGGTACAGGAATAATAACAGAAATAGAAACAGAAATCAACAATATCATCAACAACAACCTCAGGTTGTGAGTATTGATATTCTAGCAGTACAACCACAACAACAACATCCACAACAACAGCAACAACAATAAAATTACGCTATGTGGCAGTTCCAAGATTGTAGGAAGACAATGAATATACATTTTGATACACCACAAATGTCGTACTCATAATTGTTACAACATTTGATGCAGCTGCAGTTGGTTTAGAAGAGGATGCTGACACGTTCGACGGGCGCGCCACCCCTAGGGTATGACGCAAACACCAGATGTGACTTTCACTCAGGCGCTCCCGACCATCATATAAACAACTGTAAAGCTTTCAAGCATAAGGTACAGGACCTTATTGATAGTAAAGCCATCAATTTTACAAATGATGCGCCTAATGTTGTGCACTATGCCCAACCATGGAGCGGATGGGGTAAATGCTATTGTGGAGGGAGAGAATTTGAATTTGGTGACCAACGTTGAAGAGCTGAAAACTCCTTTGAGTGTTGTTAAGAATAGGCTGTTGAAGGATGGGGTGCTTCCATGCTGTATTGAAGACTGTGAAGGTTGTTTGGCGCATCCTGAGGGATGTGAGGACTTGAAAAATCATGTGCAGAGATTAATGAATGAAGGCGTACTACAATTTGACAGAGTTGGTGAAGAGAAATATGAGAGGGTGATTGGTCAAGAGTAGGATGAGGTTGCCACAATCTTAATTCCTTTTAGAACCACTAACAAATTTGCGCCACCAAGGCCAGCTACCGTTATAATCACTAAGGCAGGACCTGTGCCTTACGAAAGCACTAAAGCGATCTTGTGGAATTATGGGGCTTAAGTCTTTTGTAACGGCCAAAAACAAGAGCTGAAGGGAAAGACGTCTGATTCGGTGGATAATTTGGTGGGAACAGGAAGAATGACGAGAAGTGGGAGGGTGTTTGCACCTCCAGAGGCTAATGTTGAAAGATCGGATAAAGGAAAAGGGAAAGTTGTTGTTGAAGAAAGTTCTCAAGGGGGTCAGAAGGATGCGTTGTTGAAAGGCACTGAGGAATTCATGCGTCTAATTAAAAAAAGAGATTACAAGATTGTGGACCATCTACAACAAACCCCGTCAAAAATATCAATCTTATCATTATTATTATGCTCTGAGGCACATCAGAATGCCCTTCTGAGGATTCTAAACATTACGTATGTGCCACAAGAGATATCAGTGAACCACCTAGAAGGAGTGGTGGTGTATGTGAATGCTGGAAATGGATTAGGGTTTACTGATCTTGAGTTGACACCTAAAGGAAGAAACCAAAATCACGCCCTGCATATTTCCATTGAGTGCAGAGGAGTTGTATTATCTCATGTTCTGGTGGACACTGGGTCTTCACTTAATGTGTTGCCCAAAAAGGCTTTGATGAAGCTTGACACCCAAGGAGTAATATGCACGCCTAGCAATTTGATTGTGCGAGAATTTGATGGGACAAGGAGGTCTGTGTTTGGAGAAGTGACTCTTCCTATCCAAGTTTTCCCGGAGGTTTTTGATGTCGCCTTTTATATAATGGATATCCAACCAGCATACAGTTTCTTATTAGGTCGGCCCTGGATTCACTTGGCAGGGACAGTGACGTCGACTCTACATTAGAAGTTAAAGTATATGGTAGGGGGTACCATTGTCACCGTCTATGGTGAAGAGGACATTATGATCAGCCATTTATCCTCGTTCAAGTATGTGGAAGTTGATGGGGAGATACATGAAACTTTTTGCCAAGCATTTGAGGCGGTCCAAGTCAGAGAGAAGGCGCCAGTTGTGGATAGAGTTCTTGAGGTTGCTATGTCTTCATTCAAAGAAGCACAAGCTGTAGTAAAGTCTGGATCATCTCAAGGTTGGGGGCAGGTGTTAAGCATCCCCAACAAACAAGATAAGTTTGGATAGGGGTACAGCCCGTCGGCTTCTTCTTCAAAGAGCGCTCCACGCTACAGGGGACCAGTCCAGTTTACAAGTGGTGGGGTGATATTTGACCGAATCAACGTTGTATCCGAGGGTGAGGGTGATAGTGACTGTGATATGGATGCATGGATCCAGCCATGTGTTCCTGGCCGAAGCCTGAGCAACTGGACTATTGAAGAATTTGTCCAAGTGACCCGTGAAGAGTAATTATCTTGTTTTCTGATTATGTGTAGCCCTATGCTCTACCTGGAGCATAATGGTCTTTGTCTGTAGGGCCTTATCCTTGTTTATGTTTCGAACAATTATTTTATCATTAATCAAATGGTGTTTTTGCATTCAAATATTGTGATCCTTGTTTTTCTTATTTTATTTTTTAACAATAAAATGGCAATGTGGTTTGTGTTGTTTGCATATCATTTTAAGCATCAAATCATCATCATTGCAGGTTTCACATAGCATACCACTTATTCAGACTCGTCTATGACTCGGTATGACTTTGATAATCCAATCTTTCAAGCTGAAGAAGAGATTGAGGAAGACGAAGACCTTCCTGAAGAGCTCGCCAGGCTGCCGAGACAAGAAGAGAAGGTTATTCTGCCTCATCAGGAGGAGATCGAAGTCATCAACCTGGGTACAGAGGAAGACATAAAAGAAGTCAAAATAGGGGATGCTTTAGAGGATGATGTCAAACAAAGACTGGTAGAAATGCTCCGAGAGTATAAAGATGTCTTTTGTTGGTCATATGAAGATATGCCCGGACTTGATACGAATATTGTGGTTCATCGCTTGCCTCTTCGAGAAGAGTGCCCACATGTGAAGCAGAAGCTAAGAAGAACCAGACCGGACATGGCGGTTAAGATCAAAGAAGAGGTCCAGAAGCAGTTGGACGCCGGATTTCTTGCTGTGACGAATTACCCTCTGTGGGTCGCCAACATTGTACCTGTACCGAAGAAAGATGGTAAGGTCAGAATGTATGTAGATTACCATGATCTAAATAGAGAAAGCCTGAAAGAGGATTTCCCGCTCCCCTACATTGATGTGCTTGTTGATAATACTGCTCAGTATTCAGTGTTTTCCTTCATGGACGGTTTCTCCGGGTATAACCAGATCAAGATGGCCCCGGAGGACATGGAGAAAACAACCTTTATCACACCGTGGGGGACTTTTTGCTACAAGGTAATTCCCTTTGGATTGAAGAATGCAGGGGCAACCTATCAGCGGGCGATGGTCACTTTGTTTAATGATATGATTCATCATGAGATTAAGGTCTATGTTGGTGACATGATTGCAAAGTCAAAAACGGGGGAAGGGTATCTGGTAAATCTGTTGAAGCTGTTTGAGAGGTTAAGGAAATTCAGACTAAGGTTGAATCCGAACAAGTGCACTTTTGGTGTAAGATCGGGAAAGCTATTAGGGTTCATAGTCAGCAAAAAAGGAATCGAGGTCGATCCTGCAAAAATAAAAGCTATACAGGAAATGCCAGCATCGAAAATAGAGAAAGAGGTTCATGGTTTTCTAGGTAGATTGAACTACATTGCAAGGTTCATATTTCACCTCACAGCCATGTGTGAACCAATGTTCAAGCTATTAAAGAAAGATCAGGCGGTGGTCTGGAATGAAAATTTCCAAAGGGCATTTGAAAATATAAAGGAATATTTGCAGGAGCCTCTAATACTTATGCCTCCAATGGCAGGAAGACCATTGATAATGTACTTGACGGTTCTTGAGAACTTCATGGGTTGTGTTCTCGGTCAAAACGACGAGACAGGAAGAAAAGAATATTCCATCTATTATTTGAGTAAGAAGTTCACAGATTGTGAATCCAGATACTCAATGCTAGAAAAGACGTGTTGTGCACTTGCTTGGGCCGCCAAATGCCTACGACAATATATGTTTAATCACACAACCATGCTGATTTCGAAGATGGATCCGATTAAGTACGTATTCAAGAAGCAAGCACTTTCGGAAAGGATTGCTAGATGGAAGATGGTTTTGACATAATACGACATTCAATACGTCTCCCAAAAGGCCATCAAGGGGAGTGTTCTGTCAGAATATCTCGCGGAGCAACCAATCAATGATTATCAGCCGATGAAGTTTGAATTTCCTGATGAGGATATCATGTTCTTGAAAATGAAATATTGCGATGATCCATTACCAGATGAAGGTCCTGCGATAGGCTCCCAGTGGCAAATGATTTTTGACGGTGCTGTTAACTCCTACGGCAGCGGAATTGGAGCAATCATCACAACTCCTCATGGCTCGCACATACCATTTACTACCAGGTTAACATTTCCCTTCACCAATAACGAAGCTGAATATGAAGCATGTATCATGGATATTGAAGAAGCGATTGATCTGAGAATCAAGAACCTTGATATTTATGGTGATTCATCTTTGGTGGTCAATCAGATCAAAGGAGAGTGGGAGACTCGTCAACCTAACTTGATTCCCTACATGAACTATGCAAGGAGGTTGTTACCTTTCTTCGACAGGGTAGAGTTTCATCACGTGCCAAGAGCGGAGAATTAGATGGCAGATACCTTGGCTACATTATCCTCAATGTATAAGGTGAGTTATTGGAACGACGCTCCGAGAATTGTCATCTCCCACCTCGATAGGCCAGCGTTCATATTTACAGTAGAGGAAGCTTCAGATGGGAAGCCATGGTATTATATTATCCAAAACTTTCACAAGAATCAGGAATATCCGCCTGGGGCATCGAGCCGGGATAAGAAGACCTTGAGGAGATTGTCTGGAAACTTCTATCTGAACATGGATGATGTACTCTACCGGAGAAACTTCGACTTGGTTCTGTTGAGATGCGTGGACGAAAAAGAAGCAGGTTTGCTTATGGAAGAAGTCCACGAGGGAGCTTTTGGTACGCACGCAGGAAAACATGCAATGTCTCGGAAACTTTTGAGGGCAGGCTACTATTGGTTGACTATGGAGACTGATTGTTTCAAATATGCTAAGAAATTCCATAAATGCCAAATTTATGCTGACAAAATTCATGTGCCGCCGAGTCCTCTGAATGTCATGGCGTCTCCCTGGCCCTTTTCCATGTGGGGCATTGATATGATCGGTAAGATTGAGCCGACCACATCCAATGAACATCGCTTCATCTTAGTGGCAATTGACTATTTCACTAAGTGGGTTGAAGCAGCTTCTTTTGCCAACGTCACCAGACAGGTCGTGGCTCGATTCATCAAGAAGGACATCATCTGTCGTTACGGAGTTCCCGAAAGGATCATTACTGATAATGTTTTGAATTTGAATAACAAGATGATGAAGGAGCTGTGCCAGAGTTTCAAGATTAAGCATCACAATTCTTCTCCCTATCGTCCGAAGATGAATGGCGTTGTTGAGGCGGCCAACAAAAACATCAAGAAGATTGTGCAGAAGATGGTTATGACCTATAAAGATTGGCACGAGATGTTGCCCTTTGCATTACAAGGATATCATACTTCGGTATGTATTTCAACTGGGGCAACTCCTCTCTCGCTAGTGTATGGTATGGAAGTTGTCCTACCATTGGAACTCGAGATTCCTTCTTTGAGAGTTTTGGTTGACGTCCAACTTGATGAGGCAGAATGGGTGAAGAGCATATTGAATCAACTCATCTTGATGGACGAGAAGAGGTTGGCATCCATTTCATATGGTCTTTTGTATCAGAGCAGGATGAAGAAAGCTTTTGATCGGAAGGCGCCCACGAAGCTTTCAGGCAGGTGACTTAGTGTTGAAGCGGATTCTCCCTCCACAGACATATCACAGGGGCAAATGGACTCCTAACTACAAAGGCCCATACGTGGTAAGGAAGGTTTTCTCCGGAGGAGCTTTACTATTGTCAACCATGGATGGAAAAGATTTCACATCCCCTGTGAACACAGACGCAGTTAAAAAATACTTTACTTAAAATAGACCCGCTGGAAAAAAAAAAGAAAATCCAGGCAAAAATGAGGCATCCCGTCGAACCATAAAAAGAATGGGTTCGGGAAAAAATTAGGGATAAATAGAAAAGAATGTAAACCTGTAAAGTTGAAAACCTGGAAAGGCGACTTTGGAAAAAATGGGTATCCCGGTGAATCGAAAACCCGCAAGGGCGATTCAGGCAAAAGTTAGGGATTTAAACAGCAAATGACTGCAGTCTGCGTGTGATGCGAGCATAGTGGATTCTGGGAGAACCCGAGGGTCAATCAATCAAATCAATTGCTTTGGAAGATGAAACATCAAGAGAAGCATCAAAGTCATGCGATTCATAGACGAATCAACACATGGTGGTTGTCTGTACTACATTGCCGACATTTTGTATATTTTTGCATTTCTGTACTATTTGCGCAACTTTCTCTTTTCATGAGTTGCATCTGTTGTAAATTTTCCTATTTACAGGCCATTTATCAATGAAGTACATGTTATTTAGAAAGCTTTTGTGCTTGTTTTAGCTTTTATTGTTTTGTTTGCAAAAGACGCCTGATGTTTTTGATAAAACTTTGCATACATAAACTTGTGGGCTTTGCTAATTGTCGCTACTGCGAAAATCGGCGCCGGCTGAACAGAAGAGTCGCCACCGTGCGTTATTTATCCCACGGGAGGGAAAGGAAACGCTCAGAGTAAACCTCGCACAACACGGGAAAAGGTATGGTCGTCGCAACCAAAACCTGGATTCGGGAGTCGGTTACGCAAGGGGAAGGTATTAGCACCCCTCACGTCCGTCGTACTCGACGGGATCCACGCTTGTTTTCGGGTATGGATTGTTATTTCTAGCTACTCTATAGGTCAGGGGTTAAAAGAAAATAAAATGAAAATAAAATGACTCGGCAAAGTATCGCACTTTATGCCTACGTATTCCCGTCTGGAACGAGAAATCAGAGTCAACGTAGTTCGCCTACCTACGGGAAAGGAGGGGAAGGTTGCTCGCTAGGATATCGCATCCTATGCCTACGTACTTCCACACTGCATGGAAGATCAGAGCAAACGTAGTTCGGGCCACGTACGACACAAGCTTGTCTTGATTGATTTTATTCCTTCTGAAAAAGGTTTTTCTGCTTAGCAGTCCAAGCGGACAAAAATAACGTTTTGATGAGTTCACATTCTTTTACGGAAGAAGTGTCTTTTATTGTGTTTGAAATTTTTATTGTGTTTTTCTGTTTGTTTTGAGAAATAAGAGACAGAACTCTAACCTACGGTTGCGAAGGGAATCGAACTAACCTAATGTTATAATGCATGGGTTAATACCTAATGTCTATCATGCTCCTCTCTTGCGCAGAGAGAAACAGAGATCCTAAGGGATAAACGGAAACAGAAACAATAGCAGATATATACTGTAAAGCGGTAAAATGCATGGATGCAGCAATACAAGCGAGGCAAGGGAGTCCCACTCGACCTCGAACCTAGAAAACAATAGGCAAAAGTGAACAGACTTCACTTTCAACCCAACAGGGTAAACAGCAAACAATACAGTCCAGAAAACCAATCAATACATCAAGAATGAATAACAGCAGAAAAAATAAACAGCTACAGCAGCTCTGCACCACATCAGTCTTCAAGCTTCAGCAAGCATCAATCTCCATCTCCACAGCTTTCTAGTAAGGTCTTGATCATCAATCTTCCATCTGCAATGGCTTTTCTTCAAGTCTCAATCTCCAGGATGAACATCAGTCAACCAGATGAAGTGAATGAATGTTAGACAGTCAATTACCTACCAAGGGTGGTTCATCAACTGTTAACATTATACAGATAATTTTCCCTCAAAAGTTCTATCTTTCAAATACATTCACTGATCCTTCCAAAGGAAGGAGGTGGATATTTGAAAGAGACTTTGAATCATAGAGAAAGGATGGATGCAGACAAGGCACTCCATGTTTGAGAAACAAGCTTTCTAATCTAGAGCTCTGCCTAGCTCCTAAACCCTAGTCTCCTCAACAGCTGCTAGCAAGAATCTCCTCTTCAACTCTGGAAGTTGGACTTCAATCTCTGGATCTCCAATGGCTTCATCATCACAAGTCTTCAGCTCTCTCACTCCCCAAGCAATCCCCATATCCATTTAGACAAACAATAATCCCCAGAGGGCACACCATACCAATCAATCAAATACAGACAGTAATATACTAATTGCAGTAGGGGAAACCTATTATTTTCTAAGGGGATCTATCCTATACCCATAACCCCTATAGTCCATACCCAAAAAACAAATGAAAATCTCCTAAAAGAATTAAACTATCTCACCTAAGTTGATTTAAAACCCTAATTTGAACACCTAAATGCCACACAAGCAAACTACTAAAAATAAACTTCTAAAAATCATGGCATAAAATCCAGAGAGTCTACACATTCATATTTGATAACACAAAAAAGAATGGACCTAAAATCACTAAGGAAGTGCATGAACCAAAATTGACAAATTCATGTATGAAATGAAACACCTAAAATAGGCATTTATTTGGAAAATATGGGAAAAATATCAAATAAAATATAAAATGCAATTTTTATTTTTTATAATTTTCTAGACATCTTGAAGAAATTAATGCAAAAAGAATCATTAAAAAATATGAAGTTTTCATTTTCTTATGATTTTTACAAAATGCATGAAAATGAAAAGAAATTAAAAAAAAAATGAAATATAGAGAAATAGAGGGAGGAGGTGAGAATAGCAAGGCGCTCTAGTTAAAATCCAGGTGGGCCACAAGCTGGGAGGTGCGTATAGTAGAATAACTAGGCCCATGCGCGTCAGAAAAATAAAAGAAAAATTGAAAAGAAAAATTGAAAAGCCACGGTGCAGAAAGTAAGGGTTTTACGCGTATTTGGCATTGGGCTTATAAAAGGGGGTGGGGATAGGAAAATCAAATCCAGGCCCAAACATGCGTTTAAGTGAAACGCATCGTTTCACACTTGGTCACTTCCCTCCGTTTTTCCCTTCAAATGTGGACCATACGATTAGCTTAAGAAGTCAAACATTCAGGATGATCGGACGGCTATTGGTCATCGTCCCCAACACGACCTCTAGGGTTTTCAGAACCAACCTTCATGCAAGGAACTTCAAGTTCTTCGTTCTCTCTCCATAGGCCATGAAGTCACGAACTTCCAAAACCAAACTCACTCCATTTCTTCCCCTCTACAAGACCATGCCAGTGGTTCTCTCTAAAACCTTCCTAAAAACCAAACCCGATAGCTGGAAGTCTGGGGTACCATTGAATTGCACTGAGATGAACCTCAATAATTCTTGCTAAAATTAACCCTACTGTAATATACATGCTACCCTAGTTATTCTATGATATCTAGCAAGGATTATTATGCCCTAATCTGTGAGTTCTAAGTCATCAAAGTTTCACTGCCCTAATGGAAATCATCATTAATGGCTCTAACAGTTTCAGTACATCATCCCCTATCCTAACCTAACCAATCTAAACTAAAAATCTAACCTAACAACACCTAAACAGGGAGATACAAGAGAATTCACCAACCTGCACTTCTTGATGAAACAAATGAGAAAGAGCTCGAATCAACTCTTGAAAACTTTCAACAATGGTCCTTGGGAGGTGCTATGACTTCTGTTTGCAATGGTTCTTGTTCAAGCCTCTTGAATCACTCTATCCACACCTTCATGCAAATTGGAGGGAAGCTTTGGATCACACGAGCCAGCCACTAATTCCTCTGGTTCTTGCTTGCCAATTGCTCTGTGATGATGGTAGGTGATGATGATAACAAGAATTATGGTGGTTGATGAGGTTTCAATGGAGTTTGAAAGCAAAATGCAATTTGGATGAAGGAATTCAAACTATGGTATGCAAGCACAATCAGTCACCAACCCCTGCACAAATGGCTTCATTTCATTATATAGATGATTACTAACAGCTTGAGAAGTTTCTAGATTGATCCTAGAGGGATCTAGAAACTTGTGGAAATTTCATGAAGTTCTCATTTGATGATATGTTGAAGATCTCTTATCTCATGCTTTCCCCTTTGTAAACTTGTATTAAAATATCCTTTCATGAGATATTAGGAGTGTATGTATGAAAAACCAAGCTTTTCCTTGCCTTGTGTTAAGTTTTACCAAGTTGCCTTATGATGCAAGCATGAACTTTACAAAGTAGCCCCCATTTTGAGACCTCAAATCAAAAATCTATTTGAACCATTGTTTTTAAAATTATGTTTGGATTCAAAATGACATATTGGATGACCCATATTGGATTTGTAGATCTCTCAAACCAATTTTTTATTTCAACTTTTTCAACTTATATGCCTTTTTTAGGTCATTTTCACCAACTTTGGTCAAGTCTCATTCTATGCATTTCCAAACTTTCATGAATTCTTTTAATGACTTAAAATGGCATTTTGAGAAACTTTGATGTTGTGAAGTTTTTCATTTGAAGCTCCCTTGTATGAGTTTTAGGCATAGGCTAAGAATGACCTGTAATCCTCAGATGACCAAAATACCCTTTGCTTGCCAAGACCATAAGTAGAGCTACACAAATCATATGAAGGCATATTATACCATTATAGAAAGCTAAGACAATGAGGAGAAATTCTTATGTTGACCAGAAATTCATTTGAAATTTCCTTGAGGGGTAAAAATAGCTTGGAAGTCAAGTCACTTTCACAGACAAAATTTCAGATACCTCAGATGACCTGTAACTTGCAAGGACCATAACTTGAGTTCTATAAATCTCCTTGATGTCTTCCACCACTCAAATTAAAGGTATTGAGATCCTCTACAAGTTTCATGTTGGCCAAGGATCCATTTGAGACTTTCATTTTGACTTATCTTGCTTGGAAATTTGACCTAAACTAGGGGATTTTACACAGAAACCCTAATTTAGAAACTCCTCTTATCCTTGATTTCTCTTGATTTCTTCTTAGCATACCACCATATCCTCTTCTACATGTCAAATGATGAACCCCACATCTCTCCAATAGCCCTTAATGCCTTTCAATCAATCCTTTGACCTAGGGTTGACCCAGGGTTGACCCAGATGAAACCCTAGTTGACTGTCTTCATCCCCAACTCTTATGACAACACCAATGACTTGTCTCCTTCTCCAAATGAAATTCTAAGTCTCTCTTGATGTCTAGATACTCTCCATGCTCAGCCCACAGCTCACAATCCCTTTGTTGATCCTCAGATACCCTCAGATAGGAGAAGGATGTACTTGCTTGATCCATTGACTTCTCCAACCTCCAAATTCTTTTCTGATGACTTGAATGAGATTGAATCAGGATAATAACCTCTTGATAGGCCTCTAGAGATGAGAATAATGATTGGTCCCCTGTTGGATGACTTGCTATGCTTATGCTATGCAGATGATTAGACTATGTACATGACTCTATATGCAAATGCTAATGATATTGAAACATAAACCAAGTGAATGAGGTTGAGAAAATTTTGGGGTGCAACAGCTGCCCCTATTCAAGCGACTTGGACCCGATTGGGTGAAGAGCCCGGAGCCTTCAGACATTCGCGGTACGAGACGGTTGAATACTCAGAACCCTGGAAATTTGCCAACCGCAGAAATAAACCGCGCCCCTGCTTGGGGAACGACCTTCATCGACTGAATTTAACTGTTATGGCAACCCACTGATCTCGCGCGACCGTGCTGGGGATTCTTTTCATCATCCTGAAAAAGATTTTCATTGCAGGGATAGAACTTTGTTGGTCCACGTTAGAACTCCATCTGTCATCAACACGGAGAAACTTCAACAACTTTGCTGGGGATGGCTCGTCTGCCTTCTCGTCAGAAATAAATCGTCCACGTTAGGAATAACTCTTCCACGTTAGGAATAACACCGTCCACGCTAGGAGTAACATCGTCCACGTTAGGACTCGCCCTTCCACGTAAGGAATAATCGTTCCATGTTAGGAATAACATCGTCCGCGTTAGGACTCGCCCTTCCACGTAAGGAATAAGACTTCGTCTGGATCTGTCCACGTCAGGACTAAACTCTCTGGGTTATGAATACTTCGTCCCCGTTAGGACTCACCCTTCCATGTTAGGAATACATGTCCACGTCAGGACCCACCTTTCCACGTAAGGAATATATCGCTTTTCCACGTAAGGAAACCATCTATCGTCTTGATTTGTCCACGTAGGGACTCCAATCTTTCCACGTAAGGAATGCCATCTTTTTCCACGTAAGGAAACGAACTTCTTTTCTTTCCACGTAAGGAATAAATCTGATATGTCCATGTAAGGACTCAATCTTTCCACGTAAGTGTTGCACCCTAAAATTTGCCCAACCTTATTCACTTGGTTTATGTTTCATTATCATTAGCATTTGCATATAGAGTCATGTACATAGACTAACCATCTGCATAGCATGAGCATAGCAAGTCATTCAACAGGGGACCAATCATTATTCTCATCTCTAGAAGCCTATCAAGAGGTTATTATCCCAATTCAATCTCATTCAAGTCATCAGGAAAGAATTTGAAAGCAAAGAGTTCAGCAGATCAAGCCTTGAGTCCATCTCCTAGCTGAGGGTATCTGAGGATCAACAAGAGGGTTGTGAGCTGTGGGGTGAAGGCATGGAGAGTATCTAGACATTATGAGAGACTTAGAAAGTCATTTGGAGAAGAAAACAAGTTGTTGATGTGATCATAAGAGCTACAGTTGAAGACAGTCAACTAGGGTTTCATCTGGGTCAACCCTAGGTCAACCCTAGGACAATTGACTGACTTAAAAAGGCATTCAAGTCTATTGGAGAGATGTGGGGTTCATAATTTGACATGGAGAATAAAGATATGGAGATATGCCAAGGAGAATTCAAGAGAAATCAAGGAGAAGAGGAGTTACTAAATTAGGGTTTCTCTGTAAAATCCCCTAGTTTAGGTCAAATTTCCAAGCAAGATAAGTCAAAATGCTAACTTCAAATGGCTTCTTGGCCAACATGAAACTTGTAGAGGATCTCAAGATCTTTAATTTGAGTGGTGGAAGACCTCAAGGAAATTTATAGAACTCAAGTTATGGTCCTTGCAAGTTACAGGTCATCTGAGGTGTCTGAATTTTTGTCTGTGAAAGTGACTTGACTTCCAAGCTAGTTTTGCCCCTCAAGGAGATTTCAAATGAATTCTTGGTCAACATAAGAATTGTTCCTCATTGTCTTAGCTTTCTAGAATGGTATGGCATGCCTTCATATGATGTGGAGAACTCAACTTATGGTCTTGGCAAGCAAAGGGTATTTTGGGCATTTGTGAATTACAGGTCATTTTAACCTATGTCCAAAACTCATACAAGGAGGCCTCAAATGGAAAAACTTACAACATCAAACTTGCTCCAAATGGGATTTTAAGTCTAGAAAGAAGGTCACAAATTATTGGAGAAGCTCATAACATGAAGTTGCATAATTGGTCAAAATATGAACTAAAATGGCTTATAAAGTGAATAAATTCAAGATGGAAAATGGTTTGGGAGATTTCTAAGTCCAAATGGAGACTTCCAATATATGATTTTGAATGGAAAAACAATTCTAAGAACAATGGTTCAAACACTTTTTTGAGTTTAGAAGGAAAAAAAGAAGTTATCTTTGGTTACTTGTAATTGAAGAAACATAACCAAAATGGATCAAAGTTGGAAAACAAGGGAATGTGCAAGATGGATCTAGAATGTTCATTTGGGGTCTATATATTCATGAAATGAGAATTTGGCAAGGGTTGGCTTCATTTTCACCAAGAATTTCACAAGCTTTCTCATACTTTTTCATTGAAGTTTTCATTCCAATCTCACAAAACCTTCACCAATTCTCATCCACATGAATTCAATCTTGTTCCATCATCATCATAGATCATAATTGAAGCAAAGACTTGGTGATTAGGATCCATTTTCGTGCACCATATTCAAGAACATCAAAACTACAAATTCCATTGGACAGCATAATTCAAGCAAGGAATCATCACAACATTGCATACAGAATTGAGTACTGAGTTTGTGGATCAAGATCCAAGTCTCAAAAGCTTCAGATCATCAATCTTCCATAGCTGTTTTCAAGGTTTCACACCAGGTAAGTTTTCATTCGATTTGCCTGATTCAGTTAGTTAGGCATGTTGTTGTTAGTTTAGATATGATCTAGGTGGTTAGGAGATTAGTTTAGATGAATTTGGAGTGATTTAGAGACCATTGGTAGCAGGTGCCATAAGCTGTTAGTGCTTGAATCTCTTGGATTAATGCGTTAGAATGTTAGTTTGATTGATCAGATTAATGACCATTAGTTGTAGATTAGTTTAGGTTAAGTTTGGGGAAGAATTGAGTTGGTGCATATCAGTGTAATTTCATGGTGACAAGAGTTTGATACCATCGGGTTGAAGGATTTATTGAATTTCAGACTGAATTGAAACCACAGGATTGTAGAGGGAGAGATTTAGCATGATTTTCATGTTTACATCGTGTGGATTGGTTGCTTGTAGAGTGAGAACAGAGTGGGAGAAAGTGTGCTCGTGCATGGAGGTTTAATGGAGAAACCCTAATTCTAACAGGTCAAGTGAGGAAGACACAATCGTGGCCGTTCCTTGGGCCTTGGACTTTTGACTTTTGGAATGATCCTGTGGCCATCATTCAATCTGATTTGTGGAGGGAATTGAACTGGGTGCCAAAACGCACCGTTTCATTAATTGAAACGGGCGGGCCTCAGGCTATTTTGCTATCCCCACCCCCAGTGCATAGGCCCAATGCAATTTCAACGTAATTCCTCTTCTTTTCTCACCCCCCTGGCATTTCCTTCTATTTCTTTATTTTCTGAATGAAGCTGGGCCTTAACCAGAATGCTAAGCGCACCCCCATTGTTGGCCCATCCTCTGCTTATAACTGCGCGTGGTTACTATTCTAACCCCCCTCCCTCATTTTAATTCAATTTTATTTTCTTAATTCCATTTTAATTTTTACCAATTTCATAAATTCATAACTAATTCATAAAAAATGCATTTTAATCCATTCTTTTTACCATATTTTCTTTAGGATGTCTAGAATATTATAGAAAAATAAAATTTCATTTTTATTTTTATTTCATATTTTTTCCATATTTTCTAAATAAATGTCATATTAAATAGTTTCATTTCATGCATCATTTTAATAATTTTTGTTCTCTTACATGCTTTAATATTTTTTGGTCATTCTTTTTAGATTGTTTAGATGAGATATTCAACTTGTAGAAATAGTTTAGTTCCCATTTTTAGAGATTAATTTTAGGTGATTAATAAATACTTGAACATCATGTACAAAACTAGGGTTTTAGGTGACAACTTAAGAAGTTTGATTTCATTTCCCTCAGGACTTAGGGCTTGAATAGATTAGTTATGGGACTATAAGGGCTATGGGTAGCTACTAGATCCTTTAGAAAAGTCAGGATTCCCCTACTGCTATTATTACTGTCTGTATATCTGATTGTCTGGTGTGGTGTGCCCTCTGGGGATTGTTGCTTGTTTGTTTGGGGTATTGGGTTTGTCTGGGGCCCTGGGGAAGCTGAAGATTTGTGAAGATGAAGACCATTGGAGATCCAGAGATTGAAGATCAACTGTCAGAGTTGAGGAGGAGATTCTTGCTAGCAGATGCTGAGGAGACTAGGGTTTAGGAGCTAGGCAGAGTTCTAGGTTAGAAAACTTGTTTCTCAAACATGGATTGCCTTGTCTGCATCCATCCTTCCTCTATGATTCAAAGTCTCTTTCAAATATCCACCTCCTTCCTTTGGAAGGATCAGTGAATATATTTGAAAGATAGAACTTTTGAGAGGAGACTTTCTGCTTGATGTTAACAGTTGATGAACCACCCTTGGTAGGTAATTAACTGTCTAACATTCACTCACTTCACTCTTGTGACTGATTCCTCATCATGGAGGTTTGAGCTTGAAGAAAAGCCATTGCAGATGGAAGACTGATGATCAAAGCCCTTGCCTGAAGGCCATGAAGATGGAGATTGATGCTTGTTGAAGCCTGTGGCTGATTGGAGAGCTGCTGATGCTGTTTCTTTTGCTGTTGTATTTCATTTCTGATGTATTGATTGGTTTTCTGGACTGTATTGTTTGCTGTTTACCCTGTTGGGTTGAAAGTGAAGCCTGTTCACTTTTGCCTATTGTTTTCTAGGTTCGAGGTTGAGTGGGACTCCCTTGCCTCGCTTGTACTGTTGCATCCATGCATTTTACTGTTTTACTATATATCTGATATTGTTTCTGTTTCTGCCTATCCCGTAGGATCTCTGTTTCTCTCTGTGCAAGAGAGGAGCATGATAGACACTAGGTCTTAACCCATGCATGATAACATTAGGTTAGTTTGTTTCCCTTCGCAACCGTAGGTTAGAGTTCTGTCTCTTTCTTCCTCAAAACAAACAGAAAAACATAATAAAGATTTCAAACACAATAAAAGACACTTCTTTCGTAAAAGAATGTGAACTCATCAAAACGTCATTTTTGTCCGCTTGGACCCCTAATCAGAAAACCTTTTTTTCAGAAAGAATAAAATCAACCAAGACAAGCTTGTGTCTTTCGTGGCCCGAACTACGTTTGCTCTGATCTTTCATGCTGTATGGAAGTACGTAGGCATAGGATGCGATATCCTAGCGAACAACCTTCCCCTCCTTTCCCGTAGGTAGGCGAACTACGTTGACTCTGATTTCTCGTTCCAGACGGGAATACGTAGGCATAAAGTGCGATACTTTGCCGAGTCATTTTATTTTCATTTTATTTTCTTTTTAACCCTTGACCTATAGTTTAGATAGAATAACAATCCATACCCGAAAACAAGCGTGGATCTCGTCGAGTACGACGGACGTGAGGGGTGCTAATACCTTCCCCTTGCGTAACCGACTCCCGAATCCAGGTTTTGGTTGCGATGACCATACCTTTCCCGTGTTGTGCGAGGTTTACTCTGAGCGTTTCCTTTCCCTCCCGTGGGATAAATAACGCACGGTGGCGACTCTTCTGTTCAGCCGGCGCCGATTTTCGCAGTAGCGACAGCTGGCGACTCTGCTGGGGACCCAACGTCCCCTGACTGCTAAGGACTGCGATGGTTCTTATGCATTTGGGATCCAACGTCCCTTGAGAGAGTCAATCCTAACGCTTGTTTTCCCGTCGAGGGTTTTGTATGGAGTTACTGTATATTTCTGACCTTGTATTTTCAGCTTTATATATTGATTATTATTGCTGTATCTTGGGGTGTGACGGGTGTTCTGATATTGAGAGATAAGCCGGACCTGGGCTTGAGTGCACCTAGAATTAGCGTAGAAATTAGTGGGCGCCCGCTTGCTTTGCTTGCTTTGGTGTCCCATGAAATCTACACTCAGACGAGGTTCCTCTGGTTGGCCTCCTGCCCCTTCCTTTGGTGGGCGTGGGTTGCTGGTTAGTTGGATTGTCGACTCTGGGGACCGATCATTTGGAAGTTGGCTGAGTGAGGCCTCTTCAGGATTTGATGATGCCACTCCTTCTGGGAATCGTATCATCAACCCTGAAAGTCTGTGACGCCGACGACCGCATAGGATGCCGTACCTTGTGCCAGTTATAGGGCCACCCACCTGTGAGGGGATTCAGGGTTATGAAGGTAACCAGACCTTCAGATACCGGTTATTTCTCGATCAGAGATCCTGGTTATTTATGGAGAGTTATGAGGTCTGTCAGAGACCATTGGGAGATGTGTTCTGAGGTCTGTCAGAGACCAGTTGGAGAGTTCTGAGGTCTGTCAGAGACCAATTATAGATGTGATTTGAGGTCTATCAGAGACCAGTGAGTTATGATTTGAGGTCTGTCAGAGACCAGTGTTGGAGTTTCATTTTAGGTCTATCTGAGACCAGGGTTTGATGACTTCTAGATGGTCTATCTGAGACCTTTCTTGATTGGGTTTAGGCTATTCAGCTGCAGCTTCGGTCCCTGTTGAATGTTACTTGCATTGCATTGCCTGCATATCCATTATCATTTGCATTTCACTAATGTGTGTCTGTGCTGCAGGTGCATTTGCATTTCCCTAGTTCTAGTGCCCAGACTTCTGAGTGTTTGATCATGACTAGCTTACGGAGAACGGTCGCTTACAAATTGCCTACGCCTGATATTGTTCCTTTACTGGGGTTGATCTCTCTTGCTGATGAGGGTGTTCGTAGGAGTTTCCGGATGAGCTATGGTAGATTATTGAGATTGGTGTGCAAACCTACAGAGGTAGAGTTAGATGGGCTGTATGCTTTGATGCAATTCTATGACCCTGCTTTGAGGTGCTTTACGTTCTCTGACTTTATTATGGGACCAACCCTGGAGGAATACGCTGAGTATGTTGAGCTGCCCGTGCAGAATCAGGTTCCATTCATTCATTATGACGCCAAACCCAAGCCGGAGGATTTGGCAAAAGCCTTGCATGTTGATGCTTCTGAACTTGTGACTACTGGTTCCCGTGGAGTTCCAGGCTTCTCATTTCAGTTCTTAGTTGGTAAAGCCCAAGAGTACGCCAAGAATGGGTGCTGGGTTGCTTTCAATGCTGTGTTGGCTTTGTGCATTTATGGCATAGTTTTATTCCCCAATATACCGGATTTTGTGGACTTTGACGCTTTCTACTTGTTTGCCGCTGGTAATCCTGTACCTACCTTACTCGGAGATCTCTACCACTCACTGCATTACAAGAATGAGAAGGGAAGAGGGAAGAATGTTCACCTGTGTGTGCCCTTGTTGAGTATGTGGTTTGAAAGTCACCTTCCTAAGAGAGGATCTGCTGCAGAGACTACAGTTCCAGTTGGTTGGCCAGAGCGTCTAATGAGGCTATCGTCGGAAGACATGGAGTGGTTTGATCGAGACCTGCTGGGATCTGAGCTTGTCTTCAGTTGTTCTGGGTACCCTAATGTGCCGTTGATAGGAAGAAAAGGGTGTATCAACTACAACCCTTCTCTATTCATTCGCCAGTTCGGATATGCGCTGAAGAATCCACCTCAGGAGGAGGAAGTACAGGAATCTCTGTACTTCACTGGAGATTTGAAGGGGGAATTGTTAGCCAAGTTGCAACATGCCTGGACGCGTATTAACCGCAAAGGGAAGCCGTTGTTAGGAAAGAACGACTGTCAGGCCTATGCACCTTATAGAGTTTGGATTCAGGAGAGGGCTAGTCAGTTGAAGATGCCATTTCCAGATGCACCAATTCTCGTTCCCGTCCCGGTAGCAGAGCCAACTACTGTTTCTAGAGAAGCCTATGAACAGGTTGTGAAGGAGAAAGAAGCCTTGATGAAGATTAATGAGGGGTTAGAGCAAGAGCTAGCCCAGGCACGCAGCGAGAAAAACAAGGCCGTATATGCTTTCCAACAACAGATCGAGCTGGTAAACAGGTTAGGAGCTGAGTTGACTGAGGAAAAGAAAAAGCGCGAACGTCTGGGGCAAGAGTTCAGAAGCTCCCATGACATGCTGGAAGCCAAAAAGAAAGCGCTCGACGCAGCTCACCGAGAGATATCCTCTTGCAATAAGACTTGGAATGCTACACTCACCAACAACAAGAAGAGGGAAGATAAGCTGAAGCAGCAAATCTCCGACCTCGAAGAGAAGTTGAAGTCTAGCATCAAGAAGTACGAGGAAGAAGTGATGAACCGGTATAGTGTCCAGCATGCACTGAACAAGGCAATCAAATCCAGAGATGAAGCAGTGTCCCAGAAGCGAAAGTTAGAAGATTGCTTCGGAGAAGCAACATGGGAAGAAACTGCTGAAGATGTGCGCCGTGTCCTTAAAAGGAGAAACCAGCTTGTTGAAGGGCTGCTTGATCGACCAAGCCATCCGGAGACCAAGAAATTGATAGACGAGTACAAGACTTTTGGGAGGATTTGATCATTTCACGTAGTTATTTGTATGCTTTATTTGCATAGTGCTGACCATCACCAGGATTGTTGGTTGAGGGCATGCCTTCTTTGTACTCTCAGTGATATTGTGCCCTGGGATTATTGATTCTCTCTGCAATATATGAGGCTTTCTATGATTCAGCTCCGATATTCCTATTGTCAGCACTGTCACTGCACCGGCACCTTCGCACTAGAACTGGGGGAATGAACTTCCCTAATGCACAGACACATTGCATTGCATTCATGCTCATATTGCATTACAGGTAATCTTTGAATGGTGTCTTATTTCCTGCTCTGTACCAGGTACTTAACAGGATTCCAGATCAACATCCGCACCGCTATTCTACACGATCCAACTGTCGGAAAGTCATGGACCAAATTCAGAACGAGATGCAGGATGTGCGCGAGAAGCTCGCCCTCTTCATGCAGACCATGGAAGCTATAGCAAAAGGGCAAGAGAATTTGCAGGCCATGGTCCAGCCTCTGTTGGCTCGCAACGCTGGTCATGGTAATGACGATCATCAGTCTGTCCGGGTTGATACTGCTCATGGAGACGGCACTCCCACGCCCGTGGCTCCGCCCGTGGTCAATATACCTGCCGCTAACGTCAACAACGCTACCGCTGCTGTGAATGGTAACGTCGGAGTTGGAAATGAAACTGCTGTCCATAACGCTGGGCTGGGAGATGTCAATTTGGGAGATAATCTCGGAGGCAATGGTTTTGTCAACGCTGGGTTCGGATTCAACGATCAGGGATTTGATAACACTGGCAAGTATGGCTTTAACGCTCAAGGCTTTGGGCAAGATGGTTATGGTATGGTCAATCAGGGTCACGGAGGCTTTGGAAACGGAAACGGTGCTGGATTTATGGCTGTTGGTCCCGCTGGAGGTGTTCAAGGGTACGGCAACAGAGGCCGAGTTCCGGGGATGAATCAGGTCAGAGCTGGACGTAATAATGCATATGATGGGTACGGGGCTGGAAATGGTCTGTGGCAAGAGGATCAGTAGGAAGATGCCTTCTCCGGAGGAGGCTTTGAAGGGCCGATGGATGATTCTCAAAAGATTAGAATGCTGGAAGAGCAAATGAAGGGAGTCCTAAATCAGAGTGCTGTGGGATTGGACATGGCGACTATGGGCTTGGTACCTGGCTTGAGGGTGCCCATTAAATTTAAAGCCCCTGCGTTCGATAAATACAAAGGAGACACATGTCCGAAGGTGCATGTACGAGCTTATTACAGAAAGATGTCTGCATACTCCACTGATGAAAGAATGCTAATGCATTTCTTTCAGGATAGTCTATCGGGTCCTTCCCTAGAGTGGTACATGGGGTTGGAGCCAACTGATATCAAGACATGGAAGCAATTGGCGGAGGCATTCGTAGCCCATTACAAGTATAACAGCGACCTGGCACCCAATCGGGTCCAGTTGGCCGGGCTTTCGCAGAAGAAGGGGGAGAGTTTTAAGGAGTACGCGCAAAGGTGGCGCGATATGGCTGCCAGGGTCCGTCCTCCTGTCGAAGATAAAGAAATGAATGACATGTTTGTCGGCACATTCACCGGGCTGTTTCATGATATGCTGTTTCATACGTCTCTGGCCAGTTTTTCAGACCTGATTCTGATGGGTGAAAAGATTGAGCGTAATATTAAGCAAGGAAAGTTCCAGGTCGAGGAATCAACTGCATCTGGCAGTAATAAGAAAGCTTATGGTGGGCGCCGTCAGGGCGAAGCTAGCGCTGTATTTGGAGGCCGAGGCAGGGGAAGAAGTCAATATCGTCAGCCGCAGCAAGTGTCGAGTGTTACTATCCCCTATCAGCAACAACCAATCCAGCAACAACAATCGGTTCAGCAGCAACCAATGCCACAGCAGCAGCAGCCTCAGCAGGGGGCACAGCAAGCTCAACGAAGATTCCAGGGTGGCAAGCCGAGAAGAGTATTTGAGAAGCCTCCCTCAACCTATGCTGATTTATTGCAGACATTGTTGGGATTGAATCTGGTAGAGAAAAGAACCTTGGCACCGATCACGGGGACTCCCCCGTTCGGCTATGATGCGAATAGGCACTGCGAGTTTCATTCTGGAGCCCCGGGCCACGATATAGAAGGGTGCCATGCTTTTAAGCACGTTGTGCAGGATCTCTTGGACAACAAGTCTATCAACTTCGGAACGGCAGTTCTGAATATAGTCCAGAAACCCATGCCTAATCATGGGGCGAACGCCGTGCTGACTGAGGAAGGTCTGAATCTAATTATGAATGTTGAGGATTTAAAGACGCCGCTGGGCGAGATAAAAAGCCGACTGTTGCAAGGAGGTGTTTACCCGGGTTGTAATGAGTACTGCTTAGATTGTTGGGCCCTAGCTGGGGGGTGTGAGGATTTGAAGAAAGGCATCCAGGCCTTGATTGATGAAGGTATATTGCAGTTTGATCGAACAGCAATTGATGAGCCGGCAGGGGCAGTAGTGGATAATCGGAGTGATGTGGCCACAGTGACGATTCCGCGGAAGACGATCACTATTTCAGCACCAGCTCAGCGACCACCGATTACCATAACTAAAGCCGGGCCAATCCCGTATGAGAACACGAGAGCAGTCCCGTGGTCATATGGGCTAGAGGTGTATTGTGATGGGATTAAGATCGATGTCAACAAGCAGCCAGTGGAGATTGTGGATAATGTTGGGGGCTCAGGAGGCATGACGAGGAGTGGCAGGATCTTTATATCTCCTGAAGTGGAAGCCGAAAGACTAGCGAAAGGAAAAGGGAAAGCGGTTGAGAATGTTCCGGTACAAGCAAATGAAAAAGAAGCAGCATCTAAAGATGTAGAAGAATTCATGCGCTTAATTCGGAAAAGTGATTATAAAATTGTGGAGCATCTACAGCAGACACCGTCCAAAATATCTATTCTGTCATTGCTGTTATGTTCGGAAGCTCACCGAAATGCTTTGCTGAAAGTCCTGGACACTTCTTTTGTACCCCAGGATGTCTCTGTAAATCAGCTAGAAGGAGTATTAGCACATGTGAATGCTGGCCACAGTCTGGGCTTTACTGATTTTGACTTGACTCCGAAAGGGAGGGATCATAATATGGCATTACATGTATCTGTTGAGTGTCGAGGATCGACAATGTCACACGTATTGGTTGACACCGGGTCGTCTTTGAATGTGCTGCCTAAGAAGGCGATGATGAAGCTGGATGTTCGAGGAATTTTGTGCACACCCAGTGATTTGGTAGTCAGAGCATTTGACGGCACGCGGAGAACAGTCTTCGGATCGATTACCTTGCCTCTGCAAGTGGGGCCGGAAGTGTTTGCAACCGAGTTTTATATCATGGATATACAGCCTGCGTACAGCTGCTTGCTGGGAAGACCTTGGATTCACGGGGCAGGGGCAGTCACGTCTACCCTGCATCAGAAGTTAAAGTATATGGTCGGAGACAGCGTAGTCACCGTGTGCGGAGAAGAAGACATCCTGGTCAGCCATTTATCATCGTTTAAATATGTGGAAGTCGATGGGGAGATCCACGAGACGCCATGCCAGGCATTCGAAGGTTTGCGCATCAAGGACAAAGGTCCCAGGCCGAGCAAAGTGCCGGAGATAGCTGTTTCATCGTATAAGGAAGCTCAAGCGCTGGTGGAAGCAGGGGAAGCCAAAGGCTGGGGCAAAGTATTGGACATTCCTGTGAAAATGGACCGGTTCGGACTGGGGTACCGACCGTCGTCATCAACTCCTTCCGTGGGGGCCCCTCATTTCAGAAAGTCGATCACCATCTCTGCCAGTGGAGTATGCCATGAATCTGTCAATGCTGCTTCAGAGTCTGATGAAGGGGACAGCGACTGTGATATGGATGCCTGGATTCAGCCAAACACGCCAGGACAAGGACTGTGCAACTGGTCTATTCAGGAGCTTGTTCCTGTGACCTTTAAACAGTAATACTTTGCTTTATTAATTGTTGAATCATCTGATGTCTTGCCCGGGGCATCAGGTTTTGCTTAGGGCTGTGTTGTTATAAACATTGCTTGTTAATCATTAAATAAATGGCGTTTTTTCATGAGCAAATACTGTAATCCCTGTCTTTCTTGTTTTATATTTTCAATAAAATGGCAATGTGGTTATTCGCTTTATACGCATTTTGAAGCACTTAACCATTCCTTTTGCAGGATAACATTTTCAGATGACATCCTTGAACCACCTATGACTCGTCCCGACTTCGAGCACCCGGTATTCCAGACCGAAGAAGAGGTTGTCGAAGATAGCGACGTTCCTGAAGAACTGTCTTGGTTGGTGAAGCAAGAGGAAAAAGCCATTCTGCCTCACGACGAGGTCATCGAAATTATCAATTTGGGGTCGGAAGGGGTTGAGAAGAATATTCGTATCGGAGCCGCACTGCAGGGTGATATCAAGCGAAAGCTGGTTGAAATGCTCCGAGAGTATAATGATGTATTCGCTTGGTCGTATGAAGATATGCCAGGGCTCG
Source organism: Lathyrus sativus (assembly GCA_963859935.3). Taxonomy (NCBI): domain Eukaryota; kingdom Viridiplantae; phylum Streptophyta; class Magnoliopsida; order Fabales; family Fabaceae; genus Lathyrus; species Lathyrus sativus. Next base: position 119,135,034 of record OZ012736.1, on the reverse strand, counting down.
ATACAGATATGGTTGTGCATCGCCTGCCACTGAAAGAAGATTGCCCACCAGTCAAACAAAAACTTCGCAGGACCCGACCAGATATGGCAATGAAGATCAAAGAGGAGGTTCAGAAACAGTGGGACGCTGGTTTCCTGGCTGTGACGAAGTATCCCTCATGGGTTGCTAACATCGTACCAGTGCCAAAGAAAGATGGCAAGGTTCGAATGTGCGTGGATTATAGAGATTTGAATAAAGCAAGCCCAAAAGACGATTTTCCACTTCCTCATATTGACGTGTTAGTTGATAATACTGCTCAATACTCCGTATTCTCCTTCATGGATGGCTTTTCAGGCTACAATCAGATTAAAATGGCGCCAGAGGATATGGAGAAGACTACTTTCATAACGCCTTGGGGAACATTTTGTTACAAAGTGATGCCCTTTGGTTTGAAAAATGCTGGGGCAACGTATCAGCGTGCTATGACGACTCTTTTCCATGACATGATGCATAAAGAGATCGAAGTTTATGTTGACGATATGATTGCTAAATCCCAGACGGAGGAAGAGCATCTGGTGAATCTGCTGAAGTTGTTTAAAAGGCTTAGGAAGTTCAGGCTGAGGCTGAACCCTAACAAGTGCACCTTCGGGGTGAGATCGGGTAAACTGCTGGGGTTTATCGTAAGCGAAAGAGGAATAGAGGTCGATCCTGCTAAAATAAAAGCGATTCAAGAAATGCCGACGCCTAAAACAGAGAAAGAGGTGCGCGGGTTTTTAGGGAGGTTGAACTACATTGCCCGGTTCATATCTCACCTAACGGCCACGTGTGAACCACTATTCAAGCTGCTAAAGAAAGATCAAGCTGTAACGTGGAACGAAAATTGTCAAAAGGCGTTCGACAAAATAAAGAAGTATCTGCAGGAGCCTCCTATTTTGATACCCCCAGTGGCAGGGAGACCCTTGATAATGTATTTGACGGTTCTTGAGGGAAGCATGGGTTGTGTTCTCGGTCAACACGACGAGACGGGGAGAAAAGAGCATGCGATCTATTACTTGAGTAAGAAGTTCACAGACTGTGAATCTCGATACACAATGTTGGAGAAAACCTGTTGCGCGCTAGCCTGGGCCGCCAAGCGTTTGAGGCAGTACATGCTGAATCATACAACCATGCTCATCTCGAAGATGGATCCAATCAAATATATATTCGAAAAGCAGGCGTTGTCAGGTAGAATTGCCCGGTGGCAGATGATCTTGACTGAATACGACATTCAATACGTCTCGCAAAAGGCTATAAAAGGGAGTGTGCTGTCTGAGTATCTGGCGGAGCAGCCTATTGAAGAATACCAATCAATGAGATTTGATTTTCCTGACGAGGATATCATGTATCTCAAGATGAAGGATTGTGAAGAGCCGTTACCAGACGAAGGACCAGAGCCGGGGTCCAAATGGCAGATGATATTTGACGGAGCCGTGAATGCTTACGGTAGCGGAATAGGGGCAATTATCACCACGCCGCACGGGTCGCACATCCCGTTTACTGCCCGATTAACCTTTGCCGTTACCAACAATGAGGCCGAATACGAAGCTTGTATAATGGGGCTTGAAGAAGCCATTGATTTGCGAATCAAACATTTAGACGTATACGGAGACTCAGCTCTGGTGGTGAATCAGATCAAAGGGGAATGGGAGACACGTCAGCCCAATTTGATACATTATATGAATTATGCAAGGAGATTGTTGCCTTTCTTCGACAAGGTTGAATTGCATCACGTGCCGCGGGCAGAGAATCAAATGGCTGACGCCCTTGCCACTTTGTCTTCCATGTACAAGGTCAATTTCTGGAACGAAGCTCCCCAGATCACTATCTCTCGGTTGGACAGGCCAGCTTATGTATTTGTTATTGATGAAGCATCTGATGACAAACCGTGGTATTTCGATATCCTTAATTTCCTGAAGAATAAAGAGTATCCGGCTGGGGCATCCAGTCAAGATCAGAAGACTCTCAGGAGATTAGCGGGTAATTTCTACTTGAACCCGGATGGCGTCTTATACAGAAGAAACCACGATTTGGTGTTGTTGCGTTGTGTAGATGAGAAAGAGGCAAAGCTTCTCATGGAGGAAATTCACGAAGGTACCTTTGGTACGCATGCTGGCGGGCATGCTATGACGAGAAAGCTGCTGCGGGCAGGTTACGTTTGGCTGACGATGGAAACTGATTGTTTCAAGTTCGCGAGGAAGTGCCACAAGTGCCAAATTTATGCTGACAAAATACACGTGCCTCCGAGTCCTCTAAATGTGATGTCATCTCCATGGCCATTCTCGATGTGGGGAATCGATATGATTGGAAAGATTGAGCCGACAGCTTCTAACGGGCATCGGTTCATCCTAGTAGCAATCGATTATTTCACCAAGTGGGTGGAAGCGGCGTCTTATGCAAATGTAACGAAGCAAGTCGTGGCTAGATTCATCAAGAGAGATATCATTTGCCGATATGGGATCCCCGAGCGGATAATCACGGATAACGGTTCTAACCTGAACAACAAAATGATGAAGGAGCTCTGTCAGAATTTCAAGATCGAACATCACAACTCCTCCCCTTACCGACCCAAGATGAATGGCGCTGTCGAAGCGGCCAATAAGAATATCAAGAAAATTGTCCAGAAAATGGTGGTGACCTACAAAGATTGGCATGAAATGCTACCTTTCGCTCTGCACGGTTATCGTACGACGGTACGCACATCAACCGGGGCAACTCCGTTCTCGTTAGTATACGGAATGGAAGCGGTACTACCATTGGAAGTTGAGATCCCTTCTCTGAGGGTATTGCGAGACGTTCAGCTGGACGAGGCAGAATGGGTAACGAATAGATTGAACCAACTGAGTTTGATGGATGAGAAGAGGCTAGCTTCTCTGGCATACGGTCGTTTGTACCAAAGACGAATGAAGAAAGCGTACGACAAGAAGATACTTCCGCGAAGCTTTCAGACGGGCGACCTTGTGCTGAAAAGGATTCTCCCGCCGCAAGCAGATCACAGGGGCAAGTGGACCCCCAACTACGAAGGGCCATACGTTGTCAGTAAGGTCTTTTCGGGAGGAGCGTTGTTGTTGTCCATCATGGACGGAGAAGACTTTGCGTCACCTGTGAATTCGGACGCAGTTAAAAAATACTTTGCTTGAAATAGGCCCGCTGGACAAAAAAAGAGAGTCCAGGCAAAAATGGGGCATCCTGGCGAACCAAAAACAGAATAAAAAGGTTCGGGCAAAAATTAGGGATAAAATTGAAAAAATGTACACCCGCGAAGTTGAAAACCTACACTGGGCGGCTTCGGCAAAAAAGGGTATCCCGGTGAACTGAAAACCCGTAAAGGGCGGTTCACGCAAAAGTTAGGGATTTGAAAAGCAAATGACTGCGGTCCGAATTTGATATTGCAATGAGCATCAATGCGGGAGAATGCATTTGAGGAGTCAGTTATCGGATACAACCTCTTCAGAAGTGGGGATACCGGGAAAGCATTAGAGTCGGACGAGTCATGGGAGGATCAGTTCGTGGTGTTCATCTGCATCCAGTTGCCGACATGTGTACAAAATTTAATTTGTCAATATTTATGCTTCTTGTGCATACTTATGTATTTGCTTTGCGTAGCTTCCTCTTTTCAGGAGTTACATCCCGTGTACAAAAACTCCGCCCATTCAGGGGCCCAATCAATGAAAATGTGTTATTCAGTACTTGATGCCTGTTCTTTACTGTTTTGTGCATGATAAAGCGCCTAAGTTTATTGAAGCTAGCATGAGTATAACATTACTGGCCCTTGCCAACAATTGCTAAAGCTTTGAATTAACTGAGTGTAACGTCACTAACCTGAATTGATTTGATTGCACAGGCTTGTCTTGTCTTGTTTGTGTTGTTGCAGGTTTCATAACCATACGAAGAAGGTGATCAAAAGATTGCGATAACAAAAGACTCAGTCCCCACGCAGGTCATGCATGTTCTTCCTGAAGAAGGATAGAATCCCCCATCTAGTCGTAGCTTATCCAAAGGACGTGCTCCAGAAAAGTTATTCGTACTCAGCAGAGTTTGGCGATTCTAAGATCGGAAGGCTGTATTCAGACAGGTTCATCTGTCCCCGCAGGGTCATGCACTCTTCCCCAGTGGAGTCAATTAATTCATCCCGAGAGAATCTGGCCATCCCCAGTGGAATTCTCTTTTCAGCAAGTGTTTTCATTCCTTCCAGTGGAACTTGAAGATTAAGACTCTCCAAAGCAGAGTTGATGGTGGGTCAGGGCATTTATTTTGTCAGAGATACTGGTGATATCAGTTCACGTTCCAGCAGAAAGTCCGATCGAACCATGCATCTGCTATTCCCCAGCAAAGTTATATTCCCCAGCAGGGGGTTACCTCAACAAGGTGTTTGGTGAGTTCCCAATTTCCCAGCAGGGGATGACTTCACCCTTCCAGCATTTATTTTGCTGGAATAATTCTGTAGCATCTGGCTATCCTCGGCGGAGTCGGCATTATCCTTCCAGTATTTATTTTGCTGAAGCAGTTTCTGTACTCTAGCAGTTCAGGTGGAGAGAGCTCTTGCTCAAACGAATTACCAAACATTCAAGATCTCGGCATGAGACATCCGATGAAATGTCAGCTTTGGCAGTATTCCCCACAGAGTTAGCATGATGAGATTCTCTTTGTCTTTAACAGAGTCATTTATGCAAATGTCTCTTATTCTTCCCACCAGAGTTGCCAGGATAAGTGTCTCCTTATCCCCAAGCAGAGTTTGTCCGTCATCAACAGGTTTCCGTGAATCAGAATTTCAGAGGCCACTGCCGGTTATCAGAACAGGCGTCCGATAGTGGGTTTCCAGACATCCCCAGTAGGGTTCATCTCAAGGTCGCTGCTAAGGAGTTTTGTGGGTATGGATCATTGGAGAACTAAGTCCTGACGCGGACAATTTACTCCTGTATTGACGGGATTTCTTCAGAAGTGGGCGTCCTAACGTGGACAGGTTTGTTTCACCGGATTGGTAAGGTGTGTTAGTCCTGACGTGGATAGATTCGGTTTCTCGAAATTTGGGGAAGGGGAGGTCATGACGTTGACAAAAGTGATTACTCTTTATGTTGGTGTCCTGATGTGGACAAGTTTTATTTCCTCAGCGGGTCGAAGACGCCTGAGTCCTAACGTGGACATATCAAGACGAGGTCAGTGTCCTTACGCGGACAAATCAAAGAAATTATTATCCCTAACGTAGAGAAGTGGGTCCTAACGTGGACGATGTAGTCCTTACGCGGACATATCAACAGAAGTGATTCCTGACGTGGAAAGATGGAGATTCCTTATGCGGAAAAAATTGAGTCCATACGCGGACATATCAGAAGAGGATTCTTTATGTGGAGAAAGATAGTTTCCTTACGTGGAAATGAGTGCATTCCTAACGTGGAAAAGTTTAGTCCTGACGCGGACAGATCCAGACGAAGTCTTATTCCTTACGTGGAAAAATGGTGATTCCTTACGTGGAAAAGAGATTGATTCCTTACGTGGAAAGATGTAGTCCTTACGCGGACATATCAAAAGTGAATTCCTTACGTGGAAAGAGTGGAGTCCTTACGTGGACAGATTAAGAAGGTGTTTCCTTACGTGGAAAAGTTTAGTCCTGACGTGGACAGATCAAGGTTTGATTCCTAACGTGGAAAGATCAGAGTCCTTACGTGGACATATCAAGAGCATTCCTTACGTGGAAGAAAAATGGTTTCCTTACGTGGAAAGACGAGTTTATTCCTTACGTGGAAAATAGATTGATTCCTAACGTGGAAAGAAATGGATTATTCCTAACGTGGAAGAGATTGAGTCCTGACGCGGACAGATCAAAGAAGATATTCCTAACGTGGAAGAAGAAGTTTATTCCTTACGCGGAGAAATTGGAGTCCTTACGTGGACAGATTCAAGAAAAGTTGATTCCTGACGTGGAAGAATGATGTACTCCTTATGTGGAAAGTTGAGTCCTGACGTGGACAGGTTCAGAACCAAAGTTGAATTCCTTACGTGGAAAGATTGGAGTCCTTACGTGGACAGATTGATATAGTTCTCCTTATGTGGAAAGAAGATTGCTTCCTGACGTGGAAAGATGAAAGGTTTAGTCCTGACGCGGACAGATACAGAATGAATGATTCCTGACGTGGATAAGCGTTACTCCTAACGTGGACGATGCGATTCCTAACGTGGACAAGTGTTACTCCTAACGTGGAAGAGTTTATTTCCTAACATGGACGATTCAGTTTATGGAAATGCAGACGAATTATCCCCAGCGGAGTTGCCGAGATCTTTCTGGGTTAACAGCAAGTGGAGTCCTAACGTGGACAGGTTTTAGTTAAGATTTTTTCGTATTGTCGACAGACAGAGTCCTAACGTGGACAAGCAAGCAATCTGTTATGACAGGATCCTCTTCAGAACGATGAAGACAATCCCCAGCACGGTCGCGCGAGATCAGTGGGTTACTGTAACAGTCAGATTCAGCTGATGAGTGTCGTTCCCCAAGCAGGAGCGCAGTTTATTTCTGCGGTTGGCAAATTTCTGGTTTCACTAGTATTCAACCGTCTCGTACCGCGAATGTCTGAAGGCTCCGGGCTCTTCACCCAATCGGGTCCAAGTCGCTTGAATAGGGGCAGCTGTTGCACCCTAAAATTTGCCCAACCTTATTCACTTGGTTTATGTTTCATTATCATTAGCATTTGCATATAGAGTCATGTACATAGACTAACCATCTGCATAGCATGAGCATAGCAAGTCATTCAACAGGGGACCAATCATTATTCTCATCTCTAGAAGCCTATCAAGAGGTTATTATCCCAATTCAATCTCATTCAAGTCATCAGGAAAGAATTTGAAAGCAAAGAGTTCAGCAGATCAAGCCTTGAGTCCATCTCCTAGCTGAGGGTATCTGAGGATCAACAAGAGGGTTGTGAGCTGTGGGGTGAAGGCATGGAGAGTATCTAGACATTATGAGAGACTTAGAAAGTCATTTGGAGAAGAAAACAAGTTGTTGATGTGATCATAAGAGCTACAGTTGAAGACAGTCAACTAGGGTTTCATCTGGGTCAACCCTAGGTCAACCCTAGGACAATTGACTGACTTAAAAAGGCATTCAAGTCTATTGGAGAGATGTGGGGTTCATAATTTGACATGGAGAATAAAGATATGGAGATATGCAAAGGAGAATTCAAGAGAAATCAAGGAGAAGAGGAGTTACTAAATTAGGGTTTCTCTGTAAAATCCCCTAGTTTAGGTCAAATTTCCAAGCAAGATAAGTCAAAATGCTAACTTCAAATGGCTTCTTGGCCAACATGAAACTTGTAGAGGATCTCAAGATCTTTAATTTGAGTGGTGGAAGACCTCAAGTAGATTTATAGAACTCAAGTTATGGTCCTTGCAAGTTACAGGTCATCTGAGGTGTCTGAATTTTTGTCTGTGAAAGTGACTTGACTTCCAAGCTAGTTTTGCCCCTCAAGGAGATTTCAAATGAATTCTTGGTAAACATAAGAATTGTTCCTCATTGTCTTAGCTTTCTAGAATGGTATGGCATGCCTTCATATGATGTGGAGAACTCAACTTATGGTCTTGGCAAGCAAAGGGTATTTTGGGCATTTGTGAATTACAGGTCATTTTAACCTATGTCCAAAACTCATACAAGGAGGCCTCAAATGGAAAAACTTACAACATCAAACTTGCTCCAAATGGGATTTTAAGTCTAGAAAGAAGGTCACAAATTATTGGAGAAGCTCATAACATGAAGTTGCATAATTGGTCAAAATATGAACTAAAATGGCTTATAAAGTGAATAAATTCAAGATGGAAAATGGTTTGGGAGATTTCTAAGTCCAAATGGAGACTTCCAATATATGATTTTGAATGGAAAAACAATTCTAAGAACAATGGTTCAAACACTTTTTTGAGTTTAGAAGGAAAAAAAGAAGTTATCTTTGGTTACTTGTAATTGAAGAAACATAACCAAAATGGATCAAAGTTGGAAAACAAGGGAATGTGCAAGATGGATCTAGAATGTTCATTTGGGGTCTATATATTCATGAAATGAGAATTTGGCAAGGGTTGGCTTCATTTTCACCAAGAATTTCACAAGCTTTCTCATACTTTTTCATTGAAGTTTTCATTCCAATCTCACAAAACCTTCACCAATTCTCATCCACATGAATTCAATCTTGTTCCATCATCATCATAGATCATAATTGAAGCAAAGACTTGGTGATTAGGATCCATTTTCGTGTACCATATTCAAGAACATCAAAACTACAAATTCCATTGGACAGCATAATTCAAGCAAGGAATCATCACAACATTGCATACAGAATTGAGTACTGAGTTTGTGGATCAAGATCCAAGTCTCAAAAGCTTCAGATCATCAATCTTCCATAGCTGTTTTCAAGGTTTCACACCAGGTAAGTTTTCATTCGATTTGCCTGATTCAGTTAGTTAGGCATGTTGTTGTTAGTTTAGATATGATCTAGGTGGTTAGGAGATTAGTTTAGATGAATTTGGAGTGATTTAGAGACCATTGGTAGCAGGTGCCATAAGCTGTTAGTGCTTGAATCTCTTGGATTAATGCGTTAGAATGTTAGTTTGATTGATCAGATTAATGACCATTAGTTGTAGATTAGTTTAGGTTAAGTTTGGGGAAGAATTAAGTTGGTGCATATCAGTGTAATTTCATGGTGACAAGAGTTTGATACCATTGGGTTGAAGGATTTATTGAATTTCAGACTGAATTGAAACCACAGGATTGTAGAGGGAGAGATTTAGCATGATTTTCATGTTTACATCGTGTGGATTGGTTGCTTGTAGAGTGAGAACAGAGTGGGAGAAAGTGTGCTCGTGCATGGAGGTTTAATGGAGAAACCCTAATTCTAACAGGTCAAGTGAGGAAGACACAATCGTGGCCGTTCCTTGGGCCTTGGACTTTTGACTTTTGGAATGATCCTGTGGCCATCATTCAATCTGATTTGTGGAGGGAATTGAACTGGGTGCCAAAACGCACCGTTTCATTAATTGAAACGGGCGGGCCTCAGGCTATTTTGCTATCCCCACCCCCAGTGCATAGGCCCAATGCAATTTCAACGTAATTCCTCTTCTTTTCTCACCCCCCTGGCATTTCCTTCTATTTCTTTATTTTCTGAATGAAGCTGGGCCTTAACCAGAATGCTAAGCGCACCCCCATTGTTGGCCCATCCTCTGCTTATAACTGCGCGTGGTTACTATTCTAACCCCCTCCCTCATTTTAATTCAATTTTATTTTCTTAATTCCATTTTAATTTTTACCAATTTCATAAATTCATAACTAATTCATAAAAAATGCATTTTAATCCATTCTTTTTACCATATTTTCTTTAGGATGTCTAGAATATTATAGAAAAATAAAATTTCATTTTTATTTTTATTTCATATTTTTTCCATATTTTCTAAATAAATGTCATATTAAATAGTTTCATTTCATGCATCATTTTAATAATTTTTGTTCTCTTACATGCTTTAATATTTTTTGGTCATTCTTTTTAGATTGTTTAGATGAGATATTCAACTTGTAGAAATAGTTTAGTTCCCATTTTTAGAGATTAATTTTAGGTGATTAATAAATACTTGAACATCATGTACAAAACTAGGGTTTTAGGTGACAACTTAAGAAGTTTGATTTCATTTCCCTCAGGACTTAGGGCTTGAATAGATTAGTTATGGGACTATAAGGGCTATGGGTAGCTACTAGATCCTTTAGAAAAGTCAGGATTCCCCTACTGCTATTATTACTGTCTGTATATCTGATTGTCTGGTGTGGTGTGCCCTCTGGGGATTGTTGCTTGTTTGTTTGGGGTATTGGGTTTGTCTGGGGCCCTGGGGAAGCTGAAGATTTGTGAAGATGAAGACCATTGGAGATCCAGAGATTGAAGATCAACTGTCAGAGTTGAGGAGGAGATTCTTGCTAGCAGATGCTGAGGAGACTAGGGTTTAGGAGCTAGGCAGAGTTCTAGGTTAGAAAACTTGTTTCTCAAACATGGATTGCCTTGTCTGCATCCATCCTTCCTCTATGATTCAAAGTCTCTTTCAAATATCCACCTCCTTCCTTTGGAAGGATCAGTGAATATATTTGAAAGATAGAACTTTTGAGAGGAGACTTTCTGCTTGATGTTAACAGTTGATGAACCACCCTTGGTAGGTAATTAACTGTCTAACATTCACTCACTTCACTCTTGTGACTGATTCCTCATCATGGAGGTTTGAGCTTGAAGAAAAGCCATTGCAGATGGAAGACTGATGATCAAAGCCCTTGCCTGAAGGCCATGAAGATGGAGATTGATGCTTGTTGAAGCCTGTGGCTGATTGGAGAGCTGCTGATGCTGTTTCTTTTGCTGTTGTATTTCATTTCTGATGTATTGATTGGTTTTCTGGACTGTATTGTTTGCTGTTTACCCTGTTGGGTTGAAAGTGAAGCCTGTTCACTTTTGCCTATTGTTTTCTAGGTTCGAGGTTGAGTGGGACTCCCTTGCCTCGCTTGTACTGTTGCATCCATGCATTTTACTGTTTTACTATATATATCTGATATTGTTTCTGTTTCTGCCTATCCCGTAGGATCTCTGTTTCTCTCTGTGCAAGAGAGGAGCATGATAGACACTAGGTCTTAACCCATGCATGATAACATTAGGTTAGTTTGTTTCCCTTCGCAACCGTAGGTTAGAGTTCTGTCTCTTTCTTCCTCAAAACAAACAGAAAAACATAATAAAGATTTCAAACACAATAAAAGACACTTCTTTCGTAAAAGAATGTGAACTCATCAAAACGTCATTTTTGTCCGCTTGGACCCCTAATCAGAAAACCTTTTTTTCAGAAAGAATAAAATCAACCAAGACAAGCTTGTGTCTTTCGTGGCCCGAACTACGTTTGCTCTGATCTTTCATGCTGTATGGAAGTACGTAGGCATAGGATGCGATATCCTAGCGAACAACCTTCCCCTCCTTTCCCGTAGGTAGGCGAACTACGTTGACTCTGATTTCTCGTTCCAGACGGGAATACGTAGGCATAAAGTGCGATACTTTGCCGAGTCATTTTATTTTCATTTTATTTTCTTTTTAACCCTTGACCTATAGTTTAGATAGAATAACAATCCATACCCGAAAACAAGCGTGGATCCCGTCGAGTACGACGGACGTGAGGGGTGCTAATACCTTCCCCTTGCGTAACCGACTCCCGAATCCAGGTTTTGGTTGCGATGACCATACCTTTCCCGTGTTGTGCGAGGTTTACTCTGAGCGTTTCCTTTCCCTCCCGTGGGATAAATAACGCACGGTGGCGACTCTTCTGTTCAGCCGGCGCCGATTTTCGCAGTAGCGACAGTAAGGAATCACCTCTTTCCACGTAAGGAATCAAACTTTGATTCGTCCACGTAAGGACTCAATCTTTCCACGTCAGGAATCAAACTTTGATCTGTCCACGTCAGGACTCAATCTTTTCCACGTAAGGAAACAACTTCTCTTTCCACGTAAGGAATCAACTTCTTTTTCCACGTAAGGAATAAATCTGTCCACGTCAGGACTCACGTTTCGTCTTGATTTGTCCACGTCAGGACTCATGCACCTTCGACCTACTGGAGAAGTGAGACTTGTCCACGTTAGGACTCACATCTCAACCCGCTGAAGTAATAGAACCTGTCCATGTCAGGACTTGCGCGTCTTCGACTTGCTGGGGAAATAAGACTTGTCCACGTCAGGACTCACACTTTGCCATCAGCCCGAAGAAGGATAAAATTGTCCACATCAGGACTCTCGCATCTTGTCATCACAAAGAACTGCAAACTTGTCCACGTCAGGACACCCCTTTCACCATTACGAATAAAGCTATTTGCTGAAAATAAATGGTCCACGTCAGGACACCAGCACGAAGAGTAACCAACTTTGTCCACGTCAGGACTCCACACTCAATCAATACCGAGAACTCGAATTTGTCCACGTTAGGACTAACACATATCGTCTCCTGGAAGAAATGTCCACGTTAGGACTCCACATTCCAACAATTCTGAGAAATCGAACCTGCCCACGTTAGGACTAGCACCTCCCATCAGCCCGGGGAAATAAAATTATCCACGTTAGGACACCCACTTCTCTAGCACAAAGAAAACCTATCAATAAACTGTCCACGTTAGGACTCATCCTTCCATTGGTCCGCAAACTTCTTATCACTGACATTACAGCAACTTTGAGGCTGACTCTACTGGGGATATTTGAAAACCAAACCACTGGATGCCTGTTCTGATAACTGGCGGCAGCCTCTGAAATTCTGATTCATGAAACCTTTTAATGTTGACATAACAACAACTTTGAAGGAAACAATCCGCTGGTCGGACTAGAGAAACTTCAACAAGAACCCTGGCGGGGAAATAAGTAACTCTGCTTGGGGACAAAGAGAAACTTATCCTGCTGACTCTGTGGGGAGTAGTTCCAAAGCTGACACTTCGTTGAACGTCTCATGCCGAGACTTCGAATGTTTATTGATTCACCTGAGCGAGGGCTCTCTCTACCTGCAAGAGAAACATTACTTAAAGCAAAAGGTTAGCCATCCTGGTTTATGCTTCTAAAATGTGTATGTTTGATACTGACGCAATGCTTCAATCGTCATGGAAATGCTATGCGTGTTTATTTGGTGAATGCAAGTGTGATACTATATGCCAATGCAATTGCAGACTCGAACTGCTGGGTACAGAAACTGCTTCAGCAAAATAAATGCTGAAGATAATGCCAACTCCGCTGGGGATAGCCAGATGCTACAGAATCGTTCAGGCAAAATAAATGCTGGAAGAATGAAGCCGACTCAGCTAGGAAATTGGGAACTTGAACCAAGCACCTCATTGAAGTAACACCCTGCTGGGGGATATAACTCTGCTAGAGAATAGCAGATGCGCGTAGTATGATTGAACTTCTGCTGGAGAGTGAACGGATATCACACGGTATTCTGACAAAATAAACGCCAGGACCCACACCAACTCTTCTGGGGAGAGTCTTAATCTTCGAGTTCCACTGGGAGGAATGAAAACACTTGCAAAGAGAATTCCGCTGGGGATGGGATGATTCTCTTGGGGGAAATCAACTGATTCCGCTGGGAGAGAGTAAATGACCCTGCGGGGAAAGGTAAACTGCCTGAATACATCTCACCGATATTAATCTTCTGAGGCTAGCCCACTCTGCTTGAGATAAGGAATCCTTCTAGGGGACACCACACTGTCTGAACACAGCCTACAATCATAGAATTGCCAACTCTGCTGAGGATAAATGGATTTATTGGAGCATGCCTTCTGGATAGGCTACGACTAGCTAGGGAATTCGATCCTTCTTCAGGAGGCACATGCATGATCTGCGTGGGGGTCGAGTCTTTCGTTATTGCAACCTTTTGATCATCTTCCTCGTACGGCTATGAAACCTGCAACAACACAAACAAGACAGGACAAGCCTATGCAACCAAATCAATTCAGGTTAGTGACGTTATTTTCAGTTAATTCAAAGCTTTAGCAATCGTTGGCAAGGGCCAGTGATGTTATACACATGCTAGTTTCAATAAACTTAGGTGTTTTATCATGCACAAGACAGTAAAGAACCAGCATCAAGTACTGAATAACACATTTTATTGATTGGGCCCCTGAATGGGCGGAGTTTTGTACACGGGATGTAACTCCTGAAAAGAGGAAGCTACGCAAAGTAAACATACAAGTATGCACAAAAAGCATGAATATTTTGACAAATTAACTTTGTACACATGTCGGCAACGGGATGCAGACGAACACCACGAACTGATCCTCCCATGACTCGCCCGACTCTAATGCTTTCCCGGTATTCATACTTCCGAAGAGATTGTATCTGATAATCGACCCCTCGAGTATATTCTCCCGCACCAATGCTCAACGTAGTATCAAATTTGGACCGTAGTCATTTGCTTTTCACATCCCTAACTTTTGCGTGAACCGCCCTTTACGGGTTTTCAGCTCACCGGGATACCCTTTTTTGCCGAAGCCGCCCAGTGTAGGTTTTCAACTTCGCGGGTGTACATTTTTTTCAATTTTATCCCTAACTTTTTCCCGAACCTTTCATTCTGTTTTTGGTTCGCCAGGATGCCCCATTTTTGCCTGGACTCTCTTTTTTCTGTCCAGCGGGTCTATTTTAAGCAAAGTATTTTTTAACTGCGTCCGAATTCACAGGCGACGTGAAGTCTTCACCGTCCATGGTGGACAACAATAAAGCTCCTCCTGAAAAGACTTTTCTGACAACGTATGGCCCTTCGTAGTTGGGGGTCCACTTGCCCCTGTGATCTGCTTGCGGCGGGAGAATCCTTTTCAGCACAAGGTCTCCCGTCTGAAAGCTCCGCGGATGTATCTTCTTATCATATGCTTTCTTCATTCGGCTCTGGTACAAACGACCATATGCTAGAGAATCTAGCCTCTTCTCATCCATCAAACTCAATTGATTCAACCTGTCTTTCACCCATTCTGCCTCGTCTAGCTGAACGTCTCGCAATACCCTCAGAGAAGGGATCTCAACTTCCAACGGTAGTACTGCTTCCATTCCGTATACCGATGAGAACGGGGTTGCCCCGGTTGATGTGCGTACCGTCGTACGATAACCGTGCAAAGCGAAAGGTAGCATCTCATGCCAATCCTTATAGGTCATTACCATTTTCTGCACAATTTTCTTGATATTCTTATTGGCCGCCTCAACAGCGCCATTCATCTTGGGTCGGTAAGGGGAGGAGTTGTGATGTTCGATCTTGAAATTCTGACAGAGCTCCTTCATCATTTTGTTATTCAGGTTTGAACCGTTGTCCGTGATTATCCGCTCGGGGATCCCATATCGGCAAATGATATCTCTCTTGATGAATCTAGCCACCACTTGCTTCGTTACATTTGCGTACAACGCCGCTTCTACCCACTTGGTGAAATAATCGATTGCTACTAGAATGAACCTGTGCCCGTTAGAAGCTGTCGGCTCGATCTTTCCAATCATATCGATTCCCCACATCGAGAATGGCCATGGCGATGACATCACGTTCAGAGGACTCGGAGGTACATGGATCTTATCAGCATATATTTGGCACTTGTGGCACTTCCTTACAAACTTGAAACAATCAGTTTCCATAGTCAGCCAAAAATACCCTGCCCGCAGCAGCTTTCTCGTCATAGCATGCCCACCGGCATGCGTACCAAAGGTACCTTCGTGTATTTCCTCCATGAGCAGCTTCGCCTCTTTCTCGTCTACACAACGCAACAGCACCAAGTCGTGGTTTCTTCTGTATAAGACGCCATCCGGATTCAAATAGAAATTACCCGCTAATCTTCTGAGAGTCTTCTGATCTTGACTGGATGCCCTAGCCGGATACTCTTTATTCTTCAGAAAGTTAAGGATATCGAAATACCACGGTTTGTCGTCGGACGCTTCATCAATAGCAAATACGAAAGCTGGTCTGTCCAACCGAGAGATAATGATTCTGGGAGCCTCGTTCCAGAAATTGACTTTGTACATGGAAGACAAAGTGGCGAGGGCGTCAGCCATTTGATTCTCTGTCCGCGGTACATGATGCAACTCAACTTTGTCAAAGAAAGGCAACAATCTCCTCGCATAATTCATGTAATGTATCAAGTTGGGATGACGCGTCTCCCATTCCCCTTTTATTTGATTCACTACCAGAGCTGAGTCTCCGTATACGTCTAAATTCTTGATTCGTAAATCAATGGCTTCTTCAAGCCCCATTATACAAGCTTCGTATTCGGCCTCATTATTGGTGACGGCAAAGGTCAATCGGGCAGTAAACGGGATGTGCGACCCGTGTGGAGTAGTGATGATTGCCCCTATTCCGCTACCGTAAGCGTTCACAGCCCCGTCAAATATCATCTTCCATTTGGAACCCAACTCTGGTCCTTCGTCTGGCAACGGCTCTTCATAATCTTTCATCTTTAGGTACATGATATCCTCGTCAGGAAAATCAAACCTCATCGATTGGTAATCTTCAATAGGCTGCTCCGCCAGATACTCAGACATCACACTCCCCTTTATAGCCTTTTGCGAGACGTACTGAATGTCATATTCAGTCAAGACCATCTGCCAACGGGCAATTCTCCCTGACAACGCCTGCTTTTCGAATACATATTTGATAGGATCCATCTTCGAGATGAGCATGGTTGTATGATTCAGCATGTATTGCCTCAATCGCTTGGCGGCCCAGGCTAGCGCGCAACAAGTTTTCTCAAGCATTGAATATCGAGATTCACAGTCTGTAAACTTCTTACTCAAGTAGTAAATCGCATGCTCTTTTCTTCCTGTCTCGTCGTGTTGACCGAGAACACAACCCATGCTTCCCTCAAGAACTGTCAAATACATGATCAAGGGTCTCCCTGCCATTGGGGGTATCAAAATAGGAGGCTCCTGCAAATACTGCTTTATTTTATCGAACGCCTTTTGACAATTTTCGTTCCACGTTATAGCTTGATCTTTCTTCAACAGCTTGAATAATGGTTCACACGTGGCCGTTAGGTGAGATATGAACCGGGCGATGTAGTTCAACCTCCCTAAAAACCCGCGCACCTCTTTCTCTGTTTTAGGCGTCGGCATTTCTTGAATCGCTTTTATTTTAGCAGGATTGACCTCTATTCCTCTTTTGCTTACGATAAACCCCAGCAGCTTACCCGATCTCACCCCGAAGGTGCATTTGTTAGGGTTCAGTCTCAGCCTGAACTTCCTAAGCCTTTTAAATAACTTCAGCAAATTCACCAGATGCTCTTCCTCCGTCTGGGATTTGGCAATCATATCGTCAACATAAACTTCGATCTCTTTATGCATCATATCATGGAAAAGAGTCGTCATCGCACGCTGATATGTTGCCCCAGCATTTTTCAAGCCAAAGGGCATCACTTTGTAGCAAAATGTTCCCCAAGGCGTTATGAAAGTGGTCTTCTCCATATCCTCTGGCGCCATTTTAATCTGATTATAGCCTGAAAAGCCATCCATGAAGGAGAATACGGAGTATTGAGCAGTATTATCAACTAGCACGTCAATATGAGGAAGCGGAAAATCGTCTTTTGGGCTTGCTTTATTCAAATCTCTATAATCCACGCACATCCGAACCTTTCCGTCTTTCTTTGGCACTGGTACGATGTTAGCAACCCATGAGGGATATTTTGTCACAGCCAGGAAACCAGCATCCCACTGTTTTTGAACCTCTTCTTTGATCTTCACTGCCATATCTGGTCTAGTTCTGCGGAGCTTTTGTTTGACCGGCGGGCATTCTTCTTTCAGTGGCAGACGGTGCACAACCATATCTGTATCGAGCCCTGGCATATCTTCATACGACCAAGCGAACACATCACTATACTCTCGGAGCATTTCAACCAGTCTTCGCTTGATATCATCCTGCAGTGCGGCCCCGATACGAATATTCTTCTCAACCCCTTCCGACCCCAAGTTGATAATTTCGATGATCTCTTCGTGAGGCAGAATGGCTCTTTCCTCTTGCTTCACCAACCAAGACAGTTCTTCAGGAACGTCACTATCTTCGACAACCTCTTCTTCGGCCTGAAATACCAGGAGCTCAAAGTCGGGACGAGTCATAGGTGGTTCAAGGATGTCATCTGAAAATGTTATCCTGCAAAAGGAATGGTTAAGTGCTTCAAAATGCGTATAAAGCGAATAACCACGTTGCCATTTTATTGAAAAATACAAAACAAGAAAGACAGAGATTACAGTATTTGCACATGAAAAACGCCATTTATTTACTGATTAACACGCAATGTTCATAACAACACAGCCCTAAGCAAATCACGATGCCCCGGGCAAGACATCAGATTATTCAACAATTAATAAAGCAAAGCATTATTGTTTAAGAGTCACAGGAACAAGCTCCTGAATAGACCAGTTGCACAGTCCTTGTCCTGGCGTGCTTGGCTGAATCCAGGCATCCATATCACAGTCGCTGTCTCCTTCGTCAGACTCCAAAAGCATTGATGGTTTCATGACATACTCCACTGGCAGAGATGGTTATTGGCCCTCTGAAACGGGGTGCCCCCACAGCAGGTGTTGACGACGACGGTTGGTATCCCAGCCCGAACCGGTCCATCTTCACAGGGATATCCAGCACTTTGCCCCAGCCCTTCGCTTCTCCTGCCTCCACTAGAGCTTGAGCTTCTTTATACGATGAGACGGCTATCTCTGACACCTTGCTCGACCTGGGACCTTTTTCCTTGATACGCAACCCTTCAAATGCCTGGCAGGGTGTTTCGTGGATCTCTCCGTCGACCTCCACATATTTAAATGACGACAGATGGCTGACCATGATGTCTTCTTCTCCGCATACGGTGACTACGCTGTCTCCGACCATATATTTCAACTTCTGATGCAGGGTAGACGTGACTGCCCCAGCCCCATGGATCCAAGGTCTTCCAAGCAAGCAGCTATATGCGGGCTGTATATCCATGATATAAAATTCCGTTGCAAACACCTCAGGCCCCACCTGTAGAGGCAATGTTATCGATCCAAAGACTGTTCTTCGCGTGCCTTCAAACGCTCTGACTACCAAGTCACTGGGCGTGCACAAGATTCCTCTAACATCCAGCTTCATCATCGCTTTCTTGGGCAGCACATTCAAAGAAGATCCGGTGTCGACCAATACATGCGACATTACTGATCCTCTACACTCGACAGATATGTGCAGCGCCATATTATGATCTCTCCCTTTCGGGGTCAAATCAAAGTCAGTAAAGCCCAAGCTGTGGCCTGCATTCACATGTGCCAGCACTCCTTCCAGCTGATTTACAGAGACGTCTTGGGGTACAAAGGAAGTATCCAGGACTTTCAACAAAGCATTTCTGTGAGCTTCCAAACACAAGAGCAATGACAAGATGGATATTTTGGCCGGCGTCTGTTGCAGATGCTCCACAATCTTATAATCACTTTTTCGAATCAAGCGCATGAACTCTTCTACGTCTTTCGATGCTGATGCTTTGTCGTTTGCTTGCGCTGGGACATTCTCGACCATCTTCCCCTTCCCTTTCGCTAGTCTTTCGGCCTCCACTTCAGGTGATATAAAGATCCTACCACTCCTTGTCATACCTCCTGAACCAACAACGTTGTCTACAGTCTCGGCTGGCTGCTTATTAACATCAATCTTTATCCCGTCACAATACACCTCCAACCCATATGACCATGGGACTGCTTTTGTGTTCTCGTACGGGATCGGTCCGGCCTTAGTTATGGTGATCGGTGGTCGCTGGACCGGTGCTGCAATAGTGATTGTCTTTCGAGGAATCGTTACAGTGGCCACATCACTCTGGTCATCTGCTACCGCCCCTGCAGGCTCTTCAGTTGCTGCTCGGTCAAACTGCAATGTGCCTCCATCAATTAAAGCCTGGATGCCTTTCTTCAAATCATCACACCCCCCAGCTAGGGTCCAGCATTCTAAGCAATACTCGCCACATCCTGGATAAACACCCCCTTGCAACAATTTGCTTTTTATCTCGCTCAGCGGCGTCTTTAAATTGTCGACATTCATAATCAGATTCAACCCTTCCTCAGTCAGAATGGCGTTTGCCCCATGATTAGGCATGGGTTTCTGCACTATATTCGGACCTGCCGTTCCGAAATTGATAGCCTTATTATCCAAAAGATCCTGCACAACGTGCTTAAAAGCATGACAACCCTCTATATCGTGGCCCGGAGCCCCAGAATGAAACTCACAGTGCCTGCTTGCATCATAACCATATGGAGGAGTTCCCGTTATCGGTGCCAGAGTTCTCTTCTCTACTAGGTTCAAACCCAACAATGTCTGCAACAAATCTGCATAGGTTAAGGGAGGCTTCTCAAACACTCTTCTTGGTTTACCACCCTGGAATCTTCGCTGAGCCTGCTGTGCCCCCTGCTGTGGCTGCTGCTGCTGTTGTTGAAATGGCTGCTGCTGCTGCTGCATTGGCTGCTGCTGAAACGGTTGTTGTTGTTGAAGTGGTTGTTGCTGATACGGGATAGTAACACTCGCCACCTGCTGCGGCTGATGATATTGGTTCCGACCTCTGCCTCGGCCTCGGCCTCGGCCTCTAAACACTGCGCTTGCCTCGCCCTGACGGCGCCCACCAAAAGCCTTCCTATTACTGCCAGATGCAGTTGATTCCTCGACTTGGAACTTTCCCTGCTTAATGTTACGTTCAATCTTTTCTCCCATCAGAATCAAATCTGAGAAACTGGCCAGAGATGTATGAAACAACTTGTCATGGAACATGCCTGTGAATGTGCCGACGAACATGTCATTCATTTCTTTGTCTTCTAAAGGAGGACGGACCCTAGCAGCCATGTCGTGCCATCTTTGCGCGTACTCTTTAAAGCTCTCATCCTTTTTCTGAGACAGCCCTGCCAATTGGACCCGGTTGGGTGCCAAGTCGCTGTTATACTTGTAGTGAGCTACAAATGCCTCTGCCAATTGCTTCCATGTCTTGATATTAGTTGGCTCCAACCCCATGTACCACTCTAGGGAAGGGCCTGACAAACTATCTTGAAAGAAATGCATTAGCATTCTCTCATCAGTTGAATATGCAGACATCTTTCTGTAATAAGCCCGTACGTGCACTTTCGGACATGTGTCCCCTTTATACTTATCAAACGTAGGAGCTTTGAATTTGATTGGCACCCTCAAGCCCGGTACCAGACCCATTGTTGCCATGTCCAAGCCCACAGCACTTTGGTTCAGGACCCCCCTCATCTGCTCTTCTAGCATTCTGATCTTCTGGGAGTTATCCATCGGCCCTTCAAAGCCTCCGCCGGAGAAAGCGTCCTCCTGCTGATCTTCTTGCCACATACCATTCCCAGCTCCATACCCATCATATTCATTATTGCGACCAGCTCTAACCTGATTCATCACCGGGCCTCGGCCTCTGTTGCCGTATCCCTGAACACCTCCAGCAGGCCCAAAAGCCATCCACCCAGCGCCGTTTCCATTTCCGAAACCTCTGTAACCCTGATTGGCCACACCATAACCATCCTGCCCAAAGCCTTGAGCATTGAAACCATATTTCCCAGCGTTATCGAATCCCTGATCGTTGAAACCGAATCCAGCATTGCCAAAGCCGTTGCCTCCCATATTATCACCCAAGTTGACATCACCAAGCCCAACGTTATGGACAGCGGTCTCGTTCCCAACTCCGACGTTACCGTTCGCAGCAGCGGTAGCGTTGTTGACATTAGCGGCAGGTATATTGACTACAGGTGGAGCCACTGGCGTGGGAGTGCCATCCCCATGAACAGTATCGACTCGTACAGACTGATGATCCTCGTTACCGTGACCAGCATTTCGGGCCAACAGAGGTTGCACCATGGCTTGCAAATTCTCCTGACCTTTTGCAATAGCTTCCATGGTCTGCATAAAGAGAGCTAGCTTCTCGCGCACATCTTGCATCTCGTTCTGCATTTGATCCATGATCCTTCGACAGTTGGTGCGAGTGGAATAGCGGTGCGGGTGCTAATCTGCAATCCTGGAAAGTACCTGGTACAAAGCAGGAAATAAGACACCATCCAAAGATTACCTGTAATGAAATATGAATGCAATGCAATGTGTGTGTCTGTGCATTAGGGAAATTCATTCCCCGATTCTAGTGTGAAGGTGCCGGTGCAAGCGATACAAAGATCGGGGTTGAATCATAGAAAGCCTCATATATTGCTGAGAAACCAATAAGCCAAGAATACAATATCACTGAGAGTACAATAAGAAGGCATGACCTCAACCAACAATCCTGGTGATGGTCAGCACTATGCAAATAAAGCATACAAGTTACTACATGAAATGATCAAACACTCCCATAAGTCTGGTACTCTTCTAGCAACTTCTTGGTCTCCGGATGACTTGGTCGGGTAAGCAGCCCTTCAACAAGTTGGTTTCTTTTCTTAAGAACACGTCGCACGTCTTCAGCAGTTTCCTCCCATGCCCCTTCTCCGAAGCGATCTTCTAGCTTACGCTTCTGAGACACAGCTTCATCTCTGCCTTTGATGGCCTTGTTTAGTGCATTCTGGAGACTGTACCGGGTCATCACTTCTTCTTCACACTTCTTGATGCTAGACTTCAACTGCTCTTCGAGGTCGGAAATTTGCTGCTTCAACTTATCCTCCCTCTTCTTATTGTTGGTGAGCGTAGCATTCCAAGTCTTATTACAGGAAGAGATCTCTCGGTGAGCTGCGTCGAGCGCTTTCTTTTTGGATTCGAGCATGTCGTGGGAGCTCCTGAACTCTTGCCCCAAACGTTCGCGCTTCTTCCTCTCCTCAGTCAACTCAGCCCCTAATCTGTTCATTAGCTCAATCTGCTGTTGGAAAGCATGCACGGCCTTGTTTTTCTCGCTGCGTATCTGGGCTAGCTCCCGCTCTAACCCTTCGTTGATCTTCATCAAGGCTTCTTTTTCTTTCACCACTTGCTCGTAGGCCTCCCTAGAAACGGTAGTTGGCTCTGCTACGGGAATAGGAACAAGGATTGGCGCTGCTGGAAATGGCATCAGCAACTGACTTGCTCTCTCCTGGATCCAAACTCTGTAAGGTGCATAAGCCTGATAGTCGTTCTTCCCTAACAACGGCTTCCCTCTTCGGTTAATACGCGTCCAGGCATGCTGCAGCTTGGCTAATAACTCCCCCTTCAAGTCTCCGGTGAAGTACAGAGATTCCTGTACTTCTTCCTCCTTTGGTGGGCTCTTCAGCGCATATCCGAATTGGCGAATGAACAGAGAAGGGTTGTAATTGATACACCCTTTTCTTCCTATCAGTGGGACATTAGGGTACCCAGAACAAATGAAGATAAGCTCGGATCCCAGCAGATCTCTATCAAACCATTCAACGTCTTCGGAAGATAGCCTCATCAGGCGCTCTGACCAGCTAGCGGTGGTTGCACTTTCCACAAAGGATCCCTTCATGGGAAGATGACTCTTGAACCACATATTCAACAAAGGAGCACAACAGTAAACCACCTTTCCCCTTCTGTTTTCGTTCTTGTAGTGCAATGAGTGGTAGAAGTCTCCGATCAATGTTGGCACTGGATTGCCGGCAGCAAATAGATGGAAAGCGTCCAAGTCTACGAAATTGGGCAAGTTAGGAAACAGCACAATCCCATAAATGCATAAAGCCAAAATAGCATTGAAAACCACCCAACATCCGCTCTTGGTATACTCTTGAGCTTTGCCAACCAGGAAATCAAGAGAGAAACCTGAAACCCCAAGCCAAGAAGTCACTAACAGTTCTGCAGCGTCCATGTGCAAGGCTTTGGCTAAGTCCTCCAACTTGGGCTCAGCAGTAGAGCGAATAAAGGGAACCTTGTTCTGCACCGGTAGCTCAGTAAACTCCACATACTCCTCAATGGTGGGCCCTAGAATGAAGTCAGCAAACGTAAAACATCTCAATGCGGGGTCATAGAACTGCATCAAGGTGTACAACCCGTTCATCTCATCAGTAGTGGGCTTGCAGACTAATCTCAGTAATCTCCCGTGACTCATTCTGAAGCTTCTCCTAACCTCCTCATCAGCAAGAGATATCAGACCAAGCAAAGAAGTAATATCAGGTGAAGGCATCTTATACGCAACTGTTTTCCTCAAACCAGCCATAATCAACACTCAGCAGTCTGGGCACTAGAATCGGAGGATATGCTAATGCACCTGCAGCACAGACACACGTTAATGGGATGCAATGAAAATGAGTATGCAACCAATGCAATGCAAATAACATGCAACAGGGACCAAATGCCGTAGCTGAATAGCCTGAACCATATCAAGAAGTCTCAGATAGACTCTATAGAAGTCCTCAAACCTTGGTCTCAGATAGACCTAAAACAAAGCTCCAACAATGGTCTCTGACAGACCTCAAACCATAACTCTAACTGGTCTCTGGTAGACCTCAAATCACATATCCAACTGGTCTCTGACAGACCCCAGAACTATCCAACTGGTCTCTGACAGACCTCATAACACATCTCCACATGGTCTCTGACAGACCTCATAACTCTCCATAACTACCCAGGATCTCTGATCAAGAAATAAACCGGTAGTCTGAAAGTCTAGTTACCTGCATAATCCCAAACCCTCTCACAGGTGGATGTCCTAGTAACTGACACAAAGGTATGGCATCCTATGCGGTCGTCGGCGTCACAGACTTTCAGGGTTGATGATACGATTCCCAGAAGGAATGGCATCATCAAATTCTGAAGAGACCTCACTTAGCCAACTTCCAAATGATCGGTTCCCGGAGTCGACAATTCAGCTGACCAACAACCCCTTCGACCCAAAGGGTAGAAAAAGAAGCCAACCAGAAGAACCTCGTCCGAGTGTAGATTTCATGAGACACTAATGCAAGCAAAGCCGACACGCGCCCACTACTTTCTACTCTAATTCTAGGTGCACTCAAGCCCAGGTCCGGCTTATCTCTCAATCATAGAGCCACCCATCACACCCCAATACAACAATAATAATCAATATATATATTGCTGAAAATAAAGGTCAGAAATATAAATCCATACAAAATCCTCGACGGGAAAACAAGCGTTAGGATTGACTCTCTTAAGGGACGTTGGATCCCAAATGCATAAGAACTATCGCAGTCCTTAGCGGCCAGGGGACGTTGGATCCCCAGCAGAGTCGCCAGCTGTCGCTACTGCGAAAATCGGCGCCGGATGAACAGAAGAGTCGCCACCGTGCGTTATTTATCCCACGGGAGGGAAAGGAAACGCTCAGAGTAAACCTCACACAACACGGGAAAAGGTATGGTCGTCGCAACCAAAACCTGGATTCGGGAGTCGGTTACGCAAGGGGAAGGTATTAGCACCCCTCACGTCCGTTGTACTCGACGGGATTCACGCTTGTTTTCGGGTATGGATTGTTATTTCTAGCTACTCTATAGGTCAGGGGTTAAAAGAAAATAAAATGAAAATAAAATTAAAATAAAATGACTCGGCAAAGTATCGCACTTTATGCCTACGTATTCCCGTCTGGAACGAGAAATCAGAGTCAACGTAGTTCGCCTACCTACGGGAAAGGAGGGGAAGGTTGCTCGCTAGGATATCGCATCCTATGCCTACGTACTTCCACACTGCATGGAAGATCAGAGCAAACGTAGTTCGGGCCACGTACGACATAAGCTTGTCTTGATTGATTTTATTCCTTCTGAAAAAGGTTTTTCTGCTTAGCAGTCCAAGCGGACAAAAATAACGTTTTGATGAGTTCACATTCTTTTACGGAAGAAGTGTCTTTTATTGTGTTTGAAATTTTTATTGTGTTTTTCTGTTTGTTTTGAGAAAGAAGAGACAGAACTCTAACCTACGGTTGCAAAGGGAATCGAACTAACCTAATGTTATCATGCATGGGTTAATACCTAATGTCTATCATGCTCCTCTCTTGCGCAGAGAGAAACAGAGATCCTAAGGGATAAACGGAAACAGAAACAATAGCAGATATATACAGTAAAGCAGTAAAATGCATGGATGCAGCAATACAAGCGAGGCAAAGGAGTCCCACTCGACCTCGAACCTAGAAAACAATAGGCAAAAGTGAACAGACTTCACTTTCAACCCAACAGGGTAAATAGCAAACAATACAGTCCAGAAAACCAATCAATACATCAAGAATGAATAACAGCAGAAAAAATAAACAGCTACAGCAGCTCTGCACCACATCAGTCTTCAAGCTTCAGCAAGCATCAATCTCCATCTCCACAGCTTTCCAGTAAGGTCTTGATCATCAATCTTCCATCTGCAATGGCTTTTCTTCAAGTCTCAATCTCCAGGATGAACATCAGTCAACCAGATGAAGTGAATGAATGTTAGACAGTCAATTACCTACCAAGGGTGGTTCATCAACTGTTAACATTATACAGATAATTTTCCCTCAAAAGTTCTATCTTTCAAATACATTCACTGATCCTTCCAAAGGAAGGAGGTGGATATTTGAAAGAGACTTTGAATCATAGAGAAAGGATGGATGCAGACAAGGCACTCCATGTTTGAGAAACAAGCTTTCTAATCTAGAGCTCTGCCTAGCTCCTAAACCCTAGTCTCCTCAACAGCTGCTAGCAAGAATCTCCTCTTCAACTCTGGAAGTTGGACTTCAATCTCTGGATCTCCAATGGCTTCATCATCACAAGTCTTCAGCTCTCTCACTCCCCAAGCAATCCCCATATCCATACAGACAAACAATAATCTCCAGAGGGCACACCATACCAATCAATCAAATACAGACAGTAATATACTAATTGCAGTAGGGGAAACCTATTATTTTCTAAGGGGATCTATCCTATACCCATAACCCCTATAGTCCATACCCA
Source organism: Lathyrus sativus (assembly GCA_963859935.3). Lineage (NCBI taxonomy): Eukaryota > Viridiplantae > Streptophyta > Magnoliopsida > Fabales > Fabaceae > Lathyrus > Lathyrus sativus. The sequence continues at coordinate 119,108,713 of OZ012736.1, read as the reverse complement.
AAAAACAAATGAAAATCTCCTAAAAGAATTAAACTATCTCACCTAAGTTGATTTAAAACCCTAATTTGAACACCTAAATACCACACAAGCAAACTACTAAAAATAAACTTCTAAAAATCATGGCATAAAATCCAGAGAGTTTACACATTCATATTTGATAACACAAAAAAGAATGGACCTAAAATCACTAAGGAAGTGCATGAACCAAAATTGACAAATTCATGTATGAAATGAAACACCTAAAATAGGCATTTATTTGGAAAATATGGGAAAAATATCAAATAAAATATAAAATGCAATTTTTATTTTTTATAATTTTCTAGACATCTTGAAGAAATTAATGCAAAAAGAATCATTAAAAAATATGAAGTTTTCATTTTCTTATGATTTTTACAAAATGCATGAAAATGAAAAGAAATTAAAAAAAAAATGAAATATAGAGAAATAGAGGGAGGAGGTGAGAATAGCAAGGCGCTCTAGTTAAAATCCAGGTGGGCCACAAGCTGGGAGGTGCGTATAGTAGAATAACTAGGCCCATGCGCATCAGAAAAATAAAAGAAAAATTGAAAAGAAAAATTGAAAAGCCACGGTGCAGAAAGTAAGGGTTTTACGCGTATTTGGCATTGGGCTTATAAAAGGGGGTGGGGATAGGAAAATCAAATCCAGGCCCAGACATGCGTTTAAGTGAAACGCATCGTTTCACACTTGGTCACTTCCCTCCGTTTTTCCCTTCAAATGTGGACCATACGATTAGCTTAAGAAGTCAAACATTCAGGATGATCGGACGGCTATTGGTCATCGTCCCCAACACGACCTCTAGGGTTTTCAGAACCAACCTTCATGCAAGGAACTTCAAGTTCTTCGTTCTCTCTCCATAGGCCATGAAGTCACGAACTTCCAAAACCAAACTCACTCCATTTCTTCCCCTCTACAAGACCATGCCAGTGGTTCTCTCTAAAACCTTCCTAAAAACCAAACCCGATAGCTGGAAGTCTGGGGTACCATTGAATTGCACTGAGATGAACCTCAATAATTCTTGCTAAAATTAACCCTACTGTAATATACATGCTACCCTAGTTATTCTATGATATCTAGCAAGGATTATTATGCCCTAATCTGTGAGTTCTAAGTCATCAAAGTTTCACTGCCCTAATGGAAATCATCATTAATGGCTCTAACAGTTTCAGTACATCATCCCCTATCCTAACCTAACCAATCTAAACTAAAAATCTAACCTAACAACACCTAAACAGGGAGATACAAGAGAATTCACCAACCTGCACTTCTTGATGAAACAGATGAGAAAGAGCTCGAATCAACTCTTGAAAACTTTCAACAATGGTCCTTAGGAGGTGCTATGACTTCTGTTTGCAATGGTTCTTGTTCAAGCCTCTTGAATCACTCTATCCACACCTTCATGCAAATTGGAGGGAAGCTTTGGATCACACGAGCCAACCACTAATTCCTCTGGTTCTTGCTTGCCAATTGCTCTGTGATGATGGTAGGTGATGATGATAACAAGAATTATGGTTGTTGATGAGGTTTCACTGGAGTTTGAAAGCAAAATGCAATTTGGATGAAGGAATTCAAACTATGGTATGCAAGCACAATCAGTCACCAACCCCTGCACAAATGGCTTCATTTCATTATATAGATGATTACTAACAGCTTGAGAAGTTTCTAGATTGATCCTAGAGGGATCTAGAAACTTGTGGAAATTCCATGAAGTTCTCATTTGATGATATGTTGAAGATCTCTTATCTCATGCTTGCCCCTTTGTAAACTTGTATTAAAATCTCCTTTCATGAGATATTAGGAGTGTATGTATGAAAAACCAAGCTTTTCCTTGCCTTGTGTTAAGTTTTACCAAGTTGCCTTATGATGCAAGCATGAACTTTACAAAGTAGCCCCCATTTTGAGACCTCAAATCAAAAATCTATTTGAACCATTGCTTTTAAAATTATGTTTGGATTCAAAATGACATATTGGATGACCCATATTGGATTTGTAGATCTCTCAAACCAATTTTTTATTTCAACTTTTTCAACTTATATGCCTTTTTTAGGTCATTTTCACCAACTTTGGTCAAGTCTCATTCTATGCATTTCCAAACTTTCATGACTTCTTTTCTTGACTTAAAATGGCATTTTGAGCAACTTTGATGTTGTGAAGTTTTTCATTTGAATCTCCCTTGTATGAGTTTTAGGCATAGGCTAAGAATGACCTGTAATCCTCAGATGACCAAAATACCCTTTGCTTGCCAAGACCATAAGTAGAGCTCCACAAATAATATGAAGGAATATTATACCATTATAGAAAGCTAAGACAATGAGGAGAAATTCTTATGTTTACCAGAAATTCATTTGAAATATCCTTGAGGGGTAAAAATAGCTTGGAAGTCAAGTCACTTTCACAGACAAAATTTCAGATACCTCAGATGACCTGTAACTTGCAAGGACCATAACTTGAGTTCTATAAATCTCCTTGATGTCTTCCACCACTCAAATTAAAGGTCTTGAGATCCTATGCAAGTTTTATGTTGGCCAAGGATCCATTTGAGACTTGCATTTTGACTTATATTGCTTGGAAATTTGACCTAAACTAGGGGATTTTACACAGAAACCCTAATTTAGAAACTCCTCTTATCCTTGATTTCTCTTGATTTCTTCTTAGCATACCACCATATCCTCTTCTACATGTCAAATGATGAACCCCACATCTCTCCAATAGCCCTTAATGCCTTTCAATCAATCCTTTGACCTAGGGTTGACCCAGGGTTGACCCAGATGAAACCCTAGTTGACTGTCTTCATCCCCAACTCTTATGACAACACCAATGACTTGTCTCCTTCTCAAAATGACATTCTAAGTCTCTCTTGATGTCTAGATACTCTCCATGCTCAGCCCACAGCTCACAATCCCTTTGTTGATCCTCAGATACCCTCAGATAAGAGAAGGATGTACTTGCTTGATCCATTGACTTCTCCAACCTCCAAATTCTTTTCTGATGACTTGAATGAGATTGAATCAGGATAATAACCTCTTGATAGGCCTCTAGAGATGAGAATAATGATTGGTCCCCTGTTGGATGACTTGCTATGCTTATGCTATGCAGATGATTAGACTATGTACATGACTCTATATGCAAATGCTAATGATATTGAAACATAAACCAAGTGAATGAGATTGAGCAAATTTTGGGGTGCAACACTAATAATCATTAAAACTCTGATTTGCTTGAACGATGCCATGGACAATAACCAAGATAGCTCTTGTTGTATACATGATACTTTGTTTGTATATGTTGCAGGGCTCTCATTCCCGAGACTATTCCAGAGGTGCATCCCCAGTAAGTCACCGTGTCTCTGTCCCCACAAGAGGAAGTTGTGCATATTATGACTAGTTTCTCCTCAGCAGTTTGAGTTTGTGGTTATCCACAGCAGGTAGATTTAGGATTTTTCTCCCAGCAGTGGGTCAAGTGCAGTGTTGTTGCCCCACAGAGTCTAAATCTTTGACTCCTTTCCCCCCAGAGTCTAGGTCATTGATTCATCCCCAAGCGGAAATGGATATTGTTGAGTTTATTGCTCATTTCCCCAAGCAGAGGTAGATGTTGATTCCCTCATTGGGTGATCCCCAGCGGAGTTGTTGTCCGTAGCAGAATCCAGTTGGTCGTTGGTATTCGTCAGAGTGAGTTTCCTTCAGGATATTTCCCTAATTAATTTTCATCCCTTGCAGATCCCCAGCGAAGTCGCTGGAGTAGTTTTCTTCTCTGCAGAGTAGGATTGACCCAGAGAATTGCTATTCTCTATCCTCGGCAGAAAGAGTTTGGGATATCTTCCCAGTAAATCTTATTCATTATCCCTAGCAGGGCGAGATTCAAATCTCCGACAGAGTGGAATTCCTGGCAGGGTGAAGTAATTCCCAGCAGTTTTCTTTCCCCCCGGTAGAGTTGCATTCTGAAAGGCCATTCAGGGCTGACTTCCCCAGTAGAGTGGATTTGTTCTCCCCATCCAAGTCATTTGTTCCCCAGAAGAGTTGTATTCTGGTAGGCCATCCAGGGCTGTTTTCCTCAGCAGAGTTTGATTTGATCCCCAACAGAATGGATTTTTTTCTCAGTAGAGCTATTGCATCCAGGGTTGTTTTCCCCAGCAAAAGTCCAATTGTACTTGGAACGCCCAGTCATCCCCAGCGGAGTTGGCTTCGTCTCTTCAGCATTTATTTTGATGGAGTAGTTCCTTTACATTTTCATTGTGCATAGCATCCTCAAACGCGTAGCATTTCAATTTTGTATGGATCATTACGTCATTTTCAAACATATGCATTTGAAACATAAGCCAGGTTGTTACCGCTTGTTTCCAGTTGTATCTCTAGCAGACAATGGTATATTCTCTTGAGCCTGCATGGTATTCAGACCCCGGCAAGAATTATTGATAGACGTGTTCATCTTACTGGTATTGGTTTATTTCTTTTGCCTGTGCGGTATCTAGACCCCGGCTTCCACCGATTTACTTTCTTAAGCCCATGCGGTATCCAGACCCCGGCTTCCACCGGTTTATTTCTTAAGCCCGTGCAGTATTCAGATTCCGGCTTCCACCGGTTTACTTTCTTTAGCCCGTGCGATATCCAGACCCCGGATTTCACCGGTTATGTTGGCTCAAGCCCGTGCTGTATCAAGACCTCGACTTCCACATGATTTATCTTTTTGCATGTGTGGTATCCAGACCCCAGCAGATTATGATGTTTTCCTTAGCCCGTGCAGTATCTGGACCCCGACAGATAACGGTGTTTTCTTTTGCCTGTGCGGTATCCAGACCCCGGCTCCCACCGGTTTGTTTTCTTTTTCCTGTGTGGTATCCAGACCCCGGCTCCTACCGATTTATTTCTTAATCCCGTGCGGTATCCAGACCCCGGCTTCCACCGGTTTACTTTCTTAAGCCCGTGCAATATCCAGACCCCGACTTCCACCAATTTATTTCTTAAGCCCGTGCGGTATCCAGACCCCGACTTCCACCGTTTTACTTTCTTTAGTCCGTACGGTATTCAGACCTTGTCTTTCACTAGTTATATTGGTTCAAGCCCCGTGCGGTATCCAGACCATGGCTTCCACCGGTTTATCTTTTTTTCCTGTGCGGTATCTAGACCCCGGCATCCACCGGATTTATTTTTTCCTGTGCGGTATCCAGACCCCGGCAGATTGTGATATTTATTTTGCCTGTGCGGTATCCAGACCCTGGCCGATGATTTATTTTCGCATGTGCGGTATCCAGACCCCGTCAGATTGTGATATTTATTTCTCCTGTGCAGTATCCAGACCCCCGACAGATTATGATATTTATTTCGCCTGTGCGGTATCCAGACCCCGACATATTGTGATGTCTTTGACGAATGTGTTCATCTTATCACATTTTCCCCAACGGAGTTTGTCAATTACGATTATCAGTTACATTTTCTTTTGTGGTTGGCAAATTTCCAGGTTCTTTGGTATTCAACCGTGTTTTATGTTGAAAGTTTGAAAGTCGTTCGCTTTTCATCCCTTCAGGTCCAAGTCGTTTGAATAGGCGCAACTGTTGCACCCCAAAATTTGACCAACCTTTTTCTTGTACTTGGCTTATGCTTCATCTCATTTTAGCATTTGCATAGCATTGTTTTTAACAGGGGATCAAGAGGTGTATTGTGCCATTCAAGAGGAGGGTCTCTTTGGTTTCAAGCTCTAGCTAGGGTATTAGTGCAAGCCATCAAGTATTCATCATCACCATGGAAGTGTTAAAGCTCCTTGGAGGGAGAAGGTTGTGTATTGGTATCACCTCCTATCCTGAGGATCATCAGAGAGTTATCAAGAGTTCATGAGGTCTTTATCTTGGATAAGACATGGTTCAAAAGCTTAATGGGAATCTTGAGGGGTCTTTATGCAGCTTATATGGTTATACAAGTCATTTGCAAAAGTCACAGTCAAAGGACATAGAACTAGGGATTCATCTGGTCAATCCAAAGTCAACTGTGGACTTGAGAAGGTTCAAGACTTGGTTCTAAGTCAACAAGCCATGGGAATTCATCTTGAAGCATCTAACATGTCATGATAATATCAAATCAAGAGTTCAAGAAGTTACTAAGTTAGGGTTTCAGAGGTTTTCAGTGTTAAATCCCCTTCTTTAGTGCCTAACTTCAAGGACAATTTACCCTATGATGCAAGCTCAATCTCTTCTTCATGCAAACATGAGACTTGTAGATAATGTTTTTAGCTTTCTTTTGAGTACAATAACTCATCCATTGAGTTTGTACATCTCAAGTTATGATACCAACAAGTTAGGGTCCTCAAATGAAGTTATTTTTGGTCAACTAAAAGTCAACTCACTTCCAAGGCCTTTTTGATCTAGAAGCAGGTTTCTCCTCAACTTCAAGTGAACATGAAACTTGTTCCTCATGATCTAAGGGTCTCAACTTCACAATGGACTCAAAATTCATGGAGTTTGGGGCATTATGTGATCATGTGGACCATTTTTAAGGTGAAATGTTGACTTTTGGTCATGGTTCAAGTATCTTACATTACAAGTCACCTTTTGGCCCCATTTTTGAATTTTTCTACACCAATATATGACACAAAGAGGTTTACCACAAATGGACCAACAAGAATGCCATTTACATGCCATTTTTTTTTCAAATTTCTTACTTAAGAAGTAATGAATGGAAACTTGACACAACTTTATTCTCCATGAACCAAATTAATACCATAGTTTTCCACACATCCCATATTTCATTTTTGCGGACCAAAGGGGAGTGAAAGAAGTGGAACCCGTGTGTGGTATTAAGTGGAAAGTTTGGCAAGAAATTTTGAAAACACACTTTACAAGCATTATGGGCCTGCAGGATCACCATTAAGCCCTCATATAAGAGTTCAAACTTTGCCCTAACACCAGAGAATTAGCTAGCTGCGTGAGAGGAAGAGAGAGCACTCCAAATTTCCTCAAATTTCATTTTCTTCGAATCTTGCTCTACACTGGGTTTTGCTCCAAAATGGTGCTCAATTCTCCTTCACAGAAGCTCAGGGAAGGGATTGGAAAGTTGAGACTAAAGCTTGCTTGCCATTTGAGGGGTCAACGAAACTTCTCCGTTAGGTATTTTCCTCAAATTATTTCTCCCATTCTAGGCACATATTTAGGGCATTTTGGGTTGCATCTGAAGCCCTACGTGAAGTAGGTCATGTTTGATATGTTTTGGTGGTTGTTTAACGAAGTTTTAGAATGTGCATCTTGAATTTTAAGCTTTCAATTCTCTCTATTTAAGAACCTTTTTAAGAAATGGTGGTTGGATTCATGCTCCTTGTAGTCTTAGCTTTCGAACCATACCAGAATTTGCCATTTTTATGGTTGTTTCATGACTGAGCTCCGACGAGCATGTCGGAGAAGACGACTAGAGCCCTAGCTCCGGCGTTTGATTATTTTTCTGGCCAGTCTGATGTGGCTTGGGTTTGAAAGGTTGACCATGTGAGTTGTCGATCTCTGATTTTCTTGACCGTGCGTGTGTGGCTTGTTGACTCCACATCAGTTTAATGAAACACAATGTTTCATTAAACTCTGAATCCTTGGGTCATTTGGGCTTAATCTGCTAATCAAACCCCCAGTGTTTTGAGGCCCAACACGCACTTAACTGTTTCCAGTTCTTTTCCAAATTACTGATTGCACCTCCCTTGGTTTTTCATTTATTTTATTTCTTTTTCTTCCTAGTTTTCATTTTAATTGTTTAAAAATACTTCTGATTATCCAAAAATTCCCAAACAATTATTTTCTTGTACCTTGGAATCTTATTTAATTTTCCATAATTTTTATTTCTGATTTTATTTTTATTTGCCATTTTATTTTAATTTTGCAAGTAAAAGTGTTTTTAGTGTTGTCTTCATTTGATCATGATTGTTTGGACTTCAATCCCTTATCCCCAATGATCATGGATTCTCCATCACATAGGTGAGGGATTGAGGCATCTTTCAGGGTGATTTTGAATGGACATTGATCATTTTTATGTTGACTTTGAGTTGACTTTTAGTGCCCCTCGATATATCCTCGATAAGGTGGGGTACCATTCATTCTTGAATTATTTGGTGATGCCTTGAGATGGATATGACCATGAAACTTTGGCTTTTGTTTTTATTTTGTCCTAGCTACTTTGTGCTTTTTATTTGGATTTTATTTAACAATTCTTCTATTTTTGATGAAGCTTGCAAGTCAAGTCATCTTAGAAGAGGTTAATACAAACTAGTTTGACCTAGTTCCTTTGGGAAATGACTTTTATGTATTCCATATGCACCCTATGTGTCTTGATGCTTGTTTATAACATGATTAAGGTGTTTGTTTTTTATTTTTAGGTCATACACTTGTGTAACTTGTTTTGCAAGCTACTTTAGAATCATGATTCTCCACTTGTCTTAGGTGTTGAATTTGTGTTCAAACTTTGTTTCTTACACTTGCCATGATCTTGTTTGTACTTTTATCTTGTTTCTAAACTTGATTTAAGGCCTTTCTCTTGATGATCCACATCTTCCTCATGTGGTTTACCTCTTATTCTAGATGATTTGGTGTCCATATTTGCACTTTGAGTTTGTCTTGAATGATGAATCACTTTTAGCACTTGTTTGTTCATTTCTTTTGCATGATCAATGTTGGATGTTTGGTTGAGATAATTTTCATGTGCTTGCTGACCAAGCTTCTTTATCCCATATTCTCCTTGATCATGGCCTTTAGGTTTTTCTTTTTGTTTAACTTTGCTTAAGTGATGGATGTTTGAATGGTTGTAGGAGTTGTTACTTCTCCCATTTCATCTCACTTTTTTTTACTTGTTTGAGTCAACTTGTTTTGATCATTTGTTTGCATCATTTGAGTTTTATATCTCATCTTTGCATATTTGCATACCATGTTTGCATTGTCTTTACTTTTTTAAGTAAACTTCTTCTCATTTCTCATTTCATCTGTGATTGAATTATCTGTTGTTTACTGTGTCTTTTTCCATGATCCCTTAGGATTCCTAGTCCCTCTGTTTAAGATGGGAGTAGGAGAGACATTAGGTGTTCAATCCTTTTAATGATAACATTAGGATAGTTTCTTCCCTCTTAATCCCAACTTTAGGAGCATTTTACATGATAACATTTGGGTTGATTAGTTTCCCCTTAGAGTTTGTGTCTTTCTCTTCTCATCTCATAATCTCTTAAGACACTTAATAAAGGATAATAAATATTGTACGCTACGAGCCTTGAGTACTTGAGGAATGATAGTTGGGGGGCCTCCTCTCAATCTGTCTAGAGTGTTTAGCGTATGCCCTTTGGGCGATATGCGACGCATTCGCTCTCAAGTCATAGTCTTTAGTGCAACATGAGTTACAAACTTAACTCAATTCACTTCTTCATAAAAAACATAAAACAAAACATCAAACCTTTTTATCCCTCGGGATTGTTTGGAAATCATTTTCAGAAAGAGTGTGTTAAGTCTTAGTTCTACCGCAAAAAGGTAAGGCCTAAGTCTCTAATGGTCAAGCAGCAATACACCTAACTGCTAGAACGAAGGTTTAACCCTACTCAGTTAAAACACTTGAACCAATCTGTGGTTGTGTCAGCCCGAACTACGTTTACTCTGATTTCTCATACTAGATGAAGATACGTAGGCATAAGACGACAATGTCTTGGCGAGCAACCTTCCCCCCTTTCACCCATAGTTTTCCGAACTACGTTGACTCTGACTTTCCCATTGCACGAGGGAATATGTAGGCATAGAGCGGCGATGCTCTATCGAGTCTCTTTTCTTTTCTTTTGTCCATGTGTGCCATCCTTTTGATATATTAACACCCTTTTAGATAGACAACAAGCATGGATCCTATTGAGTACAACGGACGTGAGGGGTGCTCATACCTTCCCCTTGCGTAACCGACTTCTGAACCCATGATTTGGTTGCGGTGACCTGTCTTTTCCCTTTTTCGTAGGTTTTCTCTGATCGTTTCCTTTCCTTGTCTTTGGGATAAATAACGAACGGTGGAGACCCTTCTGTCTTTGCCAGCCCCTTTTCGCAACGATGCGACAGTTAGTCATTAATAATACCTCAATTTGTCTTTGAGATCTGGTGTTTACTGGATGTCTGAACCCAGCCGATGTTCCGTTAGTCAACCGGCTCTACTGAAACATAGTAGTTATTATGTTTTCAAAACCCAATGTTTATTAGTGCAGGATATGGTTGTTACCTACCTCCCCTTTGAAACCTAGTAGTTACTGGCATTGCTTGATAAATCCAATTGTTATTGGTATGTGGCTCGGTCGTTACCGATTTCCCCGATTAAGTCTAGTAGTCACTGGCATTGCTTGATAAAACCAATTGTTATTGGTATGTGGCTCGGTCTTTACTGATTTCCCTGGTTAAGTCTAGTAGTTACTAGAATTTCTTGATAAATCCAATGTTATTGGTATGTGGCTCGGTCGTTACCGATTTCCCCGGTTAAGTCCAGTAGTTACTAGAATTGCTTGATAAATCCTACTTGGTTGTTAACAATCTTTCTTTTTAAAAAAGGTCTAGTATTTACTAGTGTCATTAAAAGCCTTTTGGTTATTAGAAACATTCACCTATCTCTAATTTATGGATGGTGAGATATTACCAATTTCCCCGATGCAGCTTAGGATGATTGGTTGTAACCAATATCTGTGGATATCCCCACTAGAGTCTTGGAGGTCTGGTAGTTACTAGCACTCCCTAGAGAGTCCAACTGTTATTGGCAAATTTCATCCAACTCTATTACATTCTTTGAATGTTATTTGTTATCAACCTTTCCCCAGGAAGTCTAGTGGTTACTAACTTTGACTAAAAAACCAATCGTTATTGGTATCTCTTAGTTTTATTTTATCTCCCTTGATGCACTTCTCCAGTGGAGATTTGCATTTCCCTAGTGGAGATTTTGCCCTTCCCCAAATGAAGATTTATCTTCCCTGGTGGAACTTGTGTCCCTTGTATGGAAGATCCCTGTGAAATACCACCATTAGTCATGTCTGAACTATTGATTGGTTTTTCTTGGGATCTCTCCCCAGTGCGTCCTTTCCCCGAGTGAGTAGTTACTCGTTGTTTCTCTTTTCTTTTGCTCGTGCGTTAGCATTTTCTTGCACTCTAGCATCATGAAGCGTCATTCTTAGAATTCATTATTCATCATTTGTCCTTTTGCATATCATCGTATCTAAGGGACAAAATTTCCAGTTTTCTATATTTAAATCCTTTCACCATGATTCTATGGAGATGGTCATCTCTCATTGCCATTTGGTAAAGATATTTAAATAGGAGCAACAGTCATACCCAAAATTTTGACCCGTAGATCTCATCAACATTCTAGGAACATCAACTTTGATTATCTAACTTTAACCTATTTCAAGTTTGTCTTTGTCAAGATACAGATGAATCAGGGTTCAAAGATTTTTGGAAAGGTCTTAAGAAGCCTAAAAAAAGTGTCCTACTGACCCATGAGCAAAAAATTAATGAATTTGGAGTTATGAATCCATCACGTTGTGAAGGGTTTTAAACACTTGGAAAATGTGAGGTTTCTTGACTTATAAGTCAAGAATTCAGCATTTTCACAAGGGTTTTAACCTAGTTTCAATTGGAATGAGTTCCTAACTCAAACATAAATGTTATAGTACCTAATGAGGGCTTTCTAAAAAGTACAAGTTGGTTCCATAACTCCTCATGGTTAGGGAGAACCAAAGCTCACAAGTTGGCAAAAACTCACTGCTACAAAACCAACTCTGCATGGACAACTTGATTCCACTATTCTCAAATCAACCCTAATCAAGGATTAAGCCTCATTTCTAATCTTCACATTTCTAATGGAAGTGTTTAGCACCATATCCCACCAGCTTGGCACAAGAAATGAAGAACATCATTGTTTAATGCAAGTTGCAAGAATGAATAGTGAAAAAAGAGAAAAACGGTGGCTGCCCCTCTTCAAACCACCAGCTATGATGCAACCAATCACTTCCTATCCCCTCAAGCATGATGAAAACAACCTATAGATCATGGAGAAGCTCTTGTTAGGGTGGCTTGAGGTCAGAAATGCAAGATTGCATTGGTTGGCACAAAGATTTCAAAGATACAAGGCCAAAGTTGGCATTTTACAACATTTTGCCCATACCTCTTGCTCAAGACACTTGCCTATAAATTTAACATGATTCTCACATCAAAAGGACACCAGTTCATTGCTATAAACTTGCTAGAACTCTCTCCCTGACTCAATCACCAAGTTTCCAAACACCTTCAAAAATGTCTTGCATTTTCTCTTCTAAAACCATTTTCAAACATCCTCAAACTCAAACAAAGCTTCAAAAACATTAAAAATGATGTGTTAGAACTGTTTAAGACCTCACTTTAGCCAGAAAACCATCCAAGCCAAAAGTCAACCTCCAAAACCTCATATGTTGACTTTGCTGCATTTTGAAGGGCAGCCTTCAAACCATTGCATTTCCTTGAGCTTTAAGACCACTCACACCTCATATTTGACATATACAAACTGTCCATAACCAATCCACACTTCTGTAACAAGGATTGAGCAAGTTGGCTATGAAAATCTTTGGATTTTTTGGTGTTTCCTCCACTATCAAGGCATTCAGCCCACTAGCTTGCTTAGAGTTCACTTGGAGCATCTTCTTATCATCCTTGGAGTATTTGTAGACCATCAAAGACCTTAAGGAATCTCTGGTTTTCTTGCTTCCCAAGTTTGCAACACAAGGCTACAAGAGGTAAGTTTTCAACTTGCATTTTTCATGCCATCTTGAGTTCTAGCCATGATATTATATTGACAATTATTTAGACATGTTTTATGTATGTTATGTTCATGTATGAATGATTTCTTGCAGCAAAATATTTAGTGTTTGAATTGTCAAGTTCAGGTCACAAACTAGGCCCAACCTAGTCACTTTTTGCATTTTGATTCCAATCTGCCAAACCACTTGTGCATTTATTGATTTCTTTTGTGCCAAACTTTATATATGATGTATATGTGATGTTTGTACACTTGTTTCACAAAGTCAAACTACTATACAATGTTGTTCACATGTTCTTGCTTTTGGTTGTCACCAAACTTGCCCTACTTATGATGCTATCAGGTTTTCTTGTGGGTTCATGATATGGAAAAACAAAGTGTACCATTGGATTCCTTGTTAAAAAATACACAATTTTCACTTTCGTTTCACCTCATTTGGTTAAGACTTGACTGAGTTCCACTTCTTCATGCAAATGGCCTTAAGTTGCCTTACCTTGCCTTGACCTAGTTTTGCCCTCTTGGTGCACCAACTTCCCATGATCATAACTTGCTCATTTTTTATGCTATTGATGACATTATTTTTGAAAAATACTCCTTAACATGTATATTTTCATTGAGTGAAGAAATAATTCAAGGATTGTTATCCTAGAAATACTTTGGTCCACTTGAATAACATGTGTTTTTTTAGGTTTTTTCGATGGTGTTCTTGAAGTTTTTCAACTTGTAACTTGATTTTTCTCGTGATATTGGTCTTGAATGATTCATATATGTTTTTTTAACATTTTTAAAAGTTCAAAGTTATTTAATTCATTGCCTTGCCATGTTCATACTTGCTTTTGTGAATGCATACATTTGAAAATGGCCTGTTGAACTTCATATGTGACCTATACCATGATTCTTGATGTTGTAACCTCTTGAATGTATTCACCGTGTCTTATTCCACTTACTTATGTGTCTTAATAGAACCATAACATGCTTAGGGTTTATTCCTTGCCTTTGTGAACGCTTGATTATGAATGGTATACCTTGAATTTTATTTGTGACCTATAACATGATTCTTGATGTTGTAACCTCTTGAATATGTTTTTCATGCCTCTTTCTACTTGTTAATGTGTCTTTTTAGGACCCTAACATGCTAGGATTTGATTATTGACTTGGTTGTTACCATGAAACTTGCTTACTTTTCTCCATGAAGTCACAAATACATGCTTGAACTGTTGTAACATTCCTTGTGTTTTTGCTTGTTTGTTTTCTTATCAATACATGTTTAGATGATCTTATGTTGTCACATTTAATCTTATTTGATCCTTATATCATGCTTTCCTCAAGTTTTAACATTTTTTCATCAATCTTGTTTGAATTTTATAGATGAACTTGTTGTTGTTACACATATTCTTTACTTGCATTGATGGTTGTTACCTTTATGTCTTTATGTTGATCTTGGATGTTGTTCATGTGTTTTTACATTCTTGCTCTAATCTTTCTAGGATGCTACCATGATCTTCCTATCTTCATCATGTTTGAATGAATGCTTGTGTGTTTCTTTAACTTTTTTAAGCCTTCCCCAAGTGATGGAACTTGTTAGTTCTCATCCAGTTGTCTCCTCTCTCTTCTATTCCAAAGGAAAGTTTCTTCATTGGCCCCCAAGGTCATAGTTTGCTCTTTACCCTCCCTTTGACTTTGTTAAGTCATTTTGAACCCTAGCTTAGTTAAGTTAGAGCCTACTAGCCATTAGAATTTGCTTATGTCTAAAATTCCCACCTTTACTAGGAGTGTTCCTCAACTAGAACCCTAGGTTAGAGTTTGTTAACTCTATGTAAGGATCATTGTCATGATTACTTACTCCCTTCCTGACTTTTGTCAAAGTCAATCTCCTTAAGTGTAAAACTTATAACAGAGAGTTTTGTTAAACTCTATACAAACATTGTTATGTTTGTTCCCCTTTGAGCCTTGATCATAATCTAGTGTTCATCCACCCTCAGTGAGGTGAACTGCGATTGCTCTGATTCTATCCTAGTTAGGATACGTAGGCAGAAGATGTGATATATTTGTGAGCAAACTTAGAAACATCAACCCTAGGTCTTTACTTCAAAACCCCAACCTTGATCCCAAACCATAACAAGCAGTATAGCATATAAACATAATAAAAGGTTCCTGTAGAGTACTACAGATGTTTAGGATGTGAAATTCCTACCCTAGGCATAACCAACCCCCCGATCCCCGAATCTTTTAGCATTGTTGTTACAACGCACAAATGGTCTTTCTTTCTTTAACCTTTCCTTTGGATAAATCAAAGTCTGGTTGTGAATTTAAACAATTAAGATTCAAGTTAATCAATAGCTTGACATCTGATTTTCACCGCAACAATGACAAACAGGTTTTATGTTCAATGTACATCATGATATGGCATGATTTACAAAGTGCCAAGTTTGAGGAAACTTGCATCTTGATGCAATTCTTGAAAATCCTCCAAAGGTGTTACAACTTTACTTTGATGATTTGGATAGCCTCAATACACCTCCAAGGAAGCTTTGGGATACTAAGGAGACCTTGGAATCTTTTGGAACAGACAACACCTTCCTTCTTGCAAATGTGTGAAAAGTGCCAAAATGGAACTTCAACCAAATGAAGTGACAGTTGAACAAACAGGTCTTGAATAACTTAGGAATGTTCTATAGGGTGTATTAGAAGTTTCAGAATGATTGGAAGTGGTCTGGATAGGGTTTTGGAGGTTGAATTTTTGTTCTAGAAGTTTTTGGATGGAAATGAAGGTTTAAACACCTTCAAAATCCGTTTTGTGATGTGTTGGAACAGGTGTTTGGGTGGTTTGGTGTTTGGAAATGGAGCTGGCTATGTTTGTGCAAGATTCAGACTTTTGGTTCAAGTGGAAATGATTTGCAAGATGTTGCTGCAAGGGTGGTTTGAAATGTGTTTTTCTCTTCTTATCCAAGATCTTCTTGTCCCCTTTGAAGTATAAATCACACCTCTATTTATAGGGCAAGGATTGTGACCAGATTTGTAACTTGTTGTAACTTGGTAGTTTTCAAAGTTTGGTTGAATTCCAACTTGAGGTTTGGTGATTTTCCATGGTTTCAAGGAAAAAGGTACAATTAGATCTTGAGTGGTTGTATACTCTAGATATTGCTTCTGCAAATGGAGTAATTTTTTGTCTCAAGAAAATCCAGCTGTACTTAGAATTGCTTTTTGAAAATGGCATTGCAAGCTTTATGTAAAAAAAACTTCCATAAAAGGAATGAAACTTGAATCATGGCTCAAATCTTTGTGTAATGACTTTTAAAGAAGTTAAAATTTCTGATTATAGGTAGATACGCAAGTCTCAAGGTTGCCCATCAAAGTGTTTTTCATATTGGCTTGATCTTGCAGCTTGTCCTTGGCATGAAAAGGACCAAAACTTCAAGTGTGGAGGGCTAACTTCCCTTCTTTGAAACTCATAGCTCAAAACTGGTATGGATGAGTTATTGTACTTTTTGAAAATCGCTAAACATGATCTACAACTTTCATGTTTGGTGAAATTCTTGAATCCAAAGGGATCATAGTGAAAACTGGCCTTAAAGTTGGCTGAAAAATGGAGTAACATAGCAGTCTTGAAACATTTCTAAGTGTTTAAAGATTTTCCCAAACTTTGAAGCTTTATAACTAAAAAGCTAAGTATTTAGCCCATAGGTCACTAGGACACTATTATAGTACATGAGAATATCTTCAAATTGATCTTTGGAACCCAAAAGATGGATGTGTGGATTGAAAGTTATGGCCTTTCAAAGTTGGTACCAAAATTAGGGTTTCCTCCCACACTAAGAAAAATTCAAGTTATCCAAGTTTTCTTCTTTTGCAAGAAACCTCTCAAATCTTTATTTCTTCATGATAGAACTCATTGGTTACACATATTTTGATGAAATTTGCCTTGGAAGCTCCAATTTGAACCAAAAACCCTAAAAGTCAAAGAGTTAATTTTGTCAGATGAATTTTGTATCGGGTGAATTCAACAGTGTGATCTTCAATGAATTGGCATCTTAAGACTTATCAAGCATCCTAGATAGGCTTCAAGGATGTATATGAACATGCTGAATCATGTCCCAAGGCTTGAGATCATGCTTGGATCAAAACCCTAATTTGGGGTCAGATGAAATTGGACTTCAATTGACTTGCAATGAGATCAATTAGCACTGGATTGTTGTTGAGTATAAACTCCTTGAATGTAGGGAAACTTTATTTGATGATGATCAATCCAAAAAATTGACTGACCAAGCAATAATCATCTTGATTCTAATGGTGCAAAACCTTAATTCATATGAATCTTAACAACAACAAACTTGAAACAAGGTTAAGGTTAAGAAATAATGCTTGATTCTCCTAGAATGGTAATGGAATATAGGGGTCAAATTTTGGGGTATGACATTGGGTCTTATTTGGGAATTTCAAGTCATCATCCATGTTATCATGAAGTTTGATCAAGAGAAATCATAAAATCAGGAGAAGTTGCAAAATTATGGTTTGCATTAATTTTTCTAAGTATGGAAATTCAATATTTCTAGTCATCTTGCAAGAGTCATATCTCACTCATCCTTGAGCCAATTGGTGCAAACCAAAGATCAAATTGAAGATAACATCCTATACTACAAGTTTGTAGAAGGAATCATGTTCAAAATATGCATAGATGAAGAGTTATGGAGAGGTAAAGTTTGGAAAAGTTGGAATTCTAGATTTTAATACTTGGAATTTTTTTAAGTATGGAAATTCAGTCAAAATTTCTTGTTTTCAAGGCCAATTTTCTTGATGATTCAAGCTCCATCTCATTTTTCCTCCAACATGGAAGTTATTAAGCATCTTCTAAGCTTTATTTTAGTACCAAGAACTCATCATTTGGATCCTTATATCTCATGTTATGATGTTGCAAAGTCATGGTCCTAAAGTTGCCTAACTTAGTATGTCTTTAGGCAGATTTTTGGAGTAAACCTCTAAGGAAACTTTTGCTTAGTTCTAAGTTCCAATTCAAATTTCCTTCAACATGAGAGTTGTTCTTCATATTTAAAGATTTCTATGCATCCCAAGAAGTCATCAATTGGATTAAAGCTCCTCAAGTTATGAAGCTACAAAGTGGGTGTTCCATAATAGCCAAAGTATCATTTTAACTTAGAATTTTTCTATGTTTTCTTGGATAGTTTTTGATACTAACTTCAAGTCTATCTTTCATCACCTTACAAGGATTTTTTTTCAAGTAGTGATAAACATGGGAGTGGTTGATCTTCCTTTCCACTTCATTTTTGTACCAAATTTCATGACCATTGGAGTTTTTTATCATCAAGCTATCATCACTCAAAATAGACTACATGGATATGGTCCAAGGAATTGCATTCTGGTTTTCTTGATACACTTTTGATACATTTTTGCAGTATGTTTCTTCCTTCCAAATCCCACGCATGACCTCACTTTCTTCTTGCCCTAAATATATAAGTAATAGCACACATACATGTCATGCACTTCATGCAACTTTTTGGCAAAATTTGGAAAGGATAAAATCACAAACAATTTGTACTTCATTCCTCTCATATGACCATACTCATTCACACCCTTCATGCTCTCTTTTCCATTCACAAATTCACAACAAAACCACCCCATGTGATGCTATCCTCGTGTGCATTCTCTCACTCTCCAAATTTGAAAAAAAACTCTAACAAACCTTCAAACGTATCTCATTCTCATCTCACATGCCATTCACCCTATTTAAGCTCACAAAACCCTAAAAACCATTTCACACCTTCATTTGGCACAATCTCAAATCTGAAAAGAGGTCTTCTTCTCAAATTTTCTCAGTTTCGAATTTCTCTTTTCAAAAGAAGTTTCTCCATTTCATTACTTGATTCACACACTCTGAAGGTTATTGAAGCATTTAGGAGGGGTTTCTGAAGCTTTAACCATTGTTTGAAGAGGCAACAGACCTTCTCCATTGAGTAAGCTTCTTCATCTTAGTTCTTCCATTTTTTATGTGTTTTGCATTCTTGATTGATGTCTCTGAAGTCCTAATATGTTGTAGGCATTGTTTATGTTATTGTTGTGCTGATTTGATTGATTTCTAGAATGTGCATCCAATTTTTGTGCTTATATTTAATGGTGTCAGAGTGTGTTTCAATGAAATTAATTGCTATGTTCATGTTCAGCATCAAAAATCGTGCAAGATGATGTCAAACTTTTTTTATTTTGGTGATGTTTAGACTGAGCTTCAGTGTAAGGCGATCGGGAAAGACGACCAGAGCCCTAGCTTCAACATCTCTGTGTTTGTTAAGGTGTGTATTATACTGAAATTTTGACATGCATAGGTGTTAGTTGTGTGGAGCCTGCGTGGAGCCTTGTAGGATTAATGCCCTCACGTGGCATTTTTATTTTATTTTTGTGTATAGATGGATTGGGCTCGCTTTGAATTTTTTTTCACACTCCTTGATTTTAGGCCGAAGCGTGCGTACAACACAATCATAGTTCATTTGCATATTGCTAATGCACCCCCTCTTGTGTATTTCATTTTATTTTTCTTATTTTTATTCTATTTGCACTTTCATTTTATTTTTAATTGTTAGAACCTTTTTAAAAATCAACAAAAATATGTTTATGATATTTTAACATCTTAAGTTTTTTTTTCATATTTTTTATCTTATTTTTCATTTAATTTTCATATTTAATTTGAATTAATTTGAGAAGTGCTTTTACACTTTTGTCCTTGAACTAGGGTTTGTGTTGTTGAAGCTTTAAGATTGTCTTCTTGATCTTATCTTTTGGTCTTGTTTTGACATATGAATGATGAATGTTTGAATTTTATTTTGATGACTTGATGATCAATTTTTGGATGCTTATTATTTCATTTTAATCGATCCTTGATTTATTGATGGAAGTCCAATAGTTGACAAATCTTTGGTAAAAAAATGAACAAAATGCTTGCTTCCATTAACTTTTAAGGATGAAACTTGACTAACAATGATCCAAAAGGATGTTACTCTTGAATATTCATGGTTTTACAGGAATTAACAAAAGAAAACATCAGTTACAAGCAAGAAGAAATTATGCCCTGCAAATTTCGCATGGCAAACTTTACTTCGCATAGCGAAGCTGAAGCGAGCAACAATAGAAAGAAACAAAATTAAAATCACCCAGTTTTGATTGAAGCGATAGAAGCGAGCAGAAGCAAGAAAAGTTCACATATCAAACTTTACTTTGCATAGCAAAGCTGAAGCGAGCAACAACAGAAAGAAACAAAGTCAAAATGATCCAGTTTTGCTTGAAGCGAGCAAAAGCAGGAATAGTTCGCATAACGAAGTATGGCGGTTTCTAGAGCGGTTTAAAATTATTCAAGGTTAAGAAAGCTAACTTTGTATAGCAACCAAAACTTTGCATAGCGGAAGTCCCTCATCTCAACCAGTATAAAAGGAGTGCATCAGAACCATCGGAGATGATCAAACTTTACTTTTAAACACTATAACAGATAATAGTAAGATAGTTCTAAGTGAAGCTAGAGGGATTATACCTGAGTGAATCGCACACTCAAAGATACAACAGAGTCGCCACAAAACTTTATTTAGTCCCGAAGGATAGAGAAAATATCGATAAAACCCAAGGGAAGAGAAACGGGAAAGGGGATCGGTTATGCGAAAGGAAGGTAATAACACCTTAAGCATCTGTTGTACCTTACGGGAACCATTTCACTTACTTCTAGGCTTGGATGGGTTATCTATATAAAGGCTTCTAGCTAAAAGAAAAGAAAAGAAAGAAAGTACTCGCGGAGGATTGGGGCCCTCATGCTTACGTACCGTCATAGTGGAATGAGGAAGTTAGAGCTCTGTAGTTCAAGGAACCAAGGAAAAGAAGAGGATCTGGACGGACCAGAAAGACTGAAGAATCAAAGAAGACGGAGGAAGGTGGCTCGCCAGGATTTCGCAATCTTGTGCCTATGTACCCTCATAGTGCAATGAGGAAATCATAGCCTACGTAGTTCGGGGAACCAACGCTGAGAAAGAAAAGGGAAAGGCGTCAAAGCCAAAAGTGAAAGCGGAAAGCAAGACCCTACTCGGGAATACAAAAGGAGTTGTGTCAAAACCAAGAAATAAACAAAGAGAACTCCACTTAGGAACTCAAAAGTGAAGTGATAGCTCCACTGGGGGAACACTGAAGAAGGCAAAAACTATGTTGGAGAGTAAAGCAGACTCAACCATGAATTACAGAGAAAGATATGACCCCACCGAGGAGAAGACAAAATAATGGCGTCAGAGTCGGGAAAAAAAGACAAGAAATAGGATAAAAGACAAGATCTACAACGAATTTGGTGTATTAACTGACAGGTAGTAATTAAATAAAGAATACAAGAAAAGGATTTAGTGGGGATGGTCAAAACGTTGGTGTCAACGGAAAGATTGCGAGGGACCGAACGAAAGAGAGTATGGAACCAAAGAATGGTGTTAACTCCAAGGAGATTGAAGTATATTAACTAATAAACAGTAGTTAGCCGAGAAAAAGAAAAATGAAGTGATTTTAACCTGTAGACGGTGATCAACCAAGAAAAACAGGTGTGGAACTAACAAAGGTTATGACCCAAAGAATGGTACGCTGACTGAAAAAATAGTACTCGACCGAAAGAAAGGGTATTTGAATTGATCAAAAAGTTACTAACCCAAACCTGGCAGTATCTGAACAAAAGAAAGGTTTCTAATTGCAAGGAATTCTGTATCAAACAGAAGGACTGTGATAGACCAAAAAGAATGAGTAATTAACCAAGAGAAGGTGATCAACTCAAAAGGAAACTGGTTTTAACAGACAAATCGTGATCAACCCAAGAACGAGTGATTAATCGGGAATGGCGAGTAACTAAAACAAAGCTCAGTGTTAACAGGCAAACTGTGATTAACTGAGGAAAGGTAAATGGTGTTTAACTGACAGGCAACGATTGACCAAAGATGAAGGAAAGAGAACCAAAAGAAGGTCGCAAACTCTGATGGGATTAGGTTTGAACAGAAAGACTGTGTTAAACCGAAGAGAAAAGGTGAATTTCGCTATGGGAGAAGATAAATAGGTTTTAACCAAAGGACGGTTGATCAACCAAGCAAAGGGATCAAGTAATGATCTCAGGGGAAACTAAGGATGGATTGGCCATAAGAAAAAAGGGGATGGACTTAGAAGAAAGAAGATTACTTCCAAAGAAGGGACTATGGTGCAAGTGATCAAGGATCGACTCTACTAGAGAAACGGGGAAACTATGGTAAGGAGATAGAGGCGACTATTCTAGGCACAGGGTCATTCTCCCCCTACCCAAAAAAAGTCAGAATGAGTGTAGGATCTCTCCACTCTCATTCCTTCCCTAAAACCAAAGTGTAATGCAAGAAACGAAACAGACAACACAACAGCACCAAATTTGTACAGTGCTCAAATGCGTTGCAAATATTCAACTTCGCTGGGGAAAGGAGAGGACAAAGCTTAAGAAGACCCAAAGGAGGAGAAAAGGGGAAGATCGACTAATCAAAATGAAGTTTTGATTAATTAATCAAAGGGCAAAGACATGCTAACAATTTTCCAAAGAAATTAAAAATCGTTAGAGCAAAAGTGAAAATTGTTGATTGTACAAGATTAAGTTCATTCCAATGACGAAAAAATATTGATTCCAACATGAATGGAAGTGTAAAACAGTACCAAAGTCAATTAGCATGTATCACAAATCAAGTAAACATGTCATCAAAGTTTAAACAAAAATGAACATGTTCATACAATGCCATCAATGCAAATAAATGCGAGAATCGATAAAATTGGGCACCAAAAAATGCACAATCATGATTCAAACAGAAGTTAAAACATCCATAAAAATCAAACATATCAATCCATGGAAGTTGAAAGAGGAAGAAATGTCAAACATACATGAAAAATGCACAAAAATGGCCTTCAGGACTAGTGTTAATCGATTAACACTTTGCCTGTGCAAAAGTGTTAATCGATTAAACCTATTAAAATAAATAGTTTTTGCTAAAAATGTATGGTTAATCGATTAACACTTTGCTAGTGCAAAAGTGTTAATCCATTAACATTGTAACAGAGCCTGGAAAATGAGTTTTCAAAAGCACTTTTGTCCAATTTTGATTTGTGCAATCCCTTACATGTTAAGGCAAACAATCATGCACTAAAATCAAGTCCAAAACAACAAATAATCCCTTATGGAATCAGTTAACACATAAAGATTGAAGATTGAATCATGGCATAATCAATTCCCAAACGAGAAAAACATCGAAACTACATCGCAAACGATATGGTAACGATCAAAACAGTTAAAAGAGTGAGAATTAACCAACCTACAAGGCTGAGATTTGCCTTGGATGTTGTTGCAAAGATAATGTGATGAATCTACTCAAAGAAATCCAGAGAAAACAGAATTTGCAATCGTACCATAGCGAAACCGAGCAAATTACAACGAAAACTCCAAAATTGGTTTACATCGAATAAGCTTGAAGTAATCACTTGAGATAGATCTAAATGCAATATAACTCAAGAAAAGCAATAAGAATTTGCAAGATGGTGATGGTTAAGCTCAAGAGGAAGCACTTCCAATGAAGAAGTTGCTACTCTTTAATGGAGGTTTTGAGCTGTAGTGAGTTTTTGGATGAAAGTGAAAAAGATTATTAGTAGAAGTTGCAGAATATTCTGAGAGAATGTGGGAGAGTTGAGAGTGATCAAGTGTGAAAGTTAGGAGAATGATTGGATTGTGATTGGTATCCTTTATGAAACGGTGATGATTTTGTTATATAGATTTTTGCTTCGGAGTTGCTAGGTTCGGAGTGATCTTTGGATGTAGCCTTGGAACTAGCCTTGGAGTTATTTAGCCTGAACTCACTGAGTTAGAGGTTAACTTAGTTAGTTAGGTAGTTTACTCGGTAACCATCCCAATGCAAACTTGAATCTAAGGGCTCACATGCTTGGAAATGAAGCAACATGGTGGTCTCAATCCAAATTAATGTATTGGATCAAATTCCTTGAAGAGTGTAGACATGTCTTGAAGTGTCTAGAACTGTCTAGAATGTTCCATACAATGTCAGAACAATATAGACCCCAAAAATTAGAAGTGGAAGTTGATGTCCTGAAAATGCAGGAGATTCTGCAAATTTTACAAGAGTTAATCGATTAACCTGTTTGCACTAGCAAATGGTTAATCGATTAACCAGGGTAAAACTTGCCCAATTTTCTTGAAAAATGATGTTATGGTCATGGCTCTGATGAGTAAGTATAAAAACTTTGATCTTGGGCTTATTTTGATGATGTGATATCTTTTAGAGGATGTGATTAATCGAGCTTGAAAAAACATGAAAGTTCCTGCAACAAAGATCACAGAGAAAACATGTGAATGCGTATGCTAACGATGCGAATGCACATGATCATGCAAAGGTAAAAAAGGAGGTCAAATTTCGGGTTACGACAACTGCCCCTATTTAATATTCTTGGACCTAAATCTTCAAATTTTGCTAGCTCTTCAATGATTCAGGGTGGAAGAGGATTAAATAAAAGAGTAGCTCGAAAGATTTGGCCGACGGCGACTGACGGGAGGAATAAAGAGAGGCTCAAGAGAAAAATTTCGCTGAGATCCACTAGGGAGATAAATTAGTCAAAGGGAAGTATGCTATGATGCATATGCTATGTTGCTTAACAGATCACATAATGCTTGATATCATGCTATGCGGCGACAAAGGTTGAGATATGGTGTTGTAGATAGGAAAAGACTATAGCGAGACAGGCTCGACATCCTCATCTAGGGAAGGAATTAGCCTTTAAAGAAAAGGTTCCAGATAGACCAGTGACAAAAGAGATATTCTAGACGGACCAGAAGAAAGCGAGAATGTTTGGGACGGGCCCGGAAGAGTTAAAAGGTTTTAGACGGAACAGAGAATTGAGAAGATTCTGGACGGACCAGAGGGGATTAAAAGGGTTCTGGATGGACCAGATGAGCGAGAAGGCTTTGGACGGACCAAAGGAAGGAAAAAGGTTTTGAACAGACCAAAGGAAAGGCTTTAAAAAAGTTCTCCAGACGAGAACTGGACTTTGAAAAAGTTTTCCATACAAGGACTGGACTTTGAAGAAGTTTTCCAAATGAGAACTAGACTTCGAAAAGACAAGTCAGGCAAGAACTTACTTCTAGACGAGAACTGAGGTTTGGAAAGCCAAATTAAATGTGAACTGGCTACCAAAAGAAAGATGGGCTTTGTAAAGAAAGGTCAGATGATAATTAACCACCAGACGAGAACCGGATTTTGTAAAGAAAGTTCAAACGAGAATTAACCAGAAGATGAGAACTGGGTTTTGTAAAGAACGGTCAGACGAGAACTAACCACCAAACGAGAACTGGGTTTTGTAAACAAAAGGTCAGACGAGAACTAACCACCAGATGAGAACTGGGTTTTAAAGAGACAAGTCAGACGAGAACTAGGATTTTTTATTGGGATGCTTATTTGAATATGTATGGTGTAATATTCCATCTATTGTGCATTTGAGCATGCAGTGTTATGTGATGATGATTACTATACGCAGAAGGTCAGTAATCGGGTTTATGTCAAGGTTTCATACTATGCAAGATAAATGATGCGACAAGATTAATGATTGGGAATGATCTATGCAACAATGACAGGGTTGAGATTAAGGTGTATGTCATAAAGACGTGATTCCCCGACACCTACTTTAAGATCAGCAGTTGTCGATGCACCATTGCTCTTGCTTCAAAATAGGGAGAGAACTTGTACTTTAGTAGCCTGTCTCTGCCCTAGTCTGTTAGGTATCTGCATGAGTTTCCCCAGTCATAAGTTAGGAAGCATTTGTGTCATAGGTTGATCTTGATTTGACATGCCCTAATGTATCGAAACAATATGCCCTTAATTAACAGTCTCTTGGAAAGATTGACTTCTTATCCTTCCGAGGTGGTCTGCCTTAATGTGAGATTCGAAGTGATTTTGCCCCTGGCTGAATGATCTTTGTAGGAATGCCCCTGATTAACTGACCTTTGAGAGATTTGTCTAATTAGATTGACTTAATCTTATATTGGGTTTCCCCTTTGCTCAACGGAGTGTTTAGGCATTTTGCCCCTTGATATGATCAAACGTTCCATTATGGAAACCTTCTTGATGTCAAGTTCTTGTTCGCAAGAAAAAATGTTTGTTTCGAAAGTGATAATGTGAATGCCATGCATATGCTAGTTTTGAAATCCAAGTATGTTCACTAAGATTATGACATATAGTGAATGGATCACCATTTAGAATGCCATGTCAGTACCAACACAAATGATAAGCAAATCTTTAGGAGTCAGCTTTGACGCAATTTTACCGTAGTATGCTTTCAAAATAAACCCTACTTCAATTAGGTCTTTTGAGGGTTGTAATGTGGCCTGGTTCGTGGTTTAAGAAAGAAAGGATATAAGGCTCAAAATTTATTTTAACCTACCGGTTCTTCATGATGTTCTCCAGTCCTACGTTCAGGTAGCTTGACATAAGGGTTCATCTTGCAAGAAAGGATTTTGAATGGTAGATGTGATGGTGGAAGACCCGACGAAGGTTTTAGAGCAGTAGTCACCCATCTATTATTTTTGTCACATGTGATCACATGAACTTGTTCTTATTGAGGATTTTTCTCTTCTTTTGTATTATTTTTGCTTTCCCAGATTTTGCATAGACTGATTATTTTGAACTTTCAATCTACCGGGGGTGCCCTAATTTTTTCCTAAGTCATTTGCTTTTGAGTATTTGACTTAGCGGGCTTTTCTTTTCTTGCTTCTGATTTTTTTTTTTTTACTTTTAGAATTTGTCATCATCATTTCTTTTGAACAAATTGTGTGACACTTGTTTGATTTGGTTTGTGACTGCCTCGTTCCTTTGGCCAGCGAGGGACAACCAATGTGGATTTATGATTTTCCGACCTCTTGCAAGGGATAGGATATGGTTAATCCGCAGATGGGCTAATCCTCTTTCGAAATTCGAACGCATGGTCAAACTAGCTGAAGACTACCCTGCCCCTGGTTAAGATTGAGGGTTTTACATGTACAAAAAGAAGCTTCTACTTCAAGGCCCAAAGGGGTTGATTAGGGATTATCTTCCTTATAACTCCAGTGTTTGGAGATTTGAACAAATGCCTTCCATTGTCAGCAGAGTTTTATTCAAAAGCATACAGACAGTGATCTCATGTCTTTTTGATTTCATCATTCTCTTTTGATTTTGTTTGATCAAATGTGTGATAATGATAAAAAGTATGAGTGAACACGGCTAAATTTATTCAAAACATGCATATTCATTTCATTATTATGATCATTCAAAAACAAACAAGTTTTACAAGTGAACAATGCTTGACAACAAAAAGATTACAAATGGAAATGAAGACATGATGACTGCCAATGTTGAGGAGATGCTTTCATGCTTGATCAACTATTTCAAAGGATGCTTTTGCAGTCTTGGCCCCTTACATGGACACGGGATTTCCATTCACCCAGAGGTTCTCTCCTTGAACGGTTAAATACTTATTTTCAATCAATTGTTGGAGTTTAGCTTTGAAAGCATTGTAATCCTCATTCGAATGTCCAGCCGACCCAGCATGATATCTGCATTGCACATTGGGATCATACCCAGGTGGGAATGGATCTAGTGAAGGCTTTAGAGCTTTGGGAACCACCAACTAATTCTGAATCAAATACGGGAGGAGTTTATTGTATGTCACATGAATCGAATCTAGAGGACATTCCTACGTTCTAGATTATTCCTTGGTTTGTGTTGGTTTTGACGCTCTTGGCCTTGGGCTCGCTGATTATGATC
Organism: Lathyrus sativus; assembly: GCA_963859935.3. Taxonomy (NCBI): domain Eukaryota; kingdom Viridiplantae; phylum Streptophyta; class Magnoliopsida; order Fabales; family Fabaceae; genus Lathyrus; species Lathyrus sativus. Next base: position 119,081,127 of record OZ012736.1, on the reverse strand, counting down.
TTGAGGAGTTTGCGCTTGAAGGTGGATACTTGCCATGACCACACTTGTTTCCTCTTCCTCTTCTTTAGAGACCTCACCTTGTCGCTTAATGACCCCTGATTGTTGATTCACAGTGCCAAAAATTTTCCCCGTTTTGAGCGCATTCTCAATACGTTCCCCAATGGTATCGACATCAGCAAAATTGGAGGATGAGCTACCAATAATCTTCTCATAATACACACCCTGAAGAGTTCCCATGAACATGTCAACTAACTATGTATTAGATAAAGCAGGTTGAACTCCTAAAGCTATCTCACACCATCTCTAGGGTATTCTCTGAATGACTCACCAGCTTTCTGTGTTTGATTTTGCAGATGCAACCTGGTGGAAGCCATATCCAAGTTATGTTTGTATTTCTTGATGAATGCTTCAGATAGATCTTTCCAAGTTCTAATCTTACCTTGATTAAGGTTCATGTACCAATCCAGGGAAGATCTAAATAAGCTATCCTGGAAACAGTGGATAAGCAGATCATCATTGTCTATGTAAGATACCATTTTTCTACAATACATGGTGATGTGGCTTCGAGGACAACTCAACCCCTTGTACTTAGGAAAATCAGGCACCTTGTATTTCTGGGGTAGCACAACATTTGGAACCAGACACAAGTCTTTGGCGTCCGTGCTAAACGCATAGAAACCTTCAATGGCTTTGATTCTCTCATCCAACAGTTTATAGTCTGTAGGTCTGTTATAAACAGTAGGTCTGACAAGAATCTGAGGATTAGGAAGCTGCAATGCAGTTGGACTAGGCATTTGTGGAGAAGCAAACTGAGACGAATATACCAAACCAGAGTTCACCATCTGACCTTCTGAAAACCATATTGATAACCTGGAGGAGGTACCACGGCAGTTGATGATGCCCCAGGATAAGGCAATCCAGAATGAACATTATGAACAGTAGTTTGAGCAGGCTGAGACAAAACCTGAACATGAATATGAGGACCCTTATGCACATACTTGTCTTTATCAGGAAACTCAACATCCATCGACATAGGAGTCTAGTGATTTTACGCTTGAGGAATCTCGCGATCATCGTGACTTACCACAGGAGGTGGAAGCGGAATAGGCATGCCCTAAGGGTAAGCAGTAGAATTACCATTGGGCATAGGTGCAATAAAAGGTTGATAAGGCAAAAAGGCACCACCGCAAGCAATCTGAGGAGTGAAATTCGAGGGCAATCCCCATGGATAGGCAGCAGGAAACCTACTTGGATCCAACTGAGAGCTTGGTGGATTGATAACCGGTTGAACCACAGTCTCAATTGGTGCTTCGACAATAGGAAGAGAAGTAACAACAAGAGCAATGGTGACAACAGAAGTGACAACATCCACTTCAGTGACAGTTGTGACAACATCAGTGGTAGCACTGGTATCCCTCCGAGTACGGAGGAGTTCCATGATGGCATCCATATTGTCCTGGAATTGACCCATCCTACCCTGGAACTGAGCCAAGGATTCTGTGTAGGCATTATTCTCATTATCAGCCATGATTCTTGACTCACTGGATAGGATAAAGTACCAGTGTCGGGTCGTCATTGTCTTCTGGCTGATGAAGGGAAGAAAGGTGAGCTTTTTCTGGTTTGTATGTATGTAATGCATATGTTGCTTATGCAGATGGAATGCATATGAGATATGTAACACCCATTAATGTAAAGGTTAGATGATGCAAAAGTTCGACATTCATATGATGATGCAAAAACTCATGTTAAGAGGTTCAGCATGATGATGATGCAATAACAGTATGCAAAAATGCAAGTTAGAGATGCAACATCTTTTGGATAGTCTGCATATATTGCCCGATTCAGGTTTAAAGGTTTGGCGTGTGCGAGAGAACAAAGGTATGAAGAGTCTTGGTTTCCTGCAAAAACCCATATTCCTATCACAGGTGTGATCTAGACACAACAAGGTGGTCCCTAGAAAGGTCTCTCAAACCATAGGACTCAAGTGAAAACCACATGTCGTTGCGAATTCTCGCAAGACGAAGGTATTCTCAAGTGAATCACGATCTGGGATGTGGCTCTCGTGACAACCCAACACGCAAAACGCATACGTCACGACTATCCATGTTTTATACTATGTGTATGCTCAAGCCCGGTGTTAGGACTTATCTCTCCAATAATATCTACCCATCCCAACAACAACAGAGTATAGCAGATATCCATAATATGCAGAATATGAATATTTAAAAAAATAAACAAATACAGTAAATAACATAAAGATAAATTGAATAAAGCATATAGATAAACACCCAAACAAGCAATAAAAGCAAACAAAACTAGGCGAGACCCCAACTTGCAAGCGCAAGGACTCCCCAGTAGAGTCGCCAGCTGAAGCTAGCGGGATTATACTTGAGTGAATCGCACACTCAAAGAATATAACAGAGTTGCCACTGAACTTTATTTAGTCCCGAAGGACAGGGAAAATATTGATAAAACCCAAGGGAAGAGAAATGGGAAAAGGGGTCAATTATGCGAAAGGAAGGTACTGGTACCTTAAGCATCCGTCGTACCCGACAGAAACCATTTCGCTTACTTCTAGGCTTAGATGGGCTATCTATCTAAAGGCTTCTAGCTAAAAGAAAAGAAGAGAGAGAGAGAGAGAGAGAGAGAGAGAGAGAGAGAGAGAGAGAGAGAGAGAGAGAGAGAGAGAGAGAGAGAGAGAGAGAGAGAGAGAGAGAGAGAGAGAGAGAGAGAGAGAGAGAGAGAGAGAGAGAGAGAGAGAGAGAGAGAGAGAGAGAGAGAGAGAGAGAGAGAGAGAGAGAAAAGAAAAGAAAGAAAGTGCTTGCAAAGGATTGGGGCCCTCGTGGCTACGTACCCTCATAGTGTAATGAGGAAGTAAGAGCTCCGTAGTTCAAGGAACAAAGGAAAAGAACAGGATCTGGACGGACCAGAGAGACAGAAGAATGAAAGAAGACGAAGGAAGGTGGCTCGCCAAGATTTCACAATCTTGTGCCTACGTACCCTCATAGTGCAATGAGGAAATCATACCCTACGTAGTTCTGGGAACTAACATTGAGAAAGAAAAGGGAAAGGCGTCAAAGCCAAAAGAGAAAGCGGAAAGCAAGACCCTACTGGGGAATGCAAGAAGAGTGGTGTCAAAACCAAGAAAAAACAAAGGGAACTCTGTTGAGGAACTCAAAAGTGAAGTGATAGCTCCACTTGGGGAACACTGAAGAAGGAAAAAACTATGTTGGAGAATAAAGCAGAATCAACCAGGGATTACAGAGAAAGAGATGACCCCACCAGGGAGAAGACAAAATAATGGCGACAGAGCCGGGGAAAAAAAAAAGAAATAGGATAAAAGACAAGATCTGCAAAGAATTTGGTGTATTAACTGACATGCATTAATTAAATGAAGAAAATAAGAGAAAGATTCAGTGGGGATGGTCAAAATATTGGTGTCAACAGAAGGACTGCGAGGGACCGAACGAAAGAAAGTAAGGAACCAAAGAATGGTGTTAACTCCAAGGGGATTGCGGTATGTTCACTAATAAATAGTGGTTAACCGAGAAAAAGAGAAAATTAGTGGTTTTAACCAGTAAATGGTGATCAACGAAGAAAAACGGGTGTGGAACCAATAAAGGTTGTGACCTAAAGAACGATACACTAACTGAACAAAAAGTACTCGACCGAAGGAAAGGGTATTCAAACTGGTCAAAAAGTTACTAACCCAAAGCTGGAAGTATTTGAACCAAAGAAAGGTTTCTAACTGCATGGAATTCGGTATCTAACAGACGGACTGCGATAGACCAAAAAGAATGCGTTATTAACCAAGAGAAGGTGATCAACTGAAAAGGAAACTGGTTTTAACGGACAGACCGTGATCAACCAAAGAACGGGTGATTAATTGGGAACAGTGATAAACCCAAAAAAAGCTCAGTGTTAACAGGAAGTGATTAACAAAAGATGAAGGAAAGAGAACCAAGAGAAGGTCCCAAACTCTGATGGGATTAGGTTTTAACAGAAAGACTGTGTTAAACCGAAGAGAAAAGGTCAACTTCACTGGGGAAGAAGAGAAATAGGTTTTAACCGAAGGACGGTTGATCAACCAAGAAAAGGAATCGAGTAACGGTCTTAGGGGAAACAAAGGATGGATTGGCCACAAGAGAAAAGTGGATAAGTTAGAAGGCAGAAGATTTCTTCCAAAGAAGGGACTAGGGTGCAAGTGACCAAGGATTGACTCGATTGGAGAAACAGGGAAACCATAGTAAGGAGATAGAGGTGACTATTCCAGGCACAGGGCATTCTTCCCCTACCCAAAACAGCCACAATGAGTGTAGGAATTATCCACTCTCATTCCTTCCCTAAAACCAAAGTGTAATGCAAGAAACGAAATGGACAGCACAACGGTGCAAAATTTGTACAATGCTCCAATGCGTTGCAAATCTTCAAATCTACAAAAGAAAGGAGTGGAAAAAGCTCAAGAAGACCCAAAGGATGAGAAAAATGGAAGATCGACTAATTGAAACAAAGTTTCGATCACTTAATCAAAGGGAGAAGACATGCTAACAATTTTCCAAAGAAATGAAAAATTGTTAAAACAAAAGTGGAAATTGTTGATTGTACAAGATTAAGTTCATTCAAATGAGGAACAAATCTTAATTCCAACATGAATGGAAGTGTAAAACAGTGCCAAATTCAATTAGCATGTATCAAAAATCAAGTAAACACGTGATCAAAGTTGAAACAAAAATGAACATGTTCATACAATGCCATTAATGCGAAAAAAATGCAAAAATCGATAAAATTGGGGATTGGAAAATACACAACCATAATTCAAATAGAAGTTAAAACATCCATAAAAATAAAACATATCAATCTGTGGGAGTTGAAAGAGGAAGAAATGCCAAACATACATGAAAAATGCACAAAATTGGCCTTCTGGACCAGTGTTAATCGATTAACACTTTGCCTGTGCAAAAGTATTAATCGATTAATCCTTTTAAAACATACAGTTTTTGCTAAAAAATGTATCGTTAATCGATTAACACTTTGCTAGTGCAAAAGTGTTAATCGATTAACACTGTAACAAAGCTTGAAAAATGAGTTTTCAAAAGCACTTTTGTCCAATTTTGATTTATGCAATCCCTCACATGTTAGGGAAAACAATCATGCATGAAAATCAAGTCCGAAACAGCAAATACGCACTTATGGAATCAATTAACACATCAAGATTGAAGATTTAATCATGGCATAATCAATTCCCAAAGGAGAAAACCGTCGAAACTACATCGCAAACGATACGGTAACAATCAAAATAGTTAAAAGAGTGAGAATTAACCAACCTACAAGGATGAGATTTGTCTTGGATGTTGTTGCAAAGATAATGTGATGAAGCTACTCAAAGAAATCCAGAGAAAACAAAATTTGCAATCGAACAATAGCGAAACCGATCAAGTTACAACGAAAACTCCGAAGTTGAATTTACACCGAATAAGCTTGAAGTAATCACTTGAGATAGATCCAAATGCAATATAACTCCAGAAAAGCATCAAGAATTTGCAAGATGATGATGGCTAAGCTCAAGAGAAATCACTTCCAATGAAGAAGTTGCTACTCTTTAATGGAGGTTTTAAGCTCTAGTGAGGTTTTGGATGAAGGTGAAGAACATTATGAGTAGAAGTTGCAAAAAATTTAGAGAGAATGTGGGAGAATTGAGAGTGATCAAGTGTGAAAATTGGGAGAATGATTGGATTATGATTGGTCTCCTTTGTGAAATGGGGATGATTTGCTTATATAGAGTTTTGCTTCGAAGTTGCTAGGTTCAGAGTGAGCTTTGGATGTAGCGTTAGAACTAGCCTTGGAGTTAGTTAGCCTCAACTCACTGAGTTGGAGGTTAACTCAGTTAGTTAGGTAGTTGACTTGGTAACTATCCCAATGCAAACTTGAATCTAAGGGCTCACGTGCTTGGAAATGAAGCAACATGGTGGTTTCAATCCAAATTAATGTATTTGATCAAATTCCTTGAAGAGTGTAGACATGTTTTAAAGTGTCTAGGACTGTCTAGAATGTTCCACACAATGCTAGAACAATGTAGACCCCTAAAATGAGAAGTGGGAGTTGCTGTTGTGAAAATGCAACAGATTCTGCAAATTTTACAAGGGTTAATCGATTAACCCGTTTGCACTAGAAAATGGTTAATCGATTAACCAGGCTAAAACTTGCCCAATTTGTTGTTGTGGTCATGGCTTTGATTTTCAACCTCTTGCTCTGATGAATAGGTATAGAAACCTTTATCTTAGGCTTATTTTGATGATGTGATTAATCGGGCTTGAAAAAACCTGAAAGTTCCTACAACAAAGATCATAGAGAAAACATGCAAATGTGTATGCTAACAATGCGAATGCACATGATCACGCAAAGGTAAAAAAGGAGGTCAAAATTCGGGTTACGAGACTAAGTAAGGGGAAGAGTGTGGAAAGAATCGTGTTGGGTACGCAACAACAATCGAGAGATCATCCTTGATGCAAATTCATCTTCAATTCTTACGTTTTGTATAAGCTACCAGGAGAATGGATAGTTGAAGCTCTTTTCTTGTTAGGATTGGAAGGAAACTACCGTAATCATATGTATTTATTGATTCCTTCTTTAATGAAATTCTGTTATTCATAACTACCGATTGAATCTTTATTTTTTCATTCTAAACCTATGAATACGAATTGTGATTGAAAAATACATTCGTATTAAAGTTAAAGATAATAATCGGTTAAATGCTTCGTTCTAGACATAGAACTAAGGGTTTAATGTTCATAAACAAAATTTGGTTCTTAATGTGATTTTTTAGTTTAATTGATCGAGAAATCATCGGTTAAACTAAACCAATTGAAATCTCAACAAGCATATAGACATATATGTTGTTGTGAGTGAATTCAATGAAGGTAATGTGAAAAGCTAGTTTCTTTAAAGAAAAATCAACCAAAAGCATACGTGTACGGTAGTGGAATTTCAATCCTAACAAGTTCTCTATCATTTAAACTTTACTTTCACAGGTTTCGATTTTATATCCTGTTACTATAAAACCAAACCAATTTACAAACTTCATTTAAAAAGATAACAATTTTCTTAACGTTGGTAATATCGCGTCGGTCTCTGTGGATACGATACTTAATACTTTCTTTTGATTTACTCAACATCAAAATGGCGTCGTTGTCAAGGACTGGTGTTTAGATTTACAAACAAAAACGACTATTGACATCTTTTTAAGTTGTACCTTTGTAAAAAAAATTGTATATATCTTTTTATCTTTTCTTTAGCTTACATTATCCTAACATTAGAAATTGTAAGCTTTGTGTATGTGAGGTTCAAAGCCAGAGGACTTATTGCCTTTTTATCCTGAGATCAAAAGAACTGTCTGACAAAACAAACGACAAACAAAGAATCAGAAAAAGCTAGCCAACACAAAGATCTCAAAACAAATGAGCTTCCACCTTAACACATTCAACAAAAGAAACCATGGCAGAAGGTGGACTTGAAATCGTGAATGGAGGGCCATGTCAAAGCAGCACAAGATGGTCAGCTCACCTCACCAACAATTCAACCAACCGGCAAACTGAAATGAAAACAAGATTATTGCAGATCATTTATCCAAATCTATTTGCAGGCCTAGATCACGAGGATCCTTACACTCACCTCACCATGTTCTATGAATTGGCTGGTACATTGGGAGCACCTAAAGCGGAAGAAGAAGCAATCTTCATGCGATTGTTTCCATATTCACTAATTGGTAAAGCAAGGGATTGGTATCTAGACCAACCCACTCAAACCCAATTGGAATGTCTTGGAGGAAAACTTTCTGAATCGGTTCTTCCCACATAGCAAATTCATGGATGCCAAAACAACAATAGTTGTATTTGCTCAAAGTGCAACAGAGACCTTATGTGAAGCACGGGAGCGCTATAAGTGTATGCTATGGAAATTTCTGAATCATGGTGTATCACTCCAAATTTCAAACATTATATTCCTAATTCCACTCCTAATTTCCATTCCTCGCACTAACCCACACTCCTAACCAAATTTAATTCCTAACCTAGAGACTATTTAAACAAATTCACTCTAAACCTCACTCATTCACTCTCATTTTTCACTCTCATTTTGAGAATTTTGTTTCAATTCTCTCTCACTTTTTCATTCTCCATCTTCATCTTCTACCTTTCACCAAACCTCCAAATTCATAGATTCACAAATTGTGCATTACAATTTGTGAATTCTTGAGCTAAACCTCCACTACATCACCATTCTTGATTCAATTCTATATTTGAAGCTTGTTTGGATCTAGATTCAAGTTTTGGAAGCCAATCTTGAAGGAGCTTTGGAGCAAGTTCATCATATTTCTTGGATCTTGAGGCTTCTTGTTATGGTCTTGGATTTCTTGTGCTAGATCCTTCTATTTTCATTTGCAACATTCACCAAAGCTATCCTCCGCTTTGTAAATTGGTAAGTTTCATATACACACTTGATCTAGCTTAATTTAAACTTATGCAATGTAGATCCTTGGCTTGTAGTTGATATTTGATCCATTGCTTGCTTTAATCTTGTTGTGTGATTGATGCAATTGGTGTTTGGTTGCTGTGATATGACCTAATTTTCATGCATAATTGATTGCTTTATCATTGGGATGATTGGATATGTCATTTGCTGCTGAAAATGCTTTTTGGAAGTTGATTTTTTGCCACAGCCTCAGTGGTAATCGATTACCACAATAAGGGTAACCGATTATCCTGCTCATTTTGCACGTGCTTTCTGACTTTTTAAAGGGGGTAATCGATTACCCACATACTGGTAATCGATTACCACTAGGAGATAATATATTTTTCTTGCTTTTTCTTGCTTGTTTGTGTTCCTTTTAACTCTTAAACTTCATGGATTGATGCTATGCATATTTGTGGATTGTTTCTGAGCTGTTTCACCTCACATGACAGTATGTTTGAGTTTCTTCGACGTGCGACTTTTGGTTTCCGTAACACATGTGCACGATTCATTTGTTTTGCATTCTTGATGTGATGATCATGTTGCATAATCCTTTGTGCCACTATGATTTCTTGTTCTTATGTTTACATTGCATGAAATATGATTCATGTTCATGTTTCTTTCTGATTCCACGATTGTGTGTTCGTTTCAAGTGATTAATTGTTGAGTTATCCATGATGTTTTTGATGAATGCTTAAGTATGCGATGCCGTTGAAAATTGTTCATCCTTAATTATCTACACATGTGAATTGATTGCTCTTGCTTGATGCTTGTTTTATGTTTGTAATTCACGTGTGTTTGCTTAAATGTGAAGGCATGCTTTTGATGTTTTCTTTTGATGCATGATTATGCTTGGTATGAAACATATTCATTATTGATTGATCAATCTTAGATGCATACTTGTTATTCTGTTGTTACATGGTTGTACATGATTTATGCCTATCTGTGTGCATTTGTCTTGATGCATTCCTGCCATCCTTTACACCTGTTGTTTTGGAGTTTCACATGCTGTTAAATGTGCACATGTTCTGCCTTGTTCCTTTTACACATACATTTGCCTGAAAACATGCGCTGTTAAAAGTTGTTGCGCTTGTGTGTTGAATTTTATTGTTATTTTGAGTTGGAAGCGTTGTTGTAGCTGCTGTTTTTGCTTTGTTTTCTTTATTTTGGTTGGTTCTTGCATGCTCCCTTAAGGCCTCATGGTCCAACTTAATTTTTGATTAAACTTAGAGTAGGATAGACATTAGAGGTTTAATCCATGCATGATAACAATAGGTTAGTCCCTTTTAACCTCAACCATAGGTCCATCTTTTGCATGCTAACATTAGGATAGAATTTCCCCTCGCATCCCGACCTTAGGACCATTTTGCATAGCAACATTAGGACCAAGTTTCCCCTTAGACCTTTCGTGTGTCTTCCTCTTCTTCTCTCTTAAAACAACATCAAAATACATAATAAACCCGATGAAAATTATGCGCCACGAGCTTTAAGTATATGGGAAATGATGAGTGAGGGGTCTCTCCTTGCTTCGTCTAGAGTGTATAGTGTACGTCCCGTCTGGGGGTGATCATGTGACGCATTCGCTCCTATATCATAGACTTTAATGCAATGTGAATCTCAAATCAAATCTATTCACTTCTCTAAAACTCACAAACAAATTCAAATCATTTTCATCCTTCGTGATCGTTTGTCAAACCATTTTCAAAAAGAGTATGTTACTTTTTTGTTCTAATGCAAACAGTCATCGATCATAACTGCTGGAATGAGAACTTAACATCGCTCATAAAAAACACTAAGCAACTTGTGGTTAGATGAACTACAACTACTATGATTTCTCATTCCATATGAGGATACATAGGCACAGGACGGTGATGTCTTGGCGAGCAACCTTCCCCCTTCACCCGTCGTTTTTTGAACTACATAAACTCTGACTTTACCATTGCACGAGGGAATACATAGGCATAGGGCGGTGAAATCCTATCGAGTCTCCTTTTTCTTCTTTTTTTTCTCTCATTTCTGTTTAGCATTAGGCTTTAGATAACACACCCTTTGATTAGACAACAAGCATGGATCCTGTTAAGTACAACAGACGCGAGGGGGTGCTAATACATTCCTCTCGTGTAATCGACTCCCAAACTTCGGATTTGGTTGCGATGACCATATCTTCTCCCTTCTTTGAGGTTTTCTTTTATCCTTTCCTTTCCCTATGTTAGGATAAATAACGTTTGGTGGCAACTCTTCTGTTTTGTTTTCGCCAAGTGTTTTTCGCAGTTGCGACAGTTGGCGACTCTGCTAGGGACTTTGGTTCCCTATGCGAGTCAATCCTAGCGCTTGTCTGTTTCTGTTCTTTTGGTGTTTATTTTTTTATGCTTTTATGTGCATTATCTATTGTATATTATTGCATTTACAGTTATTTAGCATTTGATTAATGTTATCATATTGCTCTACTGTTGCTATGTTGTTGGGTGGGATTGTTACGTGAGAGATAAGCCCACTACCCAGGCTTGAGTATACACTTAAGATTAGAGTGGAGAGTAATGTGGCTTGTGTGGCATCTGGCCACATGTAGTTAACATGAAACTCACATCCAGATGAGGTTTTCTTTGAAGATACTCTATCATGTGCGTCTGGTACAGATGATAGAGTGTTGACTTAGAGAGCTTACGACTCTTCATGGGAAATCGATTGAGGCCTTCATGATTGTTGACGATTCCAAACCAGAAATGGTGAACGTATCATCATTTCTCGACCTGAGAGTCTGTGATACTAACAACCTGCATAGGATGCCTCTGTCCAAGACTAGAACCCACATGTGAGAGGAAACCTTGATTTTCAACCTACCTGGTTTTCTGGTTTTCTTGTTAGTATGGACTTTTGATCCTGGGTATTATGGTTATTCTAGTATTCTGGCCTTCCGGTTTTCTTGTCAGAGCATAATTATGGCCTTATTCAGGCAACCGTTCAGGAATTATTCAGAGCATATGGATCCTTGACCTCATGTTTGCATTTGCATAATCATTTTGCATTCTAGCATTCATATTTGTGTATTTCCAGGTTCTCGTCTCATCCTTGATTCTGGTAGTCATAGGTTTATAGAGATGGACATTGGTAGGAAGAAGACCATCATGTACAAGTTTCCAACTCCCGATCTGGTTTCCTTTCATGGTTTGATTGCTCGAGAAGATTCTAGGGTTCTCAAGGATTATGGGAGGATTCTGAGTTTTGTGCACAATATTACTGGTTATGAGTATAAGGCTATCCATACTGTTTTACAGTTCTACGGTCCTCCTTTAAGATGTTTCACTTTTCCGGATTATCTGTTGGCTTCGATATTGGAAGAGTATTCATTTATCTTGGGAGTTCCTATCAAGGATAAAGCGCATTTCTATTATTCCGAGGAGGATCCTGATCTCGATGATATTATCGCCGCTCTTTATATGAGCAAATATGTATTGGTGGATAACATTGCCAGCAAAGGAGGGATTTCTGGGTTTCGTCTGGATTTCTTGGTGAGTGAAGCTTAGAAGTATGTTGAAGCTAGTAGTTGGGTGGTTTTCAACTCTATTTTGGCTCTGTGCATCTATGGCATCGTCTTGTTCCCCAACGTGGCTGGTTTTGTGGATATGAGTTATGTTCGTCTCTTTATTATGAAGAATCTTGTGCCTACTCTCTTAGGAGACATGTACCATTCTATGCACTATAAGAATGAGAAAAGGAGAGGAAAGATGGTTTCCTGTTGTGCACTGCTCCTTCATAAGTGGTTTATGGATCATCTTCCTCGTTCTGGAGCTTTTGTTAATTCTAGGAATTCTTATGAGTGGTCTAAAGGATTGATGGAGCTGACTGTGACGGATATTGTCTGGTTCAATCATGATTTTCTTGGCAAGGAGATTATTTTTAGCTGTAGAGATTTCCCGAATGTGCCTCTGATAGGGAGAAGAGGGGGAATTAATTATAACCATTCTCTCGCTGTTAGACAATTTGGATATGCCTTGAGGGAGCCACCAAAAGATAAGGATGTTCAAGAGTCTTTATTCTTCATTAAGGCAGCTAACCCAGAGCTAATGAAGAGAGTTGTGGATGCATGGGGGTAAGATCCATCGAAAGGGAAAGTCTTCTTTGGGAAAAAGTGATTACAGAGCCTATGATTCCTACGTAGAGCAGATTCAGAAGAGGGTCGAAAAAGTGTTGTTGTCATTCTCTGTTGAAGCACCTATGTACCCACTAATGATCGAACAACCTACGACAATAGAGATTGAAAGATATAACAAACTCTGGGCAAAGAAAGAAAAAATCCACAAGGAGAACGAGGAGTTAAAGATAGAGGTCTCTTGTTTGGGGTATGCTCAGAGCGAAGTAGTCTAGGTATCCAGGGTGAAGACAGAACTTATATCCAAGAAAGAGAAATAACTAGAAGATGAAATTAGAAGCAGAGAGAGGATAGGCCAAGATCTAAAGAGCATCAACAGTATTCTGCAACAAAGAAAGAGATATCTGGATAAAGCTTGCTTTGAAATATCAAAGTTCAACGATCAATGGAACACCACACTGACGACCCACAAGATGAAAGAAGATGAACTCTGTGACCAGATTGAAAAGTTGAAGTTGTAGCTCGAAGTCAAAAAGAGAGAGGTCAGAAGAGAGTCGTCTCACAGATGTCAAAGCGAAAAACAACTTAAGGATACTTTGTCAGCCCTAGAGGAGCTTGAGGTCCAAGCGAAGGTGAAGAAGCCTTAGCTCGAAGATGCCTTTGGAGAAGATTCTTGGAAGGATCATTGTTGCTATCTGGAAGGGATCATGAACATGAGAGATATTCTCCTCCAGAAGCTGATTTAGAGACCGAAGCATCCTAACACCAATAAATTATTCAAGGAGGTTCAAGCCTGGTGCAAGGAACATAACGGATGGGGAGGTCTGTCCTTGGTGGATATTGATGATGTGTTGTAGTTATCTTTATTTTGTTTATCTTGATCACCGTCAGGCTTGTTGACTGTGGTCATTGACTGCGTATTTGATGTTATATCTGTTGTATTGACTTAGTTTTCTTATCCAATCTATGAGCAGTTTTACCAGTGTTCTATCCATCTCTTATGTCTATTGATGTTTAAACCCGAATCAAGGTGTAGAACACCCTGGAAATATTCAAACATGACATTTGCATTCACATTATCATACTCGTATGCATGACATGTGTTTTGGGCTGGATTTTCTCATATCTTTCTGGTTTTCTTCAGCAGGATAGAAGATCCTCGTATTCATAGGTATCATAAAAGAGGAAATCAGAAGCGGATTATGGATCAGATGCAAGCAGAGATGTTGGAATTACGGACTCACATGACTCAGTTCATGGAGCTGATGTAGAGTGTGACCTTGGGGCAAGAACAATTGAGGAATTTGGTTCAGTCTCTGATTGATGCTCCTAGAGCCGATGGCAGTGGGGTGGTTCATCCAGGTGGTAATGTTTTCAACCCTTCGGTCGGAGGTGTTATTGGTGTTGTCATTCCTCTGGGTGGAGTTGCTGGTGAATTCCTGGTGCTATGGTTGGTAGAAGTGTTTGTGTTATCCATGGAGCTGGTGGAGCTCATAACCATCAGTGGGAGGAATATAGACAGGAGGACATGTTTTCTATGCATGATCTAGATCTTGGTCTCCCATCTAAAGCGGATAAGAAATTGAAGATAATTGAAGAAAGCATGAGGGCTTATGAGAACCAGAATGCTTTTAGTATCGATATGACTGATCTCAGGCTGGTCCCAGGTGTGAGAATCCCACCAAATTCAAAGTCCCAGACTTTTACAAGTATAGGGGAACAACTTGTCCCAAAAATCACATCCGGGTTTACTATCGGAAGATATCTGCCTACTCCGAGGATGAGAAGCTGCTCATGCACTGCTTCTAAGATAGCCTAGTTGAGGCATCTTTTGAGTGGTATATGGGGTTATAGAGGACTTACATTAGAACTTGGAAAGATCTGGATGAAGCTTTTATCGAGCATTATTAGTACAACAGTGATATGGTGCCCAATAGAACTCAATTGCAGAATTTAGGTCAGAAGGGAAATGAAAGTTTCAAGGAATACGCCCAGAGATGGTGTAAGTTAATGACTAGAGTTCAACCTCCAATGATGGAGAGAGAAATTATAAATATGTTTATGGGTACCCTTCAAGGGCCTTATTTCGAGAAGTTGGTGGGGTGCACATATGCAGGGTTTTCAGACTTAGTAATGGCTGGAGAGAGAGAGAGAGAGAGAGAGGGAGAGAGAGTGGAATGTGGAATCAGGGATGGGAAGATTCAGAATGGAAATGGTTCCTTGTCTAGAGGAAGTAAGAAGTCGTTGTCGCTACTACGAAAATAAGGTGCCGGCAAAACAGAAGAGTCGACACCTTTCATTATTTATCCCACAGAAAGGGAAAGGAAACGATCGGAAAAACCTGACGAAAAGGTATAAGACAAGGTCATCGCAACCAAGTCTGGGTTCGGGAGTCGGTTACGCAAGGGGAAGGTATTATCACCCCTCACGTCCATCGTACTCGATGGGATCCACGCTTGTTGTGTTTATCTGACGGGTTGGTTTAACTATCTACCTATCAAGGATGGCTCAAAAAGAAAAGAAAATTGACTCGGCAAAGCATCGCACTTCGTGCCTACGTATTCTCGTCAGAGAACGAGAAATCAGAGTCAATGTAGTTCGGCTAACTACGGGTAAAGGGGAAGGGTTGCTCGCCAAGATATCGCATCTTGTTGTCACACCCTCATTTTCGCCTTTAGCATTTATACCTTACATTCGCCATATCATACATCATTCTATTGCATATCGAGCATGTGGGTACGGATTTGGTCGATTTGTCATTTTCCATTTCAAATGAGATAACTTGTCTATCTTGGACTACATGGAAGAAAAGGTTCATCACCTAAGGTTTGATCTAAGTTGGAAAGTCTATTCATGTAGATTACTTCAAGAAGAAGTTATTTGAAAAGTATTAGGACATTCAAGATAAATGTTCATAATGAACATGAAATGCAAGGCCAAATTCAAGTTTGCTTCATCCAATTTTGTTTCAAATTCTTGGTCAAGTGGAGTTCAAATTTGCAAAGCATGAGTCAAGATCACAAGTGCATAATTCAAGACTTCATTTTAAATAATGACATAAGGGAATCCATCATTCAAAGTTCAAGATTCATGAATTCAAGACTAGATTCAAGAATATTACAAAGAGAAATTTCATGACATTTGCAAAAGTGTCACATTTGTTACAAAGTTTCAAGCTCTTGGTAATGCTTAGAAAATTAAGCTACTCTTAGTCTTAATCCAAGCTTCTAATTAATTTCATGCTATGATCAAGATTATGCATGTTTATTCATGGGCAATATAAAGGTAATCCAAAACAACCCCATGCAAGAAGTAACAAGTTGCCTCATGTCACAAAGTATACATGTCACAAGACCAAGGGAATAGCATATGATAATGCATCTAAAAATCAGAATTTCAAAATGCTGTCAAAAGGGTAGTAGCATTGACCACAAGAGCTGTCAAAACACAAGCCAACAAAAGGGGTGCAAGATACAAAGTGCAGCAGAAAAAAGACAGCAATGTAGAGTAGTGCAGCAAAAATACAGCATAGGAGCTTGTATGAAAATGGAAAGAAAGAGAGTGACATGAGAAAAGGTGGTAGGAGACATTACCCCATGAAAAAATATGATGTTTGGGGAAAAGGGAAAACCCTAAAAAATAAGATAAGAAGGAAAGGGGGCTTTAAACAAAGTCATTGATTCTTTACACATTCAACATCCAATACACATTCCAAAAACCAGAAAAGATAGAAAGAGAGCAAGAAACCCTAGAGAGAAAACCAGAAAAAAAAAAAGAGTGAGAAAGAAAACCAGCAAAAATCAAGAGAGTTCCACAGAAACCCATAAAGAACCTTTGAGGAGAAGCACTTTCAAAGTATAGAAGGAAGAAGGAAGAAAACACACAACCAAACCAGTGGAAGCTTAACAAAGAAGGAGGAAGCTCTTGGGTATCCATTTCAAACTTTTTCTCTCTTTATTTTTTCTGCACTTGCCATTTATTATCATTTGTTAAGTGTGTTTGTGCTGGGTGTATTGTGTGAGGTCCCAAGGGAACCAAAAAACCATTTTTAAGAACCAATAGAAAGGAAATAAAACCACAAAAGACAACAAAAAACAACAAATATTGCATTTTTTGCTTCAGGTCACGACGCGAACATGCAAAAAACAGAATGAAAACTTTCTCAGTTTGCGGCGCGAACATGCAAAAAACAGAATGAAAACTTTCTCAGTTCGCGGCGCGAACATGCAAAAAATAGATTGTCCATTTTTCTCGGTTCACGGTGCGAACTGATCAGTTTGTTTATTTTTTTTTGTTGTTTTTCGTTTTTTTTTGCATGTCTCGATTTTTTTAGCCGACTAACCCCATATGTTTGCATGATATTAGTATGTGAATATTGCTATTGTCCTTGTTGACTTTTGATTCCAAAAACCATTTTTAAAAACAAACTCTCGATTTTATCGAACCATTTTTAACCTTGTAAGTCGTTTGCCTTACGCATCACCATCGACCTTGTTCGTATCGCTTCAAATATATCTTTACAAACAATAAACCTTGATCCAACATCAAGTGATCCTTTTTCTTATAAAAAAACCCAAAATACAAAAAATATATGGTTAGGGTTGTACACCATGGATTTTTAGGTGGTGGAGAAGGAATGAGAATGGAATCCTCCTACACTCGTTCCGAATGTTTTGGATACAAGGCGCTCGACTTGGCTATTCGAAACATTCACCTCTGTCCAAAGTCCTTTTGTGTAATCCTAGTCAAGAACCATTTCTCTTAAAAGACCTAAAAATAACATCAACTCATCAAACTATTTTTAGCCTTAGGGCATCAATCAAAAACCCTTTTTCAAGGTATAAAATCAACCAACAAACCACTATTTCATAAGCCTCCGAACTACGGAGCTCTGATTCTTCACTTCTTTTAAGTGAGGATACATAGGCACAAGGGCCACAATCCTTGGCGAGCATTAAAATAAATAGAACAACCCCTCTTTTCCCAAAACAAGCAAACTCTTAACAAAAACACCCATTCACGCTAAACAACCTAGAAGGTTCCCATCGAGTACGATGGATGCGAGGGGTGCTAACTCCTTCCCCTCGCATAACCGACTCCCGAACCCTAAGACTTGGTTGCGATGACCATGCTCTTTCCCAAAGGTTTTATCACTATTTCCATCCTTGGGATAAATAAAATCCGGTGGCGACTCTGTGTCACTTTTCGCGTAGCGACACTTGTGCCTACGTATTCTCGTCATAGAAATCAGAGCGAACGTAGTTCGGGCATACGAAACACAGGTTGATTCATCTGCTTTTCCGAGTAGGGTTAACAAACAGTTCCAGCAGTTTGGTGTATGCAGCTCGCTCGTCGGAGACTCGTACGTTACCGTTTGCAGTAGAACTGAGAGTTAACGACACTCTTTTCGTCAGAAAAGGTTTTCCTTGAATTATGGGCCCACGGGTCAAAAAGAGGTTTGAAGTTTGTTTTTTGTCTTTTACGAAAGAAGTGTTTTTTATGGATGTTTGTAGTTCGTACTGCACTAGAGACTATGACTTAGGAGTGAATGCATCGCATGTCACCCAAAGGGTGCCATACTAAACATCCTGATTACTGGAAGGAAACCCTCCACTGACCATTTCCTGAGTGGCTTAAGGCTCGTAACGTATTGTACCAACTTGCCTTTATTACGTATTTTACTGTTGTTTTGGAGATGAGAAGGAGAAATAACTCTACAGGGGAACTATCAAGATTCCTACGGTTGTCATGCAATGGATTCATCCTATTGTTGAGTTTGAAATAGGGAACTCCTAGATGTTATCATG
This sequence comes from Lathyrus sativus, assembly GCA_963859935.3. Taxonomy (NCBI): domain Eukaryota; kingdom Viridiplantae; phylum Streptophyta; class Magnoliopsida; order Fabales; family Fabaceae; genus Lathyrus; species Lathyrus sativus. Next base: position 119,062,725 of record OZ012736.1, on the reverse strand, counting down.
CAAAGGTTTCAACCTAAAGGTCTGTCATCACTTCCTTATCAAAGGAAGTGAGAGTCCTAAGGGATCATATCAATGGGAAACACAGACAAAACAACTGCAAAAATCATTAAGCAGATAAAACAGAAAAGCAAACAGTAAAGATGCAAATGCAATGCAGCAATACAAGCAGAGGGAGAACACTCAACCTCTAAAGCAAACAAGCAAAGAGAAAAGGCAAAACAGACAAGTAAAGGGAGGATCACCTCAACCTTTCTATGCAAACACATCAGTTAGAAAAGGGAAAACAACACTCAAGCAGAGGGAGAACACTCAACCTATAAAATAAACAAGCAAAGGGAGCTTAGCTCAACCTTTCATGGCAATCATGCTCCTAGCCTAACATACTCTACACATGAGACTATCCTAATGCATCAAGCAATATCAAACAATCATGAATGAAAGAAGGAGGGGATGAACAATGTGACATGTAAGGAAATCATTCTAAGATAATCAACCAAGGCACCTAACCCTAGAGAAAAAAATTGAGGGATGGATGTATGCATGATGTAAACCAAAGGAATACATTAAGGCATTCAACCAGAGATGAAATTTGATGATGGGAAACATGATGTATACCAAGGGTATCCATCATGACACTCAACCATTCATGGAAGAATTGAATCAATCAATGGGAAGCATGATGTATACCAAGGGTATCCATCATGACACTCAACCATTCATGGAAGAATTGAATCAATCATGGGAAGCATGATGTATACCAAAGGTATCCATCATGACACTCAACCATTCATGGAAGAATTAGATCAATCATGGGAAGCATGATGTATACCAAAGGTATCCATCATGACACTCAACCATTCATGGAAGAATTGAATCAATCATGGGAAGCATGATGTATACCAAATCATGACACTCAACCATTCATGGAAGAATAAGCAATGCAAAGCAAAGCTAAAAAGGGGAATCATCCTCCTAAAGGTTTTAAAGGAAACACTAATGATTAGCTCTAAAGATCACCTAACCAAATGGATTTGGAAGATCTACCAAGGCTTAGAAATTGTTCTAAATAGGTATAAACCTAAGCTTTATTCTATCAAGAAGGAATTAGGGGCTTAAAGGTAGCTAAAGTTCACTTTAGAGACTAAACTAGGATGTAAGCTAAGTTAGGATCACCTAAAGTACAATCAACTTGTAAAATATGAGGAAAATAGTAAAATCTGTGGAGGCAAATCGCCACACATCACACAAGTCTGCAAGATGTTAGTCAATGCAGGTTTCGATGATGACAAATTCCCTGGATATACTGGAAATTATAAACTCCAGATCTACTAAACAGATGCAACGTATCACCTACCATATCCTTTTATACTTGTCTTAAACCTGCTGTAATAAATATACTATGTGTAGATAAAATGCAATCATGACCAGAGGCATGAAAGACCACAAACTGATGAATTTTTGCAGGTTTGCAGGGCATGAGTCGACCATAGGGTCAGCGCATGCATCAGAGCAATTCTCCACTAGTCAGCGTACAAGGCAATGAGTCGACCATAGGGTCGGCGCATGAGGGAAAAACTTTCCAACTGGTCAGCGCGTAAAGGCATGAGTCGACCATAGGGTCGGCGCATAAGGGAAATAGTTTTCAACGGGTCAGCGCACGCCGACTGTATGGTCGACGCATACTGATGAATTTTCCAGATTTCCAAACAACACAGGCCATGCGTCGATGCACAGACCTGCTGCGGTCGACCGTTCGCGCGGAAGTTCTGTTTTTAAATGATTCCCTCTTATATTTGAGATATTGTTATGTCTAAAATTGGGTTGGCACTATATATACTTGTTTAACCACTTGTGTCATTTTAACATTTGATAATCTTTTGATTCATGTGTTCAAAAACAAGAAAGAGTGAAATAGGCGTCCAAGATTCATCATCTTCATCTTCAACATCTCACAACATTTCAATTACACACAATCATTTTTGAAATGCATTTGTGAGAGATTCAAGGTGATAAGGTTCGAAGCTTAGATTGGAGAATCAAGTTCGGGTTGAAGCTTGAGACAGGTTCTTTCTTGAATAAAACCGTTGGGGTTTTACCCTCCAATATTGGTTTGAATTTTGGGGGTTTTTGGACGAGATTCTTCATCAAGGGTCAACTGAGCGAAGGTGATTGTGAAGAGGTGTTCTTCACAAGTCTAGTAGCGGATTTAGTGATATTGAAGGGAAGATCTCGGATTCGATTTGCTGCTGTTGAGATCAGCCGGAGCCGAAGGTTTGAACAACAACGTGTTATTCAATAAGGAGGTTGGAATCGGAGGTTCATCAACACAAATCGGAGGACTTGATTCATCTTGAATCAAGGGGCAAGGAGTGAAAGCAACTTTCAACATATTGAGATTTCTGTTGTATATTTGCTGCTCAATCCTTGTATAAATTGTTACATACAACAGGTGATATCTATAAAATCTATCTCAATTCTAGTTTTAGAATTGAGGGCAGACGTACCCCGAAGCGAGGACGACGGGGGAACTGCCTCACCAAATACTTGTCTTCTCTATTTTTCAGCATTTACGTTATAGCTCAAAATAAGTGATTTTTGTATAAGCACTATCTGTCAAAATTGTGATATCAATTAAGTAAGAGGTTAAAACTCTGTTTTTGACTCCAAAGTACAATAATAAATTGTACTAGGCTAGTTGGAATCACTTACTCAACATAAATATCACTTGGAGTGTTTTGCACACCAAGTGTTTAACAAATTGCTTGAACCAAAATTATCTTACTTGTGTATCTAGTTTTGGTTTGCTCTTTGATCATTGGAACTAGGAATCCTAACAACTGAAGTAGATAATTGATAAGTGTTTGTGATTCTATTTTCCAGATTGTTATTAATCCAAAGGCTTACGCATATTTGGTTTTCCAATAACCGTTCGTTTTAGACTATATTATCCTCGGCCGCTTCCGCACTTAAAACATTTTTAAAACCAATTTTTAATTGGTAGCGCCGACTCAAATTTTAATTGGGGATCTATTCAACCCCCCTTCTAGATCCGTGCCATAGTCTAACAAGTGGTATCTAGAGCTCCGGTTATTCGGTGCTTCAAATACAACGTAGATAGAAAATGGCTAACGAACCAAAAGGGGCGTACAATAGAGCTCCCATTTTCAATGGTGAAAATTATAGTTATTGGAAAGACTGTATGCGGGTGCATATAAACTCTATAGACAGAAAAATATGGAACGTTATCCTCAATGGTCCAATAGAAATTACTATGACCAATGCGGATAACGTAGTTGTGCCAAAGCCCGAAGCACAATGGACCGATGACGATGAGAAAAAATACAATTATGATTGGAAAGCTAAAAATATCTTAATCTCCTCATTAGGTGTAGATGAATACTATCATGTATCCCATTGTCCTACTGCTAAGGCCATGTGGGATTCACTACAAATAGCCCATGAGGGGACAAACGATGTTAAGTTGGCTAGAATCAACACATTAACACAAGAGTTTAATCTCTTTTTCATGGAGCAAGGGGAAACCATTGCTGACATGCAAAAGAGATTTACTCATCTCATCAATCGTTTACATTCATTAGGTAGGCATGTTTCCAATGATGTTGCTACTAATAAGATCTTAAGATGTCTTAACAGGGAATGGCAGCCTAAAGTGATCGCCATCAAAGAAGCACATGATCTTACCTTATTAGACTTGACAACATTGTTTGACAAACTACAAGAGCATGAACATGTACTCTTGAGCCTAGACCAACACAAAAATATGGAAAAGAAAGACAAACGAAGGTGAGTGAAAAGAAATCAATAGCTCTCAAGACTTCCTCCTCGAAGTCTCAAGCAAAAGAGCAAAGTGATTATTCCTCAAGCGACGAAGAAGAAGAGGATAAGAGCGAAGATATGGGGTTGTTTGTCAAACGGTATAACCGTTACGTGAGAAAGAACGGCATCCAACATTCCGAGAAGAACTTGGTAAACTTCCGGAAACAATCGAGGTACTCCAAGGATGATGACTCAAAAGGTAAAAAGACTAGAGGGACGTGCTACAAGTGTGGAAAGCCCGGTCACTACAAACCGGACTGTCCGATGAACAAAAAGGGAAAGGACAAGGAATCATCAAAGTCACACAAGAAATCATCAAAGCCTAGGAGAGCGTACATAGCATGGGAAAGCGACAGCGACTCTTCCTCTTCTGATGAAAGCTCATGAAGAAGATTCCGTGAAACTATGCCTCTCCACTCATCAGAAAAATAAGAAAAAACAGGTATGTCACTCTAAATATGATAAGTCCTCAAATATGTCCCATTCAGAATTACAAAGCGCATTTAATGCCTTACACAATGAAGCAGTTGAAGCCTTCAAGAAACTTGCCTCTAATAAGAGAATTTTTACGTATTTAGAGCACAAAGTTAAAGAGTCCGAAAAGAAATTAGAGGACCTTAAGGCTTCCATTGTGAAAGGCAATGAATCGGATTGTAAGGACAATAGAAATCCTTTCAACTTTGGGTGTGATACTTGTCATATTTGGCAAGGTGAGGTTAGAAACCTCAAGGCCAAATTAAACAAGGCACTTGAGCCTAAAATAACATTTGCTATTGATAAAAAGGATTTTAGAAAAAGTATGATTAACCCATACCAAAAATATTCATATGTAATTAGGGATCAAGAAAGTAAAAGTGATTCTAAAGTCGATTTTGCATGCTTATATTGTTGCAAGAAAGGCCACTCCAGTGGTAAATGCCGGTTTAGGAGATTTCTTGTTCCTAAAGGCATCTACCAATGGTTGCCCAAACGCAACCATTTTGTCGCTAACCTATTAGGACCCAATATGCCATTGGGTACCTCCTTGTGCTAATTATGTTTTGATAGGTGAAATGTGTCGAGACCACCGAGAGAAGATGGGTTCTCGACAGTGGGTGCTCAAGACACATGTCTGGAGACATATCCTTATTCATAGACTTTGTGGCTAAGAAGAAAGGGTATGTAACTTATGGTGATAACAACCGTGGAGCAATACTAGGTAAAGGTAGTGTAGGTAATCCCGCCTCTACTATGATTTCCAACGTGTTGCTTGTCGAAAACCTTAAACATAATCTGCTTAGCATTATCCAATTATGCGACAAAGGATACAATGTATCTTTTTCAAAAGATTGTTGCAAAATTGTGCATGAAAATGATAAGAAGAATATGTTTAATGGTTTTAGAGTAAACAACGTATATATGCTTGACTTAAATGAAGTATCATTAACAAGCGACAAATGCCTCATAACTATGAGCGAAGACTCATGCCTATGGCATAGGCATTTAGCGCATGTTAATTTTGACTTACTCAATAAGGTAGTCTCAAAAGACCTAGTCTTAGGACTTCCCAAAATAAAGTTCACCAAGGATCACCTTTGTGATGCTTGTCAAAAAGGGAAGCAAACGAGGATCTCATTTAAATCCAAAAAGATAATTTCAACAACGAGACCTCTTGAACTTCTGCATATGGACTTGTTTGGTCCGTCTAGGATCAAAAGTCTAGGAGGAAACTATTACGGGTTCGTAATAGTGGACGACTTTTCTAGGTTTTGTTGGACCATCTTTTTAGTAAGTAAAAGTGATACATTTGCCGCTTTTGAAAAGTTTGCTAAGCTTTCCCAAAATAAGTTAAATACAAACATAGTGTCAATTAGAAGCGACCATGGAGGTGAGTTTGAAAATCACTTATTTGAAGAATATTGCGGTAACCATGGTATAGATCATAACTTCTCCGCTCCACGCACTCCTCAACAAAACGGGGTTGTGGAGCGTAAAAACCGTATTTTAGAAGAATTGGGAAGAACAATGATTAACGAAAGTGGTTTACCAAAATATTTTTGGTCCGGCGCCATTAGTACGGCGTGTTATGTTTTGAATAGGGTGCTTATTCGCCCCATTCTAAATAAAACACCGTATGAACTTTTAAAAGGGCGAAAGCCAAATGTTTCTCACTTACATGTGTTTGGATGCAAATGTTTTGTATTAAACAATGGAAAGGAAAACTTGGGCAAATTTGATTCCAAAGCCAATGAAGGTATCTTTCTCGGATACTCTCAATCGAGTAAAGCATATAGAATTTATAATAAACGATTACTTGATGTAGAAGAGTTTGTGCATGTTACTTTTGATGAGTCCTACCCGAGAAATGTCAGAAAGGATAGTGTTGTTCATGGTGCAGGTACATCCACTGAAGACATACTCAAAAGTGGCGAGACGGGGATTGATCAACCTGACAAAGCCAAAATTGAGGAGGATAAGGATGTACACCATGATGTAACAGAGGAAGTTCATCCGCCTTCAAACGATGATCTCCCTCAAGCTTGGAAGTCATCTAAAGACCATCCAATTGAAAACATTCTTGGAGACATCACAAAGGGTGTAACAACTCGATCGAAGCTAAGTAATTTCTGTTATCACTTCGCATTCGTGTCACAGATGGAACCTAAAAACCCTAAGGAATCCCTACTCTATGAACATTGGTATTTGTCAATGCAGGAGGAACTGAATCAGTTCACTAGAAATGAGGTTTGGGACCTTGTCCCTCCTCCACGAGGTCATCGAGTAATCGGCACCCGATGGTTGTTTAGAAATAAACTGGACGAGAATGGAGTAATAACTCGCAACAAAGCTCGTTTAGTCGCGCAAGGGTATAACCAAGAGGAAGGCATCGACTATGAGGAAACTTATGCGCCGGTTGCCCGACTCGAGGCTATACGCCTTTTACTTGCTTTCGCTTGTGCGAAAGATTTTAAATTATTTCAAATGGACGTCAAAAGTGCGTTCCTTAACGGGTTCATAAATGAAGAAGTCTATGTTGCTCAACCACTTGGTTTTGAGTCTCATGAGTATCCTGATCATGTCTATAAACTGAAAAGAGCTTTGTATGGTCTCAAACAAGCTCCTAGAGCTTGGTATGAGAGACTAAGAAAATTCTTACTTGATCAAGGCTACTCAAGAGGAAAGCTTGATACTACTCTCTTCATTAAACGTCAAGGAAAACACTTAATTCTTGTACAAATTTATGTTGACGATATCATATTTGGATCCACTAACATGAATCTCGTAAGAGAGTTTGTTGAGCTTATGCAGGGTGAATTCGAGATGAATATGATGGGTGAACTCACATACTTTCTCGGTTTGCAAATCAAGCAACTGAAGGAAGGAACATTCGTGAGCCAAACAAAATATTGTTTGGATCTTCTCAAGTTATTTGACATGGAAAATTCAAAGGCCATAGACACCCCTATGCCAACATGTGCAAATATGAGTAAAGATGAAAGTGGTAAAAATGTTGAGGTAAAAAGGTACAGAGGTATGATTGGCTTGCTTCTCTATCTTACTGCTTCGCGTCCCGACATTATGTTTAGCGTGTGTATGTGCGCCAGATACCAATCATGTCCTAAGGAATCCCACCTAAAATCTGTCAAACGCATACTTCGATACCTATCTGGTACTCTGAAATATGGACTGTGGTATTCCAAAGGTAATGATTGTTCATTGGTAGGCTTCTCCGATTCCAATTTTGCCGGCTGCAAATCGGATAGGAAAAGCACCAGTGGTACGTGTCACTTATTTTCAAATTCCTTGGTCAGTTGGCACAGCAAGAAACAAGTGTTTGTTGCTCTGTCAACCGCCGAAGCGGAATACGTAGCCGCCGGTAGTTGTTGTGCGCAAGTCCTATGGCTTAAACAACAACTATTGGACTTTAATTTGAAGCTAGAATGTGTTCCAATATTTTGTGACAACACTAGTGCTATAAATCTTACCAAAAATTCGGTGTTACATTCACGTACCAAACACATAGAAATTTGACACCATTTTCTAAGGGACCATGTAGAGAAGGGTGATGTTGATACCAAAAACCAACTAGCATACATTTTCACAAAGCCGCTAGCCAATGAGCCCTTCTTTCATATCCATCGAGAACTTGGTATTCTCGACATTTCTGATCGGGTTTAACAATTACTACGTTCATAATTAATCTATTTACAACTATGCTTTTGTACCATTAACAAGTTTAGAGTTTGTTGCAAGTACAAATATGTGGTTAACAAGTGTGGTCGGTATAGAGGTGATATTGCTCTTTTCTCTCTCTTTATATCTCTCTCTCTCTAAACATTCATGACTTGAAACTAACTATATCGTTTGACAATCATGGTACTTATATATGTATATGACTTTTGCTGCTAATACTATGTGTGTTGAATGCAAATCATATTGTGAAAGGGTGAATAGGCATGATAAATAGGCAAGTGTGGCATTCTGCATAATATGAAACTGAAAAATTGGGTTTTTGAAGGTTATGAGTCGACCTAAGCAGGACAACGGTCGACGCATGCTGTAAACTTTCAAAATTATCAAAAAATGTACAGTATGCGTCGACGCATGCAAGGGCTATGGTCGACGGCTCGCGCAAAAACCCAGAATTTTTTTCTTTTGCAAACCGTTCCAAGTTTCTCTTCTTCTCCATTTAATGTGCAGTCAACTTTTGTTATGATTTGATATGGCATTTGTCTTGTAAATTGCATCTAGGCATCTATTGTGTCCTCTTGTCTCCTCCCTCTTCCCAAAAACCCTAAAACCTCTCTCTATTAAAGGGAATAGTCTTCATCTTCTCCAAAATCATCCTCAACTACTCTCTTCAAAGTTCATCTCTACAAATTCTCCAAAAATCATCATCAATGGCTTCTTTTCTTCGCAAAAATATAGGTAAGAGATCAAGGGCCTCATCATCATCTGCTTCAGTCCCCATTACCGTTGTTTCACTAGTTCATCCACCTGCTGTTGAAAACTTCAACAAGAGTCTCAGCAAAAGAGCCATAGTTCCACAGCATGCTTTCTACCAGGCAACGGGGGAGCGCTTGCATCTCACCCAAATTCTGTCTCTGCTGGAAGTTCAGGGGTTCTTCAATTTTCTGGATTGCAACACAAAGTACAGTGAGGATTTGGTCTGGGTGTTCTACACAAATCTGCGGGGTAACTTTCAAGATCAACATTTCCACACTTCTGTCGGAAATAAATTGGTAAACATAAATTCTGAAGTATGGAACAAGTATTTTGATTTGACTGTCGATGCTGATGCACCACCTCTTCATGAGGTAACGGACACTCGTACGGTGCCAGGGTATGAATTTAAGAGCGCTCTGAATGACATGCTCAAAAGACCCTATCCAGATGCCATTGTCAACAGTGATGCCTTTCCTAGAACGGTCACATCCGGGAAACTCAGTACAGGGGAGCGCATCCTTCAGTGGATTGTCGCTCGCATACTACGACCGAAAAAAGGTGGACTGTCCCGTGTCGAACAAGCTGAGGTACATCTCATCTATATATTGAAACATAGGATCAAAATAAACTGGCCATACTATATTGCAAGTAGGATTTTTGCTCTGAGAGACTCAAGTAGAGGCACTGCTTTATCCTATGGGTCGTTTATTTCGGAAATTCTTGCCGCAGCAAATGTTGTATACCCAACATTTCCTGGTGTTTCAGTCCCCTCTGACAAAGAATTTAGCACCAAAACCCTTGCAATGATGGAGTATTTTTGGTGTGCTGAACGACGATCATACAGATTTGTCCGTCGCGCCAATATTCCTCGGGTGACTCGTGACAGTTCCGATGACAGCTCTGAAGAAGAAAGTGAAGAACAAGGTGAAGAAGACGATGATGAAGAAGATACAGCTGCAGAGGTACAAGAACCTGTATGTGAGCCGCAAGACTATCATCAATCTCCAGTTCAAGATACGCCTCCAAATACCGATTGGGTCCAGTATTCAGCTCCATCAGAAGCACAAGAATACGATTATACAAATCAGGGATGGGGTGAATGGCAATACACAGGATGGACTACCCTGGGTAGATTCTACGACCCATATCACGGCTACCCTCAAGACTATCAACCTTCCCAGCACTCATCACCTCCTCCACCTTCGGACAACTCTGAAGTCATTAATATGCTGCAGTCCATGCAGTTAGATCAACAAAATTTCATGAGGAGTCAAGATACTCAAATGGAGCATATTAGAGCTGAGCTTCATACCCAAAATGAAAGGTTAAATTCATTTTCGACTAGGATGGACGCCCGTATTGAAGCTCTGGTTGAATCACATGAAAGGCAAGACTTGGAAATCACCGACTCTCTTCATCACCTCAACATGTCCGTAGAAGCCTTTCTGGACTTCTCGGATCCTTACCGCAATCCCGATACTGCATACCGGGGGAGGGGCCGAGGTCGGGGTCGGGGATATTAGTTTCATAGTTGCATATTTCATAGTTGCATATGTGTTTCTTCTATGTACTTTTCATTTTTCCGTATTATGTGTGCCTGAATATTCACCTACTCTGCATGTTCTCATAAATATCTATTAATTCAAGTTACTTTTCTTCATTATCATTCTTATGTGTGAAGTTTGGTAATAAACTATCACCTATTGTCTGTTCTCTATTAATTGATGCGTTCTCCTTCTCTTTTTGATGGTGTCAAAGGGGGAGAAGAACATGTAGCAAGCTAGCAAGCCAACACCAAAGCCAAGTCAGGATATTCACAACAGTTGATGGCTGTTTGTTCTACAACCTTATATTACAAAAGAAAGGGGGAGCTTGTGTATACATTTGTGTATACATTGCATATTTGGTGTTTTAGTTGTATACAGGTTGTCATCATCAAAAAGGGGGAGATTGTGGAGGCAAATCGCCACACATCACACAAGTCTGCAAGACATTGGTCAATGCAGGTTTCGATGATGACAAATTCCCTGGATAGATTGGAAATTATAAACTCCAGATCTACTAAACAGATGCAACGTATCACCTACCATATCCTTTTATACTTGTCTTAAACCTGCTGTAATAAATATACTATGTGTAGATAAAATGCAATCATGACCAGAGGCATGAAAGACCACAAACTGATGAATTTTTGCAGGTTTGCAGGGCATGAGTCGACCATAGGGTGGGCACATGCATCAGAGCAATTCTCCACTAGTCAGCGCACAAGGCAATGAGTCGACCATAGGGTCGGCGCATGAGGGAAAAACTTTCCAACTGGTCAGCGCGTAAAGGCATGAGTCGACCATAGGGTCGGCGCATAAGGGAAATAGTTTTCAACGGGTCAGCGCACGCCGACTGTATGGTCGACGCATACTGATGAATTTTCCAGATTTCCAAACAACACAGGCCATGCGTCGATGCACAGACCTGCTGCGGTTGACCGTTCGCGCGGAAATTCTGTTTTTAAATGATTCCCTCTTATATTTGAGATATTGTTATGTCTAAAATTGGGTTGGCACTATATATACTTGTTTAACCACTTGTGTCATTTTAGCATTTGATAATCTTTTGATTCATGTGTTCAAAAACAAGAAAGAGTGAAATAGGTGTCCAAGATTCATCATCTTCATCTTCAACATCTCACAACATTTCAATTACACACAATCATTTTTGAAATGCATTTGTGAGAGATTCAAGGTGATAAGGTTCGAAGCTTAGATTGGAGAATCAAGTTCGGGTTGAAGCTTGAGACAGGTTCTTTCTTGAATAAAACCGTTGGGGTTTACCCTCCAAGATTGGTTTGAATTTTGGGGGTTTTTGGACGAGATTCTTCATCAAGGGTCAACTGAGCGAAGGTGATTGTGAAGAGGTGTTCTTCACAAGTCTAGTAGCGGATTCAGTGATATTGAAGGGAAGATCTCGGGTTCGATTTGCTGCTGTTGAGATCAGCCGGAGCCGAAGGTTTGAACAACAACGTGTTATTCAATAAGGAGGCTGGAATCGGAGGTTCATCAACACAAATCGGAGGACTTGATTCATCTTGAATCAAGGGGCAAGGAGTGAAAGCAACTTTCAACACATTGAGATTTCTGTTGTATATTTGTTGCTCAATCCTTGTATAAACTGTTACATTCAACAGGTGATATCTATAAAATCTATCTCAAATCTAGTTTTAGAATTGAGGGCAGACGTACCCCGAAGCGAGGACGACGGGGGAACTGCCTCACCAAATACTTGTCTTCTCTATTTTTCAGCATTTACGTTATAGCTCAAAATAAGTGATTTTTGTATAAGCACTATCTGTCAAAATTGTGATATCAATTGATTAAGAGGTTAAAACTCTGTTTTTGACTCCAAAGTACAATAAGACATTGTACTAGGCTAGTTGGAATCACTTACTCAACATAAATATCACTTGGAGTCTTTTGCACACCAAGTGTTTGACAAATTGCTTGAACCAAAATTATCTTACTTGTGTATCTAGTTTTGGTTTGCTCTTTGATCATTGGAACTAGGAATCCTAACAACTGAAGTAGATAATTGATAAGTGTGATTAGTGTTGTGATTCTATTTTCTAGATTGTCATTAATCCAAAGGCTTACGCATATCCGGTTTTCCAATAACTGTTCGTTTTAGACTATATTTTCCTCGGCCGCTTCCGCACTTAAAACATTTTTAAAACCAAGTTTTAATTGGTAGCGCCGACTCAAATTTTAATTGGGGATCTATTCAACCCCCCCTTCTAGATCCGTGCCATAGTCTAACAAAATCAATCCTAAAAAGCTAGGAAAAATTCTAAAGCTTCCTAAGTGTGTTAAGGAATCATGGTAGAAAATCCAGGGTCAAAACCTAAATCCAAAGGTACTAAACAATTTCTACACTTCAAGGTATGCTAAAAGGAATCCACAAGGGGAAGGTCCTAAAAATCTATCTCAAACTCATACCTAAAAACATCTAAAAAATGCAAGAAAAATCATAAAATATCCTACAATGTATCAACATTCATCATACAAAAAATCAGACATTAAATCCAAGCATTGATATGGAAACAAAAATCTAGAAGTTAACATGGCATGATTTCTATTTATTGAAAAGCACATAAAAGAAAAGTACAAAGTTAATTGAAAAAAGAATTAAAATTGCAATTAAAAAATGTGACAAATTAAAGAACGTGTTAAAATACATTCATGATTTTTTTCCAAGATTTTACAACGATTATTTCTATTTTTTATGAATTAAAAACAAACAAGTAATTATATAGAAAATAAAAGAGAAAAGAAATTAAAGGGAAAATGCAGGGGTGCTGGAAGTAAACTCTACGCGTGTTATTCATGTGGGTCGTGTGGGGGTGGGGTGTGATTAGAGAATGGAGGCTAGGCCCAGCTGAGTTTCTTAATGAAACTCAGCGTTCCACTAAAGGAAATGGCCAGCTCGCGAAATTGAATCACGACCGTGGATTGGGAGTACGAAGTCAAGCTTCAGCGCGATCGGACGGTCATCATGAAGTCTGGGTGTTTGAAATGAAAAACGGAGGGGAACAGTCCCGCAGTGGCACTGCCACGTGCAGACGATGGTCGGCCTTGCGCCGGTCATCTTCTTCCTTTCACCAAAATCTCAACGTCCTCATTCCTTGACCAAAACTTGATTTTCTTGAACCAAAACTGTGTTATTTTTCGCGTAGAATTCGAATATGAAATTTATTTCTACTTTCCTCTATTAAAACTCAGAAATCGTGATCATCCAAGAATCTCTCAAGAATTCTCAACTCTCACAAAAACCAAAATTGAAGATACTAATCTCTTCCTCTCACTTCCTACATCAATAATCTATGTTTCTTTTCCATTTTTATCCAATAATTAGAGAGAAATTCAAACTACAACCTAAGGTGTTTTGTCAAGAATTGTCACGAAACTTAACCATTCTAATCCTAAAACGTTCTACACACTCTAAGGATCACAATCATGTGAAAATAACATAGCAATTCATCAAGAACAGAGTGTATGGATGAAAGATAGGAATCTGGTTTTGAGCTTCAATGGAGACTTGAATTATGGGTGAAGCTTCAAGAAAATCGTCCAGAATCCATCAATGAACCTCGCTGAAGCTTTTTGCAATTATAATTTGGACTGAAAATGGCTCTATCTCCAAAATCGATTTTTCCAAGTTTCTCCACTTTTTCTTAACTCAATTTCTATTATCTTTCACCAAAATTTTGTTATGGCAGTTGGAAATCATCCCAGAGGTTATATGCAATGTACCTAGAGTGATTACAAGCCTAATTGAAGCCCATGGTAGCCCAATTCAAAATCCATTTTTCCAAGTTTGAAGCTTTGTGAAACTCATCCAAACAGAGGTATCAAGCTTGCTAACTGATCCATTCTGGTTTCTTATGATGTAAGGGAGATGTGTGGATAGGATTGAGGCCTTGGAAATGAGTGGATGGTTGATTTGCATTTTGTTGCTTTTTGGTGAAGAAATCTTGGATTTGGCATAACAAATGAATTCAAACTTGACTTCTGATTTTTCCAATGTTCTTAAAACATCCATTGGACTCAAAACAAGCATAAATATGGCCTAATTTGGTTCCAAAATGAATTGGTTTGAATTAGCCCTTTTCAAGCTTCCTTTTATGATTCATTCATGAATTTTTCTTAAAGCATTTCTCATTCTAATCCATATCAATGGATTCTTGGTGCATGGTTGGACAAATAACATCATTTTGAACAACTTTCAAGTTGAACAAAAGTCCATTTGAGGTGTTTAAGTTGGTGAAATTGACCCATAATAAAAAATGGCCTATAATCTCAACTTCCCAAAATACCCTTGTCATGTAAAGCTAATTTCTTGAGTTCTACAAATCCAATCATAGACTTCTAGTACTTTTTGAAAAGATAAGAAGATAAGGAACAACATTCATGTTGGCCAAAAGTTCATGAGAATCATTTTTCTAGGTCAAAAATGTTATGCAAGTTGGTTGACTTTCAAGCTCCAAATTCACATTCCTCTGATGACCTGTAACTTGTCTGACTCATAACTTGAGTTCTATAAACCCTATCAAGGACTTCTAGTACTCAAATTAAAGTTATGGTCATGCTATACAACAATCATGTTTGGGTCAAGGTGAAATGAAAATCACATCTTGAGTTATGTGGTCTTGAAGTTAGCCACTAAACCAGGGGATTTTACACTGTCAAGCATAGCAACCATAACTTAGGAACTCCTCACACTCTTGATTCATGATGAGTTGTGTCGCTACTGCGAAAATCTGCGCCGCCTGAACAGAAGAGTCGCCATCGTGCGTTATTTATCCCAACGGAGGGAAAGGAAACGCTCGAAGTAAACCTACCGCAAAGACGGGAAAGAAATGGTCATTGCAACCAAATCTTGGATTCGGGAGTCGGTTACGCAAGGGGAAGGTATTAGTACCCCTCACGTCCGTCGTACTCGACGGGATCCACGCTTGTTTTCTAGTACGGGTTGTTATTCTATCTATTCTACAGGTCTGGGGTTAAAAGAAAATAAACTGACTCGGCAAAGTATCGCACTTTAAGCCTACGTATTCCCGTCTGGAACGAGAAATCAGAGTCAACGTAGTTCGCCTACCTACGGGAAAGGAGGGGAAGGTTGCTCGCTAGGATACAGCATCCTATGCCTACGTACTTTCATACAGCATGAAAGATCAGAGCAAACGTAGTTCGGGCCACGAAAGACACAGATTTGCCTGACTATTTTTTAGATCCTTCTGAAAAGGTTTTCTTCTGATTAAGAGTCCAAGCGGACAAAATGACTTTTGATTTGTTTTCAGTCTTTTACGCAAGAACTATTTTTTTATGATGTTTGAAATGTTATTGTGTTTTTGATTGTTTCGAGATGAGAAGAGAAAAGACGCTCTAGAAAGCCTAAGGTTGAAAAGGGAATCAAAAACTACCCTAATGTTGTCATGCATGGATTAACACCTAATATCTGTCATAATTCTCTCCTGCACAGAGGAAATCAGAGATCCTAGGGGATAAACGGAAAAGAAATAGCATATATACAGTAAAGCAGTAAAATGCATGAGATGCAGCAATACAAGCGAGGCAAGGGAGTCCCACTCAACCTCGAACCTGGGAAAACAATAGGCAAAGTGAAACAGCTTCGCTTCGAACCTATGGGAAAATTAATAAACAATACAGCAAAGAAAATAAAACCCCAAAACCAGCTCTGACAGCAACATCATCTCCTACAGCAGCAGCTTTGAAAAACATCAAACTCTGACAGTTGATTAACTGCAAAACAGTAACATCTTCAAAGTGAATCCCAAAATCAAACTTCAATGGCCTCCAAGCTTTAGATAAGCTCCATCTTCAAGGCAAGCACTCCAGAAGAGAATCACCTAACAGAATAAGTTGGAATGATAAAACAGCTTATTGACAACCAAAGGAAGCCTATAAGTGTTTATCATCATGAGAGACTGGTTCCCTCAAAATTCTACTTCTAAGATAAGCCACTTATCCCTCCAAAGGAGGGATGTGAATATCTTAGAAGGACTTTTAGTCATTGGGAGGAATGGAAGCACACGAAGCTTTTCATGTTTATGAAAGAAATTAGTCTAAGTCTACAGCTCTGCCTATTGCTCCTATCTCCTAAGTCTTCAAAAACCATCTGCCAGGAGAGGAATCTTCATGCATCAAGCCCTATCCCTTGTCTCCAATCATCATTCAAGGTCTTCATAAGCCTCAACAAGCAGAACCCAAGCCCAAGCCCAATTGAAATGCCCAAACCCCACAAACAAAACAACATCCCAAGTGGGAAACACACCAACATCAACCAAATTGCAAAAATCACGTAAAAATAGTAAAACTCATTATAAAATCCTAATTAAATTTCTATGGGACCCTAACTATGTACCCTATACCCCATATAAAACCCCAAGGCCTAAATCAATTTTAAAACCCCAAAACTATGCCCTAAACTGCACCTAATTGTTGTGAAACCCTAATCCTGATCACCCTAAAGTTGATGGTTCAAAAATATCCTAAATTAAATCACAAAAATGTGATAAAATTCCAGGGGGAACCTAGTACTCTAATCTAACCATAGGAAAAAGAATTACATCAAAATATGAAATACAATGGCCATACTAAATTCAGAAAGTTGGTATATCAAAATAAAATGAAATAAAAGCAATTAAAAGTAAAAATAAACCAAAAAATGAAACAATGCATGAAATGCCAATTTTATTTTCTTATAATTTTCTTGATGTTCTTATGAAAATGAGGGGAA
Organism: Lathyrus sativus; assembly: GCA_963859935.3. NCBI lineage: Eukaryota > Viridiplantae > Streptophyta > Magnoliopsida > Fabales > Fabaceae > Lathyrus > Lathyrus sativus. The sequence continues at coordinate 119,045,655 of OZ012736.1, read as the reverse complement.
AAATCCCATGTAAAAATGACCATTTTTCAATTTATTATGATTTATTGAGTAAACTATATGCAAACATGAAAATCAATTAAAAATCAATTAAAAATGAAAACAATGCGTGGCAAAAAGCAATTATTTACAGTTCAAAAATGCATTGGGCTCAGGAGGGGGGTGCCAATAGCAAGCCCGCTAGGCCCATTACTACTCAGAAAAACCTAAAAAACAAGGAAAAGAAAAATAAAACTGGGGGGGGGGGGACGAATAACAAATATTCGCCTTGTTAATCATACTTGGGCCTCCCACTGGGGGGTGTGGATAGTAGAATGGCCTAAGGCCCAAACGCAGAAACACATGGGAGAGGGGGTTCAATGGGAAAATTGGGGGATAGGGTTAGTAAACCTCACCATGGGCCTAGGCCCGAGTCCAATTCCCCCTCAGCCTCATCAAAACAAAACCTAAATTTACCATTCCCCCTCTGTCACTGTTCACTATCACTCTCCCAACCCTAGCTGCGCTCCCCCAAATCTCCCTCCCTGAGACTCTCAAACGCAAACCACAAACCAACTCCTGATCCTATCTTCATTCACCTCCCTCACCTAAACGCAAGCGGCGTAACCTTCTTCTCTTAAATCTACCAAACTAACCTAGTGCTCAGCTACCAAAACAACTGTGAAATGCAACAAGTTCAGAGCAAGTACCTGGGTACGTGATAGAGACGAGGTTGGTTTCTGGGCATGACGGATAAAGATGATCAAGCTTGATGGAGATCTTGGCGTTCTGGCGATCTTGGAGAAATCAAGATGTCCGCGTGATGACTTCGTTGATGGTGTTGAGGAGATCTGGAGAGGAGGAAGATGAATGTTCTTGGTCGTTGAAGATTTCTGGAATTGGATGAAGAACACGCTTGAAGATTGTTCTTGGAGATTTTATGGTGAGTTGATGAAGATTGGATGATGATGATCGATGAAGTTCTTTGAAGGTCGTTGGATTTCTGAAGAAACTTGAAGAAGAGTTTTTGAGATTTTCCGGTGGCTGTAATGAATTCTCCGGCGAGATCTTGGAATCTCCGGTGAGAGATTGGTGGAGGAGTGAAGAAGATCAATGATGATTGGATGAATTTTCTGAGAAATTCCAGTTTCCGGCAAGCTCAACGATCTCCGGCGACAGTTGCGGCGGAGAGGAGGTGGTTGCATGTACTCCGGTGGGGCTTCCGGCGAGAGGGAACGGTGAAGGAGGTTGAGACACCTGGCGAACGTGCATGCAGGGGGAGGAGGGAGAGGAAGACGCGTGGCTAGTGAAAATCAGAGGGAGAAACACGTGTGTGTGTGTGTGTGGAATGTGTGAGTGGAGTGCAACGTAGCTGGCAGGGAGAGATTGAAGTGGATGAGGTGGTGAAACCCTGATGACATGCGTGGCGTGGCATTTATATGACACTTGGCAACCACTTTGGACCTTCCGACTGGGCTTGACCGGATAATGTGGCCCATTAAGGCTTAAACAGACTTAAAATGGATTAATGGTAAACTAAACGTGATTAATGAGATGCTGACATGATTAAATGATAATGCATGATTAACTGCTAATAAAGCCTAACGAAAATTAAATTCAATTAATGAACTACTAAGACTAATTAATACAAAATAACAACTAATACTATATTAATCTGAACCCTACTATCTATTTAACATCTATTAAAAAAATCTATCCTATTTAATAAAAGAAACTAATATCTAATATTAAAATCTATTAAACTCTATATTAAAACTAATCTCTATTAATGCTAAAAAGAAAATCTATTTAAAACTATATAAAACTATTAAAACTATTAAAACTATTAGAAAACTATATAGAAATCTATTTACTAAAAAAGAAATTCTATTAAAACTATTTATCTAATATCTATCAATTTTAAAAAGAAAATCTATTTAATAAAAAGGAAAATTGTTATCTAAATTCTAGAAATCTATTTAAAAATTTATTATCCTATTTAATACAGAAAAAAACTATTATCTAATATTCTAATAAATCCTAAAAACAAAATATAAAATCTATTAAAAAATAGAAAAAGACCAATATTCTATTTAAAATCTATTTAATATCTAAAAATCTATTAAGAAAATGCCTATTAAAAAAAGTCTATTAAATTCTACTAAAAAATATGAACCTATTTAAAATCTATTAAATGCATTAAAAATCTAGAGAATAAAAGAGAAAATTCTAAAAATGCCAAGAAGCCGATTATATCGATTAGAGAACGATCGCGCAACCATAGCGAAACCCGGGCACCGAGATGGCCTAAAAACACAGGGAACGAGCACCAATTCTCAAAATACATTTATTCAAACCGGCCTGAACTGCCCGAAACGCCAGGGGCTGCAATCCCGATAAAATCGATCTGACTGAGAAAAATGCCATGCATGCAATATGCGAATGCGAATGCAAAATGCGTCGAAACATAAACCAGATACGGGAACCGGTTGGTCAAATTTTGGGGTGCAACAGCTGCCCCTATTCAAACGGCTTGGACCTGAAGGGTTGAAGAGCGAACAGACTTCAAACATTCAAAGGTGGAAGACGGTTGAATACAAAATAAACCCGAAAATTTGCCAACCGCAGAAATAAACTGCACCCTCGTTTGGGGAAAAATATCCAGAGAACCGAATCTTGGTTGTTACAGCAACAACTGATCAATCGTATGGTAAAACCACAAATCTTAACCGACCACCTCTGTTGGGGTAACTTGGAAAGGTCGGAACCTGAATGTTCAACGAGCACAAAGTTTGAATCTTTCTAAGCAATTAGCCGGAGTCTGAGCACTCAACGTAATAGCATGATCACGTCACGAAATGAATATCTATCGGAGTCGGGATACTCAACGTAATAACTGGGACCAGAATGCTCGACGAACCATCGGAGCCCGCATACTCTACGTAAACAACAACCAGAGCCATACCGCTCAATGTAACAACTATCGGAGCCAGAAAACAATAATGCATCGGAGCCTGGCTACTCAACGAAGCAAGTCCGATGAAAAGAGAATACTACAACTGCTTATCAATATCACATCACACGGGCTTTACCGGAGTCAGGATACTCAACGAGAGAACGAATCAATACAAACTGGAAATTACCAGAGCCTGGGTACTCGCCGGGATAGCCACAAATACCAAATAGGGGTCTGGACCATCGCTTGATTTTACCGGAGTCTGAACATTCAACGCAGCAATCGGAGCCAGAACGTTCAACATCATCAATTATCGTAGCCAGAACACTCAACGAACAACAATCATCGGAGCCAAAACACTCAACGTCATCAATCATCGGAGCCAGAACACTCAACGAACAACAATCATCAGAGCCATAACACTCAACGAACAACCGGAGCCAGCACGCTCAACGTCATCAATCATCGGAGCCAGAACACTCAATGAACAACAATCATCGGAGCCAGAACACTCAATGAACAGTCGGAGCCAGCACGCTCAACGTCATCAATCATCGGAGCCAGAACACTCAACGAACAACAATCATCGGAGCCAGAACACTCAACGAACAACCGGAGCCAGCACGCTCAACATCATCAATCATCGGAGCCAGAACACTCAACGAACAACAATCATCGGAGGCAGAACACTCAACGAACAGTCGGAGCCAGCACGCTCAACGTCATCAATCATCGGAGCCAGAACACTCAACGAACAACCGGAATATCACAACTCCATGCTGGGGATAATACCTCTGAACAACTTTGGAGGATATGAGCCCAACTCCGCTGAGGGTAAGAGAAACTTAACCAAGAGTCTCTGTGGGGAATATAAGAAGATGAATTATATCATCCCGTGTCTCACAGCGAGACCTCGAATATCTGGAAACATGTCTGAGCTTTCGAACTCCACACTCCTGTTGAGAAACACACCTGAAAGCAAAAGGTTAACTAACCTGATTTATGTTTCCAAATGCGTATGTTTGACAATGGCGTAATGCTCCATATAGTATGGAAATGCTACGCGTTTTCTGGGTAGATGCAAACATGACAATGAATGCAAATGCAAATGCAGGCTCAAACTGCTGGGGAGCTCTGATAATCTTGCTTCAACACGGCCGCTGAGTACAAATACCACCCTGTTGGGGAATGAACGGGTACCACCAAGTATTCCGGCAAAATAAATGCCAGGACATACAACCAGCTCTGCCGGGGAGAGCTTTAAACCTTTGATTTCCACTGGGAGGAAAGAATAACACCTGCTGGGGAGAGAAAACTCCGTTGGGGAAGAAACGACTCTCTTGGGGAATATTAACCGACTCCGCTGGGGAGAATAAACAACCCTACTGGGGATAGGGCATCCTTTTGGGGGAAACAATACTGTGTGAGCACGGTCTACCACTTTGGAGTTATTAGTCTGCTGAGGACTGACATCCTGATCACCGGCCTGACAACCTGTGGGGAGAAAGGAAACCATCTTCTACGGTAAAAAAAATCCTTCTGAACAACCCTGACTTGGTTAAACACCGTTGGAATCCTCTCAGTTGGGGATTGCACCTGCACGTACTCTCTCTGGGGAGCGTCCACCCTGCAGGGGATACTGATTCGACTTGCTGGAGACATCCTGTAGACTACTTTCATGAGGATACTCTTCTGGGGGATTATCCCTTCCTTCGGTAAAGGCTATCATTATCTCAACTTCGGGGACGAAGTACGACCTACATGGGGATTAGCATCGCATAACGTCAAGTTTTTCATCAAAAGCCTCTGGTTAGGGCAACATGAATTTCGTTCACCTTCTTGGAACTTTGCACCAAGGATACTAACATGCCCCAGTCTGAATTCTGGAATACTTCTCCTTGAAAGGAACCCTGGTCAGGTCACTATCTTGAAATAACTTGCCCCTGAATCTGCGACAATTTTGAAACAGACCTTACAGTCTTTGTACCCTGACGGCCAGACATGAACTGCTTCTGCATCTCAAACCTCGAAGAGGTGTTCCAACAAAACAGCTTCCATGCTCTTAGGGTGACCTGCCCCAGTCTTGCAATAATCTTTTGCCCCTGATTGACTGATTCGTGGAGCAGCGCCCATAACTGCGAGAGATTTGCCAAATCTCGACCTGATTACCCCAGATTGGCTGATTCTTGGATAGCTGACTTTACTGGATTAATCGATATATCTTACCCCAGCTCATGAAACATTCGGGCCTTCTGCATTCTGTCCTGGTCAGGCATTCCACTGTAGGAACCTTTCCTGCCGGCATGCGCTTACTCGCAAGTAACACAAGTTGTTCTGCATAAAAGATATATTAAATGCAATGCATATGACAGTTTCAAAAATCCAAGTCTGTTCACTGGAACAATTTTGTGACATATAATGAATCAAACTGTCAATATTAATGTTGATAAGAGGAACCCTTTTAGGAGTCAGTTTCGATGCGATCTTTTACCGAAGTATGCTCTCGAACTAAACCTGTTTCAATTAGGACTTTTTCGGGTTGTAACGTGGTCAGGTTCACGGTTAACAAGGAAAGATATAGGCTCAAAGTTTATTTCGAACCACCCATTCTTCGTGATGTTCTTCAATCCTATGTTCAGCTGATTCGACTTCAGCGTTCACCTATTAAAGGTGGAGTGATAGGAGTGATGGTCCAGGATACCACTTGCTTTTCGGAGTGACAGTTATTCGCTTATCGTCTTTGGGTGCCTAGAGTCATATGACTTTGTCCTTTTCGAGGATTTTTCTTTGATAGTCCTTTTCGTCTTTCGTTTTTTTTTTCGTTCCCTAACTTTTGCCTGGACCAACTCTTTTGAGTATCTTTTACTTTTGAAGTACAGCGGGATGCCCTAATTTTTTTTGCCTAAGTCGCTTGTTCTCAAGATTCGACTTAGCGGGCTTTTTCTTTTGATTTTTTCTTTTTGAACAAATCATGTGACACCGGTTGTCTGACTCTTTGTGGAATAATGTGACTGTTTCACTCTTGGGTCGGCGAGCCTTAACCATTGTGGTATTTAGGCACGACCTATATGGATGTAATTTATCCTTGAACGGACACTCCTTTCGCGATTTGAACGCTTGGCCAAACTAACTGACACCTACCCTGCCCCAGGTTAAGATTTAGGTTTTCTCACTTTTAGAAAGAAACTCCTACAACTAGGCTCAAAGGGGTTAACAAGGGATTATCTTCCTTATATCTCCGGTGTTTATGGATTGAAACAATGCCTGTACATCATCAACAGGTTTTTTATCCAAAAGCATACGATCAGAAGTTTTTTCCGTCATCTGTTTTCGTCATGCTCCCCGGACTCCACTTAACAAGCGTTTGAAATAAATGAAAACACAAAGGGTGACCACAACTGGATTAATTCAAACATGCATATTTATTTCATTTATCAATATCAGTTGAGAAAACAACAAGTTTTACAAACAAAATTTGCAATTAAACAGAAAGGCAACTACAAATGCCAAGACCTGAACAAGATAACATGAACAATTCCAGTGTCTCAGAACCGGACTTCTTGCACTTTGACTTATTGGCGAGTCAACCATCCTCAGACCAATGTTAGAGGTAGCCTGCTGCTGTCTTGACCTTCTTTTAACGGCCCTGCCAAACCAAAGAACCCCTTTTTGTCATTCAGACTCTGGCTTGTCCGTGACCCTGCGCCGCATTGGGGACATCATCGGAGAAGTTGATTGCCTTGTTGTCGATCAAGTCTTGCACCTTGTGCTTAAAGGCCCTGCATTGCTCAATCGAATGACCAGGTTCCCCTGAGTGAAACTCGCATTGCACATTCTCATCATAACCAGGTGGCGGCGTCCCTGTCAAGGGTGCCAAGGTTCTCTTCTGAACAAGTTGTAATCTCAACAAGGTTTGGAGTAGCTCAGCATAGGAGGAGTTTGGTGTGTCAAAATGTCTGTTTGCTGGCCGGACTGGATACTTCCTATACCCCTGCGGATTCTACGGCTGCTGTGGAGCCACGGGAATGGTGACATTAGCGACCTGTTGCTGCTGGTTGTCCCAGCGTTTATTCCTCCTTCTTCCACGGGAGCTAGACATGGAGCTCGTTTCCCCTTCTCCTTTTCTGCCACCGAAGGCTTTCTTCGTTCCTCCAGCCGAGGTAGACTCACTTGCTTGGAACCTTCCAACTCTGATCCCGTTCTCGATCATCTCCCCCATAAGAATTAAATCTGAGAAACTGCCCAGCGCCACAGCAAACAATTTTTCGTAGAATATCCCCGTAAATGTCCCAATGAACATGTCATTCATCTCCCTCTCAGTTAAGGAAGGATGCACTCTTGCTGCCATATCGCGCCACCTTTGCGCGTACTCTTTAAAACTCTCCCCACTTTTCTGAGACAAGCCTTGCAATTGGACTCTGTTCGGTGCCAAGTCACTGTTATACTTGTAATGTGTCACAAACGCATCAGCCAGTTGCTTCCAGGTTTTGATCTGAGTGGGTTCCATCCCCATATACCACTCAAGTGACGGCCCGGATAAGCTGTCTTGAAAGAAATGCATCAGCATTCTTTCATCATCTGAGTACGCAGACATTCTTCTGTAATAAGAGCGGACGTGCACCTTTGGACAAGTGTCCCCCTTATATTTATCAAATGTGGGCGCTTTGAACTTCGGCGGTACCTTCAGCCCATGCACTAAGCCCATTGTAGTCATGTCTAGCCCAATAGTATTCTGATTAACAACCCCCTTCATCTGTTCTTCTAACATTTTGATTCTCTGCACAGGATCCACAGGCCCTTCAATACCTCTACCAGAAAAGGCATCTTCTTGTTGGTCTTCACCCCAATTGATATTTTCATTTCCGTACCCGTCATAACCAAAATTACGACCGAATCCTGGCTGATTCCTCGTAGGACCTCGTCCTCTGTTATCATACCCTTGATTGACCCTGGCGGGTCCAAACCCAGCGTTGATATACATCAGTCCAGCACCATTTCCGTTACCGAATCCACCATAACCCTGATTAGCATTACCAAAACCATCATATCCGAAACCCTGGGTGTTGAAGCCGAACTTCCCATCCTGATTGACGTAATCAAAACCCTGATCATTATAGCCGAACCCATTGTTACCAAAGCCATTACCTCCATTGTTACCACCGCCCATATTGGCATCCCCAAACCCACATTGTTAATGACAGTCTCATTACCATTACCATGGCCGACGCCAGTGCCATTGTTCACATTCACAAGAGGTATATTCACCACAGGTGGAGCTACAGGCGTAGGAGTACCATCCCCATGAATGGTTTCAACACGTAAAGAATTGTGGTCTTCGTTTCCATTCCCAGTAGTCTTCGCCAGCAATGGCTGCACCAAAGTCTGCAGGCCTTCCTGCCCCTTCACAACTATCTCCATCGTCTGCATGAACAGCGCCAGCTTTTCACGCATCTCTTGCATCTCGTTTTGCATCTGGTCCATAACTCTTTTGCAGTTGGTACGAGTAGAGTATCGGTGAGGACGTTGACTTTCAATCCTGGAGAACCTGACGGGATGCAGGAAATGAGATACAGTTCAACACAACTACCTGAAAAATGCAATATGAATGTGTATGCAAATGCAATATGTGTTTGTGCATTAGGGAATATCACTCCCCAATTCTAGTGCCAATGTGCTTGTGTAGTGCAGTGTTGTGACAGTGCAGTGACAAGAAGCTCAGATACATTCCTAGAAGAAACAATTCATATATTGCTGAACGGGCCTATCGAGGCAAAGTTATAACACCACTGTAATACAATACAATCAGCAAATGCATGACCTCATCCAACAAGCCTGGTGATGGTCAGCATACAATGGTACATAAGCAAATCAAATGCGGCCATAATCCTGATACTCCCCTAGCAATCTCTTGGTCTTCGGATGGTCTGGCTGAGAAAGCAATCCTTTGATAAGTAGATCTCTTTGCTTGAGAACACGTCGTAAATCACCAATAGATTCCTCCCATGCCCCTTCTCCAAAGCAGTCATCTAACTTCCGTTTCTGGGATGCAGACTCCTTCTTGCACTTGATAACTTTGTTCAAGGAATTCTGGACATCATACCTCCGCGTAACCTCTTCTGGATGGCTTTCAACTGACCCTCCAGCTCAGAGATCTGCAGCCTCAGTTTGTCTTCTCTTTCCTTATTGCCGGTCAGCATGGCGTTCCAGGTTTTGTTGAACGCAGAGATCTCCCGGTAGGCGACATCGAGCGACTTCTTCTTGGACTCTAACATGTCATGAGAGCTTTTGAAGTCTTTTCCCAGGCGTTCACGCTTCTTTTTCTCTTCTGCCAGTTCAGCACCTAACCTGCTTACCAACTTAGTCTGCTGTTGGAGGGAATACACAACCTCGTTTTTCTCCCTCCGTATTTGAGCCAATTCCTTCTCTAACTCTTCATTGATCTTTATCAAGTCTTCTTTTTCTTTTACTACCTGCTCATAGACCTCAATAGCCATAGAAGTGGGCTCCTCAACTGGAATGGGAACAGGACGTGATACTGCTGGAAAAGGCATCTGCACCTGTCTTACCCTCTCTTGAATCCACACCTTGTAAGGCATATAGGCTTGACAATCATTCTTGCCTAGTAATGGTTTCCCTCTTCTGCAGATATGATTCCAAGCGTGCTGAAGCTTGGCCAATAATTCCCCACTCAGGTCACCAGTGAAATACAGAGATTCCTGTACTTCTTCCTCCTTCGGTGGACTCTTCAAAGCATACCCAAACTGTCGAACCAACAAAGATGGGTTGTAGTTGATACATCCCTTCCTTCCAATCAAAGGAATGTTGGGAAACCCGACACAACTGAAGATAATCTCTGACCCCAATAAATCTCTATCGAACCAGACAATGTCTTCTGAAGAAAGTCCCATTAGACGCTCGCACCATTCAGTTGTATCTGCAGATTTAACAAAAGGACCCTTCTTGGGCAGATGGCTCTCAAACCACATATTCAGCAATGGTACACAACAATGGACGTTCTTCCCCCTTCTGTTTTCATTCTTATAATGCAAGGAATGATAGAAATCTCCAATCAAGGTAGGCACCGGGTTGCCTGCAGCGAACAAGTGGAATGCATCCAAATCAACGAATTCAGGCAGATTAGGGAACAGTATAATCCCATAGATGCACAAAGCAAGAACAGCCTTAAACACAATCCAGCAGCCACTTTTGGCGTATTCTTGAGCTTTGCCAACCAAAAACTTGAGAGAAAACCCTGAAACCCCATGCCAGGAAGTCAACAACAACTCTGCAGGATCCATATGCAAGGGAACAACTAAGTCTTCCAGCTTAGGCTTAGCATCAAAGTGAATGAAGGGCACTCTGTTCTGAACTGGCAACTCTAGAAACTCAGCGTACTTGTAATACCCCAAATTTTGCCCTAAGATTTGTCGTCGCATTTCATTGCATTTTTATTGCATTTAATCAATTACTAACAAATTTGTGTAGTCGTTTGACTTTTTGCAGGTAAATATCATATGGCATGCATTTTTTTTCTAAAAAAGTAAAAATGGCATAATTGGCAAGAGGACATGTGTAAGGAGTTGTGAGTGTGAGAGGTTGAGAGTTCGAATCTCACCTTTGTCACTTTTTGTTTTTTATTATTTTTACTCTAAATTTTTCTATCTTTCATTAAAAAATAACAAAAATAGTTTTTTATTATTATTTAATTATTATTTTCGTATTTTAATTAAATCATTTTAAAATATTATTTTTTTCACCTTTTTCTAAATTATTCATAAAAATATCCAAAAAATCATAAAATAAAAAATATTGGAAAAAATTTTGTTCTTTTTATAATATTTTTGATTTTAGGAATCAATAGGATTATTAGTTTTTATTTTAAGTTTATTTTAATTATTTTAAATTATTTAAATTTTATTTTTTCTTAACTAATTATTTAGTTTGGGCTTTAGGGACATTATTGGCAATTTGGTGTTAACCCTAATTTGTTCCCTATATATACATGTGTTGCCTTGTTGAAAAAGGGGAGAAGGAAAAAAACCTAAGAGGAGTGAGTGTCGTTTACCGTTATTTCTATTTCTTCATCTATTACTGTTGTTTCTTTTTCTTCATCGTTTACCGTTATTTCTTTTCCTTCATCTATTACTGTTGTTTCTTTTTCTTCATCTTTTACCGTTATTTCTTTTTCTTCATCTATTACCGTTATTTCTTTTTCTTCATCTATTACTGTTACGTTTATATATATAATTTTTAAATTGTTAGAGTTTATATATATATATATATATATATATATATATATATATATATATATATATATATATATATATATATATATATATATATATATATATATATATATATATATATATATATATATATATATATATATATAAGATTAATTTTTGATCGAATTATGTCGATACGATGTTTGCACATTTGTGTGCATGACGCGTGACATTTGTGTTAGTTCGATCTGATTGCGATGATCGCATTTTTTGTGTGAGCAATAATACTGTTTTTTGCTTAATTTCTTTTTCTTTGCGATAAATTTTGTTTCGTCCGATTTAGATCTGGTTGCGATGAGCGCATTTCTGCGTTAGCAACATTGTTGGGTTATTTGGCACATTTAAAATTCATTATTGCTTTATTATTATTATTATTAGTATTATTATTATCATTATTTATTATTATTATTATTATTATTATTATCATTATTTATTATTATTATCATTATTTATTATTATTATCATTATTATTATTATTATTACTATTATTATTATTATTATCATTAATTTATTAAAACTTGTTATAATATAAAAATCTGTTTTTTAAAATAAATAACATTAACATCTTTTCCAAATTAATATGAAAACCTATTATTTTTAAGAAAAACTTTTTTAGATAAATTTAAAATAATAACTAAAATCTTTTTTTAAAATAATAACTAGAACCGTTTTTAAAAAAAATATATAATAATAACATTAAACCCTTTTTTTTAAAAATAAAACCTTTTTGTTAGATAACTAAATTAAGACTATTTTTGAAAAGTTTTTTTAATAATATTAAAACCTCTTTTTTAACCTAAATCAAAAGCTTTTTTATATATCACAAATAAACAACAAAGAATATCTATAACTTTCGCACTTCCGTTTCATAACTCGTCTGATTACTGTCTGACTCTGTCTACTAACGTTGTGTATTCAATGTGCAGCTTGTTACGTTGCTATTAGCTATTTTAATGTGTTTTTCAATTCAAGTTGTATTATAATTGTATCTGTTTCTCATTTGTAACTTCGCGAACAAATTATCGCGTTTACCTTTCCGCACTTTAATTTCTGCTGTTTGTATGGTTTAAATTCGCGCATTTGCATCGTTAATTTGTCCCATTGCATTCCTCCGAAGGATTAGGTCTAGCCGTTTGGCCGCCACGCCAATAGTCCTCAAAACTTCAAACCCTTACAAACCCTAACTTTTCACGAATGTCTCGCTGTGGACAAAAATTACAAAACTACCCCTAGCTTTGGGTCAAAGAGTCGCCGCACTCATTTTAGGGTTTCCCGTCGCGGAATCCCTAACCTAACCCTAATGCACTTAAACAATTCATAACATAGAGATCGGAGTTTAAGACTCCATGTAAGCGTGTCCTTAATATGCGTTTATTCCCCTTGAGACCTTGACCACAGTCAAGAAGTCTCTAACCTCCCTTTTGAGGGGAACTACAGTTACTCTGATTCCATTCCCGTAAGGATATGTAGGTACAAGATGCGATGTCTTGCCGAGTAAACTTAGAATTAACCCCTAGGTCTTTTTTAATTTTCAATCCTTTGCATATACCCTAAAGCAAAATAATTAATGAAATAAAAAAAAAAAAAAAAAGGTTCCCGTAGAGTACTACGGAAGTTTAGGGTGCTAATACCTTCCCTAAATTTAACCAACCCCCGAACCTTAGATCTCTCCCTTTTAGGTTTTTCCTTTCTTTAACCTTTCCTTCGGATAAATCAAAGACCGGTTGTAAATGAATTAAGATTCAAGTTAATCAATAGCTTGACATCCAAATTTCACCGCAACAGAAAATGGCGACTTCACTGGGGACTCCTAACTATTGAGGGTTATCCCTATTTTGTTTATTTTTCTTTATATATTTGTTTTATTATATATTTTTCTCACTTGTATGTATATATTGGGGTACCTTACTTGGAGTTACTGTGTTGTGAGATAAGTCCTACACCCGGACTTGAGCGACCTTATGATAGGATGGCTGATATATTCGACGAGGTTTATAGGGAGTGAGTCCCGACTAAGCTAAATCGAGAATCACCGCTCAGTTGAGACACTTTCGAAAATGGTTCGGTTGATCGAGTGTAGTCGTGAAAACTTTTACCGTTATCGATTGGAGTCTGTGATACTGGGAACCGTAGTACCTTTACACCATCTTGACCTTATATAGGACGTAGTGCGGGAACTATGTGGGAGTAGTCCTACAATGGTTGCTAGGCGATACTACGCTCGAACGAGGTTCTCTTGAGAATATTATCGACCCTTGAGTCAGTCGAGAAGTTGATAATATCCGAAAGATGGACTGATGACTTTGGGCACTTTTTAGAACCCTTGTTCTGCAGGTACAATTAATCTATAGTACACACCACTTTGGGAAGGGTAGACCTTGACTCCATTCATTGTTCCTCTAAAATTAGGACCTTTGTTTGCTTATGTGCGTTTGTGCTTTGCATCCATAAAGCATCATATCATTTCTAGTTTCAAGGAATTCAAAAGTCCTTTGCAAATTCAAGAAGTCCTACATTTTAAAGTCTAACAGCTTTTCTCGCTTTCCTAAAAGGGAATATTCGCAATCGACCGTTGAAATTCTTGAAACCATTGCATGGCATCAGCATCACATTTTTGCATTGCATTTGTCCCCCAGTTTCTCCTTCTTGGTCCTATCGTCTTCTAGTGTACCTTTGAGTCGTCAAGCTGATTCCTCGACACAGATATCAGACCAGAAACGGAACAGGAGTCACTTTGATCCTATTCTCATGACTTACACAGAGCTATATCCTGACTTAGTCCGGCAAGGACTGATTACTACAAAGGCTTTACCACCTCCTCTTAATCCTCCGGCTAAATTTAGGGCTGATCTCCATTGTGCTTCCCATGAGGGTGCCCCAGGCCATGACTTGGAGCATTGTTTTGCATTGAAGGCTAGAGTATGTGAATTGGTTAGAACTGGAATACTTGATTTTACAGACAGTCATCCGGATGTTTAGAAAAATCCCTTGCCAGTACATCAGAATTGAAGCTTTGTCATTGGGCTTTTTTTTCTCGTTGTTTGCATTTTCCTTATTTTGTTTAAGTTGTTTGCTTTCAATTATGTTTGTACTTTCATTAATGAAATAAGCATTGCGACTTTTGATTCAATTCATTTCCGTCCATTTATTTGCATCTTTATGCTTTATTTTTCAAATGTTTACTTCTTGTCCAAAATTTTGATATGCTAAGATCGGAGGGAGGATGACGAAAATGTTATACCCATAACTGTTGTCAGTATGCTTTCAATTAAACCTTGTTGACGATGTAAGGCATTGTTTCAATTCCCAAACACTGGAGAAATAAGGAAGTTAATCCCTCGTCACCCCCTTCGGGCCTAGAAGTTGGAGTTTCTTTCGTTACAAAAAACCCACAATTTTAACCTTGGGATGGGTAGTTCTCAGTTAACTTGGTTGTGTGTTCATACGATACACCTTTCATTAACAAATTTTCCTTCGCATACGTCAAACAAGTGTCGAAGATGTTTTCTAATCAAAAGGTCGATGATGGTTCACCGTAATCATTAAAATCAAACAGTCACTTTCCTTCATACAAAAAAATAATATAAAAAATCAAAAGAAGCCCGCTAAGTCAAAACCTATGAAGGAGACTTAGGCAAAACTGGGGCATCCCGCTGACTGTAAACTCTAAAATAAACAGTTCAGGCAAAATTTAGGGATAATACAAAGAGATTTTTAAAGCCTTATCTTGAAAATCCTCAATGTCAAAACAATCAAATGTTATAGGGGAGTAGTGGCTGCCTTTTCATAGGTCCCTTTGACTTCTGAGTCATCATTGCTACGATCAATGAAATCCCTAACTTATGGGAACCTGAATGCATAATATGAGTTAATTGAGCATAGGACTGAAGATCATCACGTAGATTGGGTGCGTACAAATAAATTTTGAGCCTTTATCTTTTGTTTCATAAACCGTGAACCAAGGCCACATTACAACCCTCAAAAGACCTAATTGAAGCAAGGTTAGTTTGAAATTATACTACAGCAAGGTTGCGTAACCTGACTCCAAAAGATCCTTGCGAATCATTTATTTTGGCAATACACTTTTATTTTAAACTTTGAGTGTCTTGAACCGCCTTGTTCTGACTAACGACTCATGTATTTTCCATCATTCAAAAATAATTTTTCAAAAATCGCATGAACTTTGCATTACCATGTTTGTATGAATATTTTTGTTTGCAAACTGGCTTTCCTCTAAGGAATTTTCAAACAATGAGAAACTTGGTCAAGTGATCTTATCAGGGGCAAGTTCCTTTTACATACTGTCAAAGAATTAGTTCAAGATTTGTTCAAGGCAATATCTTCTCAGATTTGGTTTATCCAGAGAATTGTTCAAGACCCAGACTGGGGCAAGCCCTCCGAGGATACAGCAAAACAGTCGATTCCATGAATTAGACAGCTGAAGCAATTATCAGTTCATTTGACCTGGGGTAGTTTACTTGCATAATCCCTAAGCAGTTATTCATCATTCCTACAGTGACTATCAACTTGATACATTTTAACAGAATGACAGTGATCTCCGTGTTGAGGAATCAGTCCTCCAGTTTTGTCATCTCACCGAAAGAGTCGAGCCTTGTCGTCGATGTCTGCATTTGCATTTGATCATATCTCATAGCATAATTCCTATACATGTGCATATCTTGGGTGCTTTATTACCCATTTACATTTCTATCTTGGGTGCTTTACTCCCCATTTACATTTCTATCTTGGGTGCTTTATTCCCCATTTACCTCTCTATCTTGGGTGCTTTACTCCCCATTTACATTTCTAGCTTGGGTGCTTTACTCCCCATTTACATTTCTATCTTGGGTGCTTTACTCCCCATTTACATTTTTATCTTGGGTGCTTTACTCCCCATTTACATTTTTATCTTGGGTGCTTTACTCCCCATTTACATTTTTATCTTGGGTGCTTTACTCCCCATTTACATTTCTATCCTGGGTGCTTTACTCCCCATTTACATGTCTATCTTGGGTGCTTTACTCCCCATTTACCTTCTATCCTTGGGTGTTTTATCCCCCA
The DNA here is from genome assembly GCA_963859935.3 of Lathyrus sativus. Lineage (NCBI taxonomy): Eukaryota > Viridiplantae > Streptophyta > Magnoliopsida > Fabales > Fabaceae > Lathyrus > Lathyrus sativus. The sequence continues at coordinate 119,029,377 of OZ012736.1, read as the reverse complement.
TGTACCTTTATCCCGGGTGTTTTATTCCCCGTTTACCAGATATTCCTGGGTTTACCTAACATCATGGTGTTTTACCCCCATTTGTTTTTTTTTCTCCCTGAGGTCGTGTTTTACTCGCGTCTTACCTTGTGGGCAAAATTTATTTACTTGGAATCATGGGTGTTTTATCCCCATTTGCGTTTTTCTCCTGAGCTCGTGTTTTACCCGCGTCTTACCTTGCGGACAATTTCTAATTTACTTGGCACCTATCAACAATTCTGTGTCGTGTCTATCCGACGTTCTTCCAGATATGACATGTCTTCTTCCCTAGTGCAATTCCTCGATGGGTCGTCCCCTGTGACGTTGTTTCGTCTGTATCCGTGCATTTATCATTTTCATCATACGCATCATATCAGATTCATATCATATTTAGCATTATAGTTCGTTTTGTTTTGTCCATATCATTGCATAGCACTGCGTCTAAAGGCAAAATTTTCGGTTATCTGTATTTAAATCCCTCCACCATGATTTCTCGAGTCTCCGTTGCTCAAATCACCCGGTGAAGTTATTTAAATAGGGGCAACTGTAATACCCCAAATTTTGCCCTAAGATTTGTCGTCGCATTTCATTGCATTTTTATTGCATTTAATCAATTACTAACAAATTTGTGTAGTCGTTTGACTTTTTGCAGGTAAATATCATATGGCATGCATTTTTTTTCTAAAAAAGTAAAAATGGCATAATTGGCAAGAGGACATGTGTAAGGAGTTGTGAGTGTGAGAGGTTGAGAGTTCGAATCTCACCTTTGTCACCTTTTGTTTTTTATTATTTTTACTCTAAATTTTTCTATCTTTCATTAAAAAATAACAAAAATAGTTTTTTATTATTATTTAATTATTATTTTCGTATTTTAATTAAATCATTTTTTAAAATATTATTTTTTTCACCTTTTTCTAAATTATTCATAAAAATATCCAAAAAATCATAAAATAAAAAATATTGGAAAAAATTTTGTTCTTTTTATAATATTTTTGATTTTAGGAATCAATAGGATTATTAGTTTTTATTTTAAGTTTATTTTAATTATTTTAAATTATTTAAATTTTATTTTTTCTTAACTAATTATTTAGTTTGGGCTTTATGGACATTATTGACAATTTGGTGTTAACCCTAATTTGTTCCCTATATATATATACATGTGTTGCCTTGTTGAAAAAGGGGAGAAGGAAAAAAACCTAAGAGGAGTGAGTGTCGTTTACCGTTATTTCTATTTCTTCATCTATTACTGTTATTTCTTTTTCTTCATCGTTTACCGTTATTTCTTTTCCTTCATCTATTACTGTTGTTTCTTTTTCTTCATCTTTTACCGTTATTTCTTTTTCTTCATCTATTACCGTTATTTCTTTTTCTTCATCTATTACTGTTACGTTTATATATATAATTTTTAAATTGTTAGAGTTTATATATATATATATATATAAGATTAATTTTTGATCGAATTATGTCGATACGATGTTTGCACATTTGTGTGCATGATGCGTGACATTTGTGTTAGTTCGATCTGATTGCGATGATCGCATTTTTTGTGTGAGCAATAATACTGTTTTTTGCTTAATTTCTTTTTCTTTGCGATAAATTTTGTTTCGTCCGATTTAGATCTGGTTGCGATGAGCGCATTTCTGCGTTAGCAACATTGTTGGGTTATTTGGCACATTTAAAATTCATTATTGCTTTATTATTATTATTATTATTAGTATTATTATTATCATTATTTATTATTATTATTATTATTATTATTATTATTATTATTATTATTATTATTATCATTATTTATTATTATTATCATTATTTATTATTATTATTATCATTATTATTATTATTACTATTATTATTATTATCATTAATTTATTAAAACTTGTTATAATATAAAAATCTATTTTTTAAAATAAATAACATTAACATCTTTTCCAAATTAATATGAAAACCTATTATTTTTAAGAAAAACTTTTTTAGATAAATTTAAAATAATAACTAAAATCTTTTTTTAAAATAATAACTAGAACCGTTTTAAAAAAAATATATAATAATAACATTAAACCCTTTTTTTTTAAAATAAAACCTTTTTGTTAGATAACTAAATTAAGACTATTTTTGAAAAGTTTTTTTAATAATATTAAAACCTCTTTTTTAACCTAAATCAAAAGCTTTTTTATATATCACAAATAAACAACAAAGAATATCTATAACTTTCGCACTTCCATTTCATAACTCTTCTGATTACTGTCTGACTCTGTCTACTAACGTTGTGTATTCAATGTGCAGCTTGTTACGTTGCTATTAGCTATTTTAATGTGTTTTTCAATTCAAGTTGTATTATAATTGTATCTGTTTCTCATTTGTAACTTCGCGAACAAATTATCGCGTTTACCTTTCCACACTTTAATTTCTGCTGTTTGTATGGTTTAAATTCGCGCATTTGCATCGTTAATTTGTCACATTGCATTCCTCCGAAGGATTAGGTCTAGCCGTTTGGCCGCCACGCCAATAGTCCTCAAAACTTCAAACCCTTATAAACCCTAATTTTTCACGAATGTCTTGCTGTGGACAAAAATTACAAAACTACCCCTAGCTTTGGGTCAAAGAGTCGCCGCACTCATTTTAGGGTTTCCCGCCGCGGAATCCCTAACCTAACCCTAATGCACTTAAACAATTCATAACATAGAGATCAGAGTTTAAGACTCCATGTAAGCGTGTCCTTAATATGCGTTTATTCCCCTTGAGACCTTGACCACAGTCAAGAAGTCTCTAACCTCCCTTTTGAGGGGAACTACAGTTACTCTGATTCCATTCCCGTAAGGATATGTAGGCACAAGATGCGATGTCTTGCCGAATAAACTTAGAATTAACCCCTAGGTCTTTTTTAATTTTCAATCCTTTGCATATACCCTAAAGCAAAATAATTAATGAAATAAAAAAAAATAAACAAAAGGTTCCCGTAGAGTACTACGGAAGTTTAGGGTGCTAATACCTTCCCTAAATTTAACCAACCCCCGAACCTTAGATCTCTCCCTTTTAGGTTTTTCCTTTCTTTAACCTTTCCTTCGGATAAATCAAAGACCAGTTGTAAATGAATTAAGATTCAAGTTAATCAATAGCTTGACATCCAAATTTCACCGCAACAGTACTCCTCCATGGTCGGAGCCAAAATGAAGTCCTGGAACATAAAACACCTCAAGGAGGGATCATATAACTGCATCAATGTGTATAACCCATTCAACTCATATATGGTTGGTCTGCAAACCAAATTCAGTAGCTTCCCATAACTCTTCTAAAACTTCTCTTCACACCATCGTCAGTCAGGGAAATCAGACCCAACAGAGAAGTCACATCAGGGGTAGGCAACTTATACGCAACAGTCTTCCTCAAAGTACTCATAATAACAGATAGAAGTCTGGAGCACTAGGATCGGAGAGTATGAAAATGCACCTACAGCACAGACACACGTTAATGATATGCACATGATGATGCAAACAATGCAATATGCAAGCAATGCAACAAGGGATCAAGTGCCCCTGGCTGAGAAGTCCAATCCACAATATTGGCCTCAAATAGACCCACGAACTGTTCGAGACCATCCACAATGCTCCCACCTGGTCTCTGACAGACCCAATAACACTGTCCTCAAATATCACACCACTGAATCTCAATCAAGAAAACCGGTAATCTGGAGGTCAAGTTACCTGCATGTCCCAACCCCTCTCACAGGTAGGTGTCCTAATAACTGACACAAGGTATGGCATCCTATGCGGTCGTTGGCTTCACAGACTTTCAAGACTGATGATACGATACCTAGAAGGTGTGGCATCATCATGTCCTGAAGAGGCCTCACTTAGCCAACTTCCAAATGATCGGTCCCCGGAGTCGACAATCCAACTAACCAACAACCCCCTCAACCCAAAGGGTTGAAAAAGAAGTCAACCAGAAGAACCTCGTCCGAGCGTGTATTTCATGAGACACTAGTGCCTGCAAAGCAAGCACGCGCCCACTAATTTCCACTCTAATTCTAGGTGCACTCAAGCCCAGGTCCGGCTTATCTCTCAATCATAGATCCCCCTCATACCCACAGCAATAATCACAATAATATAATGCTGAATGTAAAATACAGAAACGTAAATCCATACAAAACCCACGACGGGAAAACAAGCGCTAGGATTGACTCGCGTAGGGAACCGTTGGAGTCCCCAGCAGAGTCGCCAACTGTCGCTACTGCGAAAATCGGCGCCGACTGAACAGAAGAGTCGCCACCGTGCGTTATTTATCCCAACGGAGGGAAAGGAAACGCTCGAAGTAAACCTACCGCAAAGACGGGAAAGGAATGGTCATTGCAACCAAATCCTGGATTCGGGAGTCGGTTACGCAAGGGGAAGGTATTAGCACCCCTCACGTCCGTCGTACTCGACGGGATCCATGCTTGTTTTCTAGTACAGATTTTTATTCTATCTATTCTACAGGTCTGGGGTTAAAAGAAAATAAACTGACTCGGCAAAGTATCGCACTTTATGCCTACGTATTCCCGTCTGGAACGAGAAATCAGAGTCAACGTAGTTCGCCTACCTACGGGAAAGGAGGGGAAGGTTGCTCGCTAGGATACATCATCCTATGCCTACGTACTTTCATACAGCATGAAAGATCAGAGCAAACGTAGTTCGGGCCACGGAAGACACAGATTTGCCTGACTGTTTTTTAGATCCTTCTAAAAAGGTTTTCTTCTGATTAAGAGTCCAAGCGGACAAAATGACTTTTGATTTGTTTTCAGTCTTTTATGCAAGAACTGTTTTTTTATGATGTTTGAAATGTTATTGTGTTTTTGATTGTTTCGAGATGAGAAGAGAAAAGATGCTCTAGAAAGCCTAAGGTTGAAAAGGGAATAAAAAACTACCCTAATGTTGTCATGCATGGATTAACACCTAATGTCTGTCATAATTCCCTCCTGCACAGAGGAAATTAGAGATCCTAGGGGATAAACGGAAAAGAAACAACATATATACAGTAAAGCAGTAAAATGCATGAGATGCAGCAATACAAGCGAGGCAAGGGAGTCCCACTCAACCTCGAACCTGGGAAAACAATAGGCAAAGTGAAACAGCTTCGCTTCGAACCTATGGGAAAATTAACAAACAATACAGCTAAGAAAATAAAACCCCAAAACCAGCTCTGATAGCAACACCAGCTCCTACAGCAGCAGCTCTGAAAAACATCAAACTCTGACAGTTGATTAACTGCAAAACAGTAACATCTTCAAAGTGAATCCCAAAATCAAACTTCAATGGCCTCCAAGCTTTAGATAAGCTCCATCTTCAAGGCAAGCACTCCAGAAGAGAATCACCTAACAGAATAAGTTGGAATGATAAAACAGCTTATTGACAACCAAAGGAAGCCTATAAGTGTTTATCATCATGAGAGACTGGTTCGCTCAAAGTTCTACTTCTAAGATAAGCCACTTATCACTCTAAAGGAGGGATGTGAATATCTTAGAAGGACTTTTAGTCATTGGGAGGAATGGAAGCACACGAAGCTTTCCATGTTTATGAAAGAAATTAGTCTAAGTCTACAGCTCTGCCTATTGCTCCTATCTCCTAAGTCTTCAAAAACCATCTGCCAGGAGAGGAATCTTCATGCATCAAGCCCTATCCCTTGTCTCCAATCATCATTCAAGGTCTTCATAATCCTCAACAAGCAGAACCCAAGCCCAAGCCCAATTGAAATGCCCAAACCCCACAAACAAAGCATTATCCCAAGTGGGAAACACACCAACATCAACCAAATTGCAAAAATCACGTAAAAATAGTAAAACTCATTATAAAATCCTAATTAAATTTCTAGGGGACCCTAACTATGTACCCTATACCCCATATAAAACCCCAAGGCCTAAATCAATTTTAAAACCCCAAAACTATGCCCTAAACTACACCTAATTGTTGTGAAACCCTAATCCTGATCACCCTAAAGTTGATGGTTCAAAACTATCCTAAATTAAATCACAAAAATGTGATAAAATTCCAGGGGGAACCTAGTACTCTAATCTAACCATAGGAAAAAGAATTACAACAAAATATGAAATACAATGGCCATACTAAATTCAGCAAGTTGGTATATCAAAATAAAATGAAATAAAAACAATTAAAAGTAAAAATAAACCAAAAAATGAAAAAACGCATGAAATGCCAATTTTATTTTCTTATAATTTTTTTGATGTTCTTATGAAAATAAGGGGAAAAAATCCCATGTAAAAATGACCATTTTTCAATTTATTATGATTTATTGAGTAAACTATATGCAAACATGAAAGTCAATTAAAAATCAATTAAAAATGAAAACAATGCGTGGCAAAAAGCAATTATTTACAGTTCAAAAATGCATTGGCTCAGGAGGGGGGTGCCAATAGCAAGCGTGCTAGGCCCAGTACTACTCAGAAAAACCTAAAAAACAAGGAAAAGAAAAATAAAACTGGGGGGGGGGGGGCGAATAACAAATATTCGCCTTGTTAATCATACTTGGGCCTCCCACTGGGGGGTGTGGATAGTAGAATGGCCTAAGGCCCAAACGCAGAAACACATGGGAGAGGGGGTTCAATGGGAAAATTGGGGGATAGGGTTAGCAAACCTCACCATGGGCCTAAGCCCGAGTCCAATTCCCCCTCAGCCTCATCAAAATAAAACCTAAATTTACCATTCCCCCTCTGTCACTGTTCACTATCACTCTCCCAACCCTAGCTGCGCTCCCCCAAATCTCCCTCCCTGAGACTCTCAAACGCAAACCACAAACCAACTCCTGATCCTATCTTCATTCACCTCCCTCACCTAAACGCAAACGGCGTAACCTTCTTCTCTCAAATCTACCAAACTAACCTAGTGCTCAGCTACCAAAACAACTGTGAAATGCAACAAGTTCAGAGCAAGTACCTGGGTACGTGATGGAGACGAGGTTGGTTTCTGGGCATGACGGATGAAGATGATCAAGCTTGATGGCGATCTTGGTGTTCTGGCGATCTTGGAGAAATCAAGATGTCCGCGTGATGACTTTGTTGATGGTGTTGAGGAGATCTGGAGAGGAGGAAGATGAATGTTCTTGGTCGTTGAAGATTTCTGGAATTGGATGAAGAACACGCTTGAAGATTATTCTTGGAGATTTTCTGGTGAGTTGATGAAGATTGGATGATGATGATTGATGAAGTTCTTTGAAGGTCGTTGGATTTCTGAAGAAACTTGAAGAAGAGTTTTGGAGATTTTTCGGTGGCTGTGATGAATTCTCCGGCGAGATCTTGGAATCTCCGGTGAGAGATTGGTGGAGGAGTGAAGAAGATCGATGATGATTGGATGAATTTTCTGAGAAATTCCAGTTTCTGGCGAGCTCAACGATCTCCGGCGACAGTTGCGGCGGAGAGGAGGTGGTTGCATGTACTCCGGTGGGGCTTCCGGCGAGAGGGAACGGTGAAGGAGGTTGAGACACCTGGAGAACGTGCATGCAGGGGGAGGAGGGAGAGGAAGACGCGTGGCTAGTGGAAATCAGAGGGAGAAACACGTGTGTGTGTGGAATGTGTGAGTGGAGTGCAACGTGGCTGGCAGAGAGATTGAAGTGGATGAGGTGGTGAAACCCTGATGACACGCGTGGCGTGGCATTTATATGACACTTGGCAACCACTTTGGACCTTCTGACTGGGCTTGACTAGATAATGTAGTCCATTAAGGCTTAAACAGACTTAAAATGGATTAATGGTGAACTAAACGTGATTAATGAGATGCTGACATGATTAAATGATAATGCATGATTAACTGCTAATAAAGCCTAACGAAAATTAAATTCAATTAATGAACTACTAAGACTAATTAATACAAAATGACAATTAATGCTATATTAATCTGAATCCTACTATCTATTTAACATCTATTAAAAAAATCTATCCTATTTAATAAAAGAAACTAATATCTAATATTAAAATCTATTAAACTCTATATTAAAACTAATCTCTATTAATGCTAAAAAGAAAATCTATTTAAAACTATATAAAACTATTAAAACTATTAAAACTATTAGAAAACTATATAGAAATCTATTTACTAAAAAAGAAATTCTATTAAAACTATTTATCTAATATCTATCAATTTTAAAAAGAAAATCTATTTAATATAAAGGAAAATTGTTATCTGAATTCTAGAAATCTATTTAAAAATTTATTATCCTATTTAATACAGAAAAAAAACTATTATCTAATATTCTAATAAATCCTAAAAACAAAATATAAAATCTATTAAAAAATAGAAAAAGACCAATATTCTATTTAAAATCTATTTAATATCTAAAAATCTATTAAGAAAATGCCTATTAAAAAAAGTCTATTAAATTCTACTAAAAAATATGAACCTATTTAAAATCTATTAAATGTATTAAAAATCTAGAGAATAAAAGAGAAAATTCTAAAAATGCCAAGAAGCCGATTAAATCGATTAGAGAACGATCGCGCAACCATAGCGAAACCCGGGCACCGAGATGGCCTAAAAACACAGGGAACGAGCACCAATTCTCAAAATACATTTATTCAAACTGGCCTAAACTGCCCGAAACGCCAGGGGCTGCAATCCCGATAAAATCGATCTGACTGAGAAAAATGCCATGCATACAATATGCGAATGCGAATGCAAAATGCGTCGAAACATAAATCAGATACGGGAACCGGTTGGTCAAATTTTGGGGTGCAACAAGTTGACCTTGGAATCATCCCTTGGGCATCTTAATACATCAATCCATGATCACATGGCCTTAAAATTAGGTTTCAACCTTCTTCAAATCATCAGTTAACCTAGGGTTGACCAGATGAAACCCTAGTTGCACCAATCTTGGGTGTATCTTCATATCCTTTGCATAATGACCTGTCTAGGCTTCAAAATGTCTTTCAATAATTCTCATGAGCTCTCTCAAGGCTTCAAGTCCAACTTCATGGATTCAAAATCATCTGATGACCTCTCACAACCTTCAAGTTAGGAGATATGCACTCTTGGCTTCAACCACTTTCTCTGAGAATCTTTGACCTCTTTGGTGACGATGTCAACCCTTGAAAACTTAAATAAACCTCTTAGATAGCTTTATAAACTTGTGTAGCCATTTTTTGGTAGTCATACCTCTTGATCTCCTGCACACATGCCAATGCAATGCAGATGATAATGCTAAAATGAATGTAATGAAACACAAGCTAGGTGAAGCAAAGGTTGGGCAAATTTTGGGGTGCAACAGTCGTATGTTGGAGGTTCCAAGAAAAGAGAAGGGGACACTAATTTTATTTCTTCTTATTAGGGTAAAGGAAGAGCCAATCAGAATTATACATAGCAGGTTGCTACTGTGGCCATTTTGGCTGCACCTCAACAACAACATAATGCTCCTTGCCAATATCTAGATTGACCAAGGATGGTGAACAGGCAGTTCGAGACTCTGCCTATGCCATATTCTCAATTGCTACAACATTTACTTCAGTTGCAGTTGGTTTAGAAAAGAACACTGGCACCGCTCACTGGTACCCTCCATCAGGACATGATGTTAATGCTCAATGTGAGTTTCATTCTGGGGTGCCATGTGTCGCTACCGCGAAAATAAGGTGTCGGCAAAATAGAAGAGTCGCCACCTTTCGTTATTTATCCCACAGAAAGGGAAAGGAAACGATCGGAAAAACCTGACAAAAAGGTATAAGACAAGGTCATCGCAACCATGTCTGGGTTCGGGAGTCGGTTACGTAAGGGGAAGGTATTAGCACCCCTCACGTCCGTTGTACTCAACGGGATCCATGCTTGTTGTGTTTATCTGACGGGTTGGTTTATCTATCTACCTATCAAGGCTGGTCTGAAAAGAAAAGAAAAAATGACTCGGAAAAGCATCGCGCTTCGTGCCTACGTATTCTCGTCAGAGAACGAGAAATCAGAGTCAACGTAGTTCGACTAACTACGGGTAACGAGGGAAGGTGGCTCGCCGATATGTCAGTATTGTGCCTACGTACTCTCAACAGGTGTAAGAGATCAGAGCTTACGTAGTTCGGGATAACAAAACAGGGGTCTAGATTCATCTGTTTTTCCGAGTAGGGTTAACAAACAGTTCCAGCAGTTTGGTGTATGCAGCTCGCTCGTCGGAGACTCGTGCGTTATCGTTTGCGGTAGAACTGAGAGTTAACGACACTCTCTTTCTGTAAACGTTTTCCTTGAATTATGGGCCCACGGGGAAAAAAGAGGTTTGATGTTTGTTTTCATTCTTTTACGGAGGAAGTGTTTTTTTATGGACGTTTGTAGTTCGTACAACACTAGAGACTATGACTTAGGAGCGAATGTGTCGCATATCGTCCAAAGGACATATACTAAACACTCTAGATGATTGAGAGGAGACCGCTCAATTATCATTTCCCAAGTGGCTTAAGGCTCGTAACGCACTGTACCAACTTGCCTTTATTACGTTTTTTATTGTTGTTTTGTAGATGAGAAGAGAAGGAACTCTACAGGGGAAACTGTCAAGTCCTAATGTTACCATGCCATGGATTCATCCTATGGTTGAGTTTGAAATAGGTAACTCCTAGATGTTATCATGCAAAGGTTTCAACCTAAAAATTCTATCATCATTTCCTTATCAAAGGAAGTGAGAGTCCTAAGGGATCATGTCAATGGGAAACAGACACAACTGCTAGAATCATTAAAACAGATAAACAGACAAGCAAACAGTAAAGATGCAAATGCAATGCAGCAATACAAGAAGAGGGAGAGACTCAACCACTAAGCAAACAAGTAAAGGGATCAAACAAAACAGACAAGCAAAGGGAGGGTCACCTCAACCTTTCAATTCAAATGCATCAGATAAAAAGAGAAAAACAACACACAAGCAAGGGGAGGATCACCTCAACCCTTAATGCAGGAAAGCAGAGGGAGACCCACTCAACCTCTTAATGCAGTCATGCACCTACACTTAGACTATCCTAAACATGAGCTACCCTAATGCAACACACCACTCAATCATGAATGAAGGAAAGGAATTATGCCAAATAAGAAATTCATTCCAAAAGTAATCAAACAAGGCATCTATCCTAAAGAAAGGAATTGAATGTTGGGAGGCAAGGGTAAGGTCCACTGGAACTTACCACAGGCACTCAACCAAATCAATGGATTTGGAAAGTTTTAGAGGTTTAACTCCTTCAAGAGATGTGCAAAGTTCCCCCACAGGAGGGACTGTGCTACCCCAAGAAGGTTCCTAGGATGATTGAATAAGGGAAGATTAGGAGAATGAAGATGGGAAGCAGGGTAAGGTCCACAGGAACTTAACACAGGCACTCAACCAACTCTACTACCTTAGAAAGCTTGCCTAGATTCAACTCCTTTGTGAAGATGCATGGAATTCCTCCACAGGAAGAAACTGAAGGTGAGAAAATACTTAGAAGGGGGGTTGAATAAGTATGAAGATTAAAACTTAGAAATAAAAACTCAAGTATTTTTATCTTGGTTCGTTGAACTCAACTACTCCAGTCCACCCTTCCTAGAGTGATTTGCCTTTCTCAAACAAGGACTTAATCCACTATTTAATCAACTGATTACAATAGTAAGCACTAAGAACAAATGTTCAAAGTCTTCTCAAGAACTACTGATCCTAACTGGATCTTCTTAAGGTTTACAATCAAATGTAAAAAACAAATACAAGATTTTAAATTACTTCTAATCAAGCTTTATCACAATTGTGATTTTTCACTTAAAGTTAAGAACAAAGAAATTAATTCTAGAAAGAATGTGAATAGTATGAGAGCTTTGAATATGATTTCTTTTGATAAAACATCAACTGAAGAAGATGGGTGAAGACTTGCTTTTATAGGCAGCTTGTTCCAAGAGGTCTTCACGTTGAGAAGAGTGTCCAAAAGGTCTGAGCCTTTTTGTCTTCACATCAAGTGACCTTTCCTAGAAGAAGAAAGCATAGAGAAATCCTTTTTGTTTGTGTTCTTGTGTCTAGCATAAATAAGGAAAGAGTCGTTTGGATTATTCCAACGGACATAATCTTTGAATAATTCTTCTTCAATTTTCAGCAAGTTTCATCAGAGTCTAAATTGATCAGAGCCTTCTGATGTTGATCAGAGTTTTGCTGAATCAGAGTCTTTGCAGCAGGTGTGCTTTTAGCGTGTATAAGTTCAGAGCATGTTTGAGTCAGATCCTCAGTACTGGCAGCTTTAGTACTTTCAGAATCTTCTGTAGTAACTATGCTTTGAAAACTCTTCATACAGAATTCTTCTTTGGTTCAGATGCTTCTGACTTGCTTCAGATTCTTCTGGAGCTTCTGCTTCAGATCCTTCTGGAGCTTCTGCTTCAGATCCTTCTGGAGGCTACGCTCAGGATCTTCTGTTGGCAGCATTCAGAATCTTCTAATTGATGCATCTGGCGCTTCAGAGTCTAGCATATTTCTTATGTTCAGTTCTGATTTGCTTCTAGAGTGATAATTCCTTTACTATCTGCAGTGAAAACTCTTAAGCAAATTTTAGAGTATATAATTCTTAATTACAAAATTTCATAATAGTTATCATCAAAACATAAAGATATTATTAAGAACCAATCTGTGTTCTAACAATCTCCCCCTTTTTGATGATGACAAAAACATCAGAAATTTTGTTTAATTGAAAATAGAATAATTATAACTCCCCCTGAGTTGATGAATCTCCCCCTGAATTTAATATAAATAAGGAATAGAAACTTCCCTTTTGTCTTGAATATTTTTCAGAGTTAGAGCTTGATTGTTCTTTAACATTTGAGAGTCAGAGTGTCTTGCATATTTCAGAGTCAGAGTCTGATAATTGTCAAATGATCTGAGAGTCTCAGAGTTTCTTTTAGCGAGTGTACTTATCAAATATTCTGAAATACTCAGATTTAATGTTAGATAAAATAGATATGTCTGAAGTTTCATTCTGGTGAAGTTTAATTAAACAGTTCAGATCTATATTTTCTCCCCCTTTTTTGTCATAAGCAAAAAGTAATAATCTTTGAAAAGACAAATAAAAGGAAACAATAAATGAGATAAATCACGTGGAGAAAAATTTGAAACATTCATTTAATTCAGAGCAAGAGTACACACATCAGAAGAAAATCAAAATACATATGCAAACATCAGATGCAAACAACAGAAGAAAAAAAAAACTAAGAGTGTTTTGACAAAAGCATCTTCAACAGATACATGATCTCAGAAGAGGATTGTTCTTGTTTTGACATCCACTTAGCCATTGTTTCATTCTTCTGATCCTGTTGGGACATCCACTGAGTCATGTCTTCAGACTTCTTATCTTGTTTAGCCATCCATGACTTGATTTCTGATTGACCAGCTTCCAGAACTGCAATCTTATCCTCAAGATATGGATGTTCTTTCTTGATCTCAGATGATGAAGGTGGAACAGTTTCTGAAGCTTGAACAGTGTCAATTTCCATAGGGGCTTTGGAGCTTGGAGCAGTAGAGCCAGAAGGATGTTCTATCAGAGTCATGGCTAGAGGATTGCCTTCAGATGCAGATTCAGTATTCTCTTCTGATGATGAAGGATCATCTGTAAGGAGTAGTGGTCCAGATCTCTTAACAGTCCAGAACAGACTTCTAGCAGCTTCAACAAATCTGAGCTTCGCATCATCAGAACATACGTTCTTCAGATTTGATGCTACAGTGTTGAATCTGTTTATGAAGCCATTCCAAATGAAATCAGATTCCTTTGCATCCATTGTTGCTGAACACTTCCTCTGTACAGTACCTAAATACATTTGTATTTCTTGCAAAAAAACATGTAAATAAATGATCAACATTTAGTCTAGGTTTGGGGTGTAACAGAGTTTCCAAGGTTATAGGCTTGGGTTGGGGAGTAGGTGGAAATATAGATTTAGGAATGGAAATCAGAGGAGGAGGGTAGTAAGGTATGAATGGAATATCAGATGTTTTATCAGGCTTTGATCTGGATAAAGCATTCATCAGATTTGGTTTTGCTCTAGTTTGATAGGAAACCACGTCAAATGGTTTATCAGAGTAAGGTTTGAAAGCAGATTTAGCATGTTTATCCAAAATAGCAGGTTTATCAGATGAAACAGGTATGTCAGATTTAGCAGATATAGCAAAGTATGGTTTTGGATCTAATGAAGGTACTGCTGACATGGTTTTGATATATGCTTGAAGCACAAATGGTAGAATGATGGTAAGTTTAGGTTTGAGAGGAGTGATGGTTTCAGAGGGTTCAACTCTGGTGTATAAATTTTTCAAAGTGAAACAAGAAGGAAGTTTGTTAGAAGTGGATTGTTTGCAGGAAGCAGAAAGTACATTCTCAGATGTTCTTGGCTTGGGTGCAGGGGTAGGATTAGGAATGGTAATTTCATAGGATGGTTTAGGTGTTGGAATAGGATCTGGAATAATGACTTCAGAAGAGACATGGGGTTCAGGCTGGTTGACTTCAAAATCTCTGTGAGAGGGGGATACCAGAAAGTCTGGGTGTATATCAGATTCTGAGGAGTTGGATGATGTGGTTGGTGTGCAAGAGGTAGAGGACACTTGAAATACAGTTTTCAGAGGTGTAACATCTAGAACTTCTGTCTCAGGGATGTTGGTTCCATATGGGTTGGTTGATTCTGAAGGATTTTCAGAAGGTTTTGATGAGGGTTCAGATGTAGGTGGTTCTGATGTGGGTGAATCAGATGTTACTTTTATAGGTTCAGAAGTAACTGGTACAGATGCGGTGGGTTCAGATGTGTTGGATGGTGGATTTTCTGACTGTGGTTGTTTCTCTTGTTGTTGTATTTGAGGTTCAGATGGTTTTTGTTGTTGATGTTCAGAGTCTTTTTCTTGTAGAGGTTCAGATTTTTTTTCTGGTTGTTGTTGTTCTGTGGGTTGTTTTTCTGATTGTTGTTGTTGTGGTACAGATTGTTTGGTTGGAATTTCTGGTTGTGGAGTCTGAATTTTTGGTTTTGTTGTTGTTGGTTTTGGTACAGATGATTGTTTTACAGGTAAAATGGAAATAGGATTAGATGATTTTTGAGAAGATGGAGCAGAAACATGAGGTGGAGCAGTAACAGATTGTTGTTGTGTAGAAGGTGGTTTTGGAATAGACTTAAAAGTTGAATAATTTATAACAGTATTATTTGCAGAAGATACAGAAGATTTGGTACCTTTAATCTTGATGCGTTTAGCAGGAACAGAAGGAGTGTCTCCAGATTCTTTCCTCTTTAGCAGCTTCTGAGGCTTCTCAGCAACCTTGGGCTTCTTCTGAAAGGTGCAGCTTCTGCTTCTGATTGACTTCTTTTTCTTCTGATCTCTTCTCCTCCAACAGGCAATGTTCCCTTGCTCTTTTTATAATATCTGCAGGAATAGGCTTTACTTCTGCCTTGCAATCATCAATATGTCTTACTACAATTTCCCTTGGTTCTTCAGCATAGAACAGAGGGTAGTCATCTACTGGGATTCTCTTCTGACTGAGTTCAGTAATGTTCAGCTTCTTGGGTGCTGTTGTGAGTTCTTCTACTATTTTTAGTCTCTGAAGACTTTTGGCATTCAGAGGCTTTCCAAGAATGAATTCCAGTTCATCTGTGACTCCAACAACATATAGAGCAGTCACCAATCCATTTTCTGTTAGAAAATCTGAAATTAACCTTCCAAAAGGAATCCAAGTTCTGATCTTCTGACCTTTTTCTTTCACATATTCTCTAGAGGCATTTATATGATTCCATAAATGCATGAACATAATATAGGGAAGATCTACCTTGGTGCTCTGACTTAAGCAATACATAAAGTAGAGCTGTAAATTGTTGACATAGTCTGGAGAGTTTGTATACTTTCTGTGGTGAATGCATCCCATGAAAATCTTAGCCCAGATCTTGTAGTCAGACTTCAAATCTTTGAACTTATTAGAAGCTTGTCCAACAGTCATCACTTCCTCATATACTTCATCCATATCTACACGCCCAGCTGGTAAGTGAGATACTCCATCTGTTTCCTCATATCCAATGAGTTTCCTGATCAGATCTTCTGTGATGATTATCTCTTTTCCCAGAACAGAAGATAAAATGAACTTAGGGTATACAGCAGCATGGATCCAGAATTCTTTCACTAGAAGAGGGTAAACTGGTCCAAAAAGTCTATCAAAGTATTTCGCCCATCCTTGAGCATCTATAATGGAGCGAAACTCAAACCCATTCTCAGCCAGTGAATCAAATTCCACCATTGATTCACAGAGAACCTCCAGTTTTTCAACAGGTGTTAACAAAGCTCTCTTTGGTGTCGTATAAGGAGTCACACCCATATTTGCAGAAGTAACTGCAGCCATGGTAGATTGAAATTGAGCAGCAGTGGATGAAGAAGTTGCCATTGAAGATGAGTTTGTCAAACGCTTAGGGTTTTTGTGAAGAGAGAAAAGAAGACAAAAATGCATAAAAGGTTTGAGATGTGAAAAGTGTGAAAATGGTGAGAAATGATGTATTTATACTAAACACTTAGGCATACAAACAGTCAGATAAAGCACGTTCACACAAAGCATTTAATGAGAAGGAATAAAAATCATTTCAAGCATTTATTGATTCTGATAGTTTGGGGGGAAAATCAAGATTTTCACTATTCAAACTTCACCTCAAACGCCTCTTCAGTAGTGTATACGCCACCTTTGCAGATTTAGAGTGACACGTGTTTGCTTGCATGTGCTTCTGAATTCTCTTTGAGAAATGAAACGTTAACCAACATTCAGATCCTCTGAGGATTGTTAGTTCAAAGTTTCACACAAAAAATAATTTAAGGAAAATGAATAAGTAATCAGAAGAAATACTTCAGAGCATTAAGCATTTTTGCATCTGTAAAATTTGCTTCTGACAAATATTATTCTGGACAAACATCCATACCAATATTTTTCAAAATGAAATTGAATCTATCTTCAACCAGGGGTTTTGTGAAAATATCTGCCCATTGATCATTTGTATCAACAAAGGCCAAATTTATAATTCCCTTTTGAACATAGTCTCTGATGAAATGATGCTTAATTTCTATATGTTTTGCCTTAGAGTGTAAAATGGGGTTTTTAGACAAACATATAGCAGAAGTATTATCACAGAATATAGAAATGTTACTTTCAAATATCTGATAATCTTCTAGCTGACTTTTCATCCAGAGCATCTGCGTGCTACATCCAGCAGCAGCAATATATTCTGCCTCTGTGGTTGATAGTGCAATTGTGGGTTGCTTCTTGCTGTACCAAGAGATTAGATTTCTTCCTAGAAATTGACAACTTCCAGAAGTACTTTTCCTTTCCACTCTGTCTCCAACGTAGTCAGCATCACAGAATCCAACTAATTTGAAATCATCAGATTTTCTGTAACACAAACCCACATTAGAAGTACCTTTCAGATACCTTAGAATCCTCTTGACAGCTGTCAAGTGTGATTCTCTAGGATCTGATTGGAATCTAGCACACAAGCATACAATGAACAATATGTCAGGTCTAGAAGCAGTTAAGTAAAGAAGAGATCCTATCATACCTCTGTTGAGTTTCTGATCCACTTTCTTACTTGCCTCTTCCTTGCCTAGTGAGCTAGTTGGATGCATGGGAGTCTTTGCCAGCTTACTATCAGTCATGTTAAATTTCTTCAGAAGTTCTTTAACATATTTGGTCTGATGTATGTAAGTGCACTCTGGAGTTTGATTGACTTGAATTCCTAGAAAGAATCTCAGTTCTCCCATCATGCTCATTTCAAATTCTGCCTGCATACATTGAGCAAACTCCTTTCCCAGCATAGTATTGGTAGACCCAAATATTATATCATCCACATAAATTTGACAAATTAGAAGATCTTTCTTAAATGATTTACAAAAGAGTGTTGTATCCACTTTTCCTTTGATGAAATTTTTCTCCAGAAGAAAATTGCTCAATCTCTCATACCAAGCTCTGGGAGCTTGTTTTAAACCATACAGAGATTTCTTTAGTTTGAAAACATGATCTAGAAATTTTTCATTCTTAAAACTAGGAGGCTGGTGGACATAAACTTCTTCTTCTATAATACCATTTAGAAAGGCACTTTTAACATCCATCTGATACAGAGTGATGTTATTTTGTGCAGCAAATGAAATAAGAAGGCGTATAGATTCTAACCTTGCCACTGGAGCATAAGTCTCAGTGTAATCAATACCTTCTTGTTGACTGTACCCTTGAGCAACAAGCCTTGCCTTATTTCTTTCAACTTCTCCTTTCTCATTAAGCTTATTTCTGAAGACCCATTTTGTTCCAATTATATTGAATCCTTTTGGTCTTTGAACTAAATCCCACACATCATTTCTGGTGAATTGATTTAACTCTTCTTGCATGGCAATAATCCAATCATTGTCTTGCAGAGCTTCATCTACAGAAGTTGGTTCAATTACTGACACCAGTCCAAATAATGATGCTTCAGATGATCTAAGAAAGGATCTTGTTCTGATAGGATCATCCTTCTTTCCAATAATAACATTCTCTGGATGAGAAGCTTTAATTCTGGATGATGATCCTCTAACAGTTGATTCTTCAGAAATGTTTAAATTGTTCATCTGAGAAGTTAAAGGAATAGCATCTGGCGTTGCTTCTGGTTCCTTCACTTGAGCTTTGTCTGCCTCTGATCCTTCAGAGTTTGTGAAGACTACTTCTCTATCTGCAGAGTTTTCAGACTGCTTTGGCTTTTTACTGCCAAGCTTATCATCAAATCTAACATGAATAGATTCTTCCACAATCTGTGTCTCAGTGTTGTATACTCTGTAGCCTTTAGAGCGTTCAGAATATCCAAGCATGAAACACTTCTGTGCTTTGGAATCAAACTTGTTCAGATTTTCTTTAGTATTTAACATATAACAAATACATCCAAAAGGATGAAAATATGAAATGTTGGGCTTTCTGTTCT
Organism: Lathyrus sativus; assembly: GCA_963859935.3. NCBI lineage: Eukaryota > Viridiplantae > Streptophyta > Magnoliopsida > Fabales > Fabaceae > Lathyrus > Lathyrus sativus. The sequence continues at coordinate 119,010,469 of OZ012736.1, read as the reverse complement.
TCCGCAGTTCATATGGAGTCTTCTCCAGAAGAGGTCTTACAGACACTCTGTTCTGAATGTAACAGGATGTGTTGATTGCTTCTGCCCAAAAGTGTTTTGCCATATTAGTCTCATTGATCATGGTTCTGGCCATTTCTTGCAGAGTTATGTTTTTCCTCTCTACAACTCCATTTTGTTGTGGAGTTCTAGGACAGGAAAAATCATGAGCAATGCCATTTTCATTAAAATATTTTTCAAAATATTTATTTTCAAATTCACCACCATGATCACTTCTGACTTTTATAATTTTGAAATCTTTTTCATTCTGGACTTGTTTACAGAAGTCAAAGAACACAGAATGTGACTCATCCTTGTATTTTAAGAACTTTACCCATGTCCATCTACTATAGTCATCAACAATGACTAATCCATACTTCTTGTCTCTGATGGATGCAGTTTTCACTGGTCCAAACAGATCAATATGAAGTAATTCTAGTGGTCTGGAAGTAGAAACAACATTTTTTGATTTAAAAGATGATTTTGAAAACTTCCCTTTTTGGCATGCTTCACAAAGAGCATCCGAGGTGAACTTCATATTAGGAAGTCCTCTGACAAGATTAAGTTTATTAATCTGAGATATACGTCTCATATTAATATGCCCCAATCTTCTGTGCCAGACCCATTGCTCTTCATTAACAGACAAGAGGCATTTAACATTCTGAACTTTAAGTTCTGAAAGATTTATTTTATAAATGTTGTTTTTCCTCTTTCCACTAAATAGGATAGAGCCATCCTTTTGACTAATAGCTTTACAAAATTTTTGATTAAAGGTAATATCATAACCATTGTCACTTAATTGACTTATGGACAATAAGTTATGCTTTAACCCTTCAACAAGTAAAACATTAGTAATAGAGGGAAGTTTACCATTTCCAATGGTGCCAGATCCAATGATCTTTCCCTTCTGATTCCCTCCAAATTTCACATCACCTCCAGATCTAAGCTCCAGACTTTGTAACATAGACCTTTCTCCTGTCATGTGTCGTGAGCATCCAGAGTCCAGGTACCATGATTGGTGTCCTGACCTTGCTGCTAAGAACATCTGTGTTGCACCCTCAAATTTGCTCAACTTATTTCACTTGGTTTATGTTTCAATTGCATCAACATTTGCATATTAGGTCATGTACATAATTAGTTCATCTGCATAGCATAGCATGGGCAAGTCATCCAACAAGGGACCAAGTACTATTCTTATCTCTATGAGCATATCAAGAGGTTCTCATTCAAATTCAAGCCTATCCAAGTCATCAGAAAGAAATTGAAATCTAAGAAGTCAGTGGATTAAGCAGTGGATCTATCTCCTATCTTGAGGGTATTTAGAGAAGTTGTGAGCTATGAATGGATATCATGGAAGACCTAGAGGGTCATTTTGTAAGTGAGACAAGTCATTGATGAGATTGCAAGAGCTGCAGTTGAAGACAGTCAACTAGGGTTTCATCTAGGTCAACCCTAGGTCAACCCTAGGTCAAATGCTTGATTGAAGGTCATCAAAGCCTATTGGAAAGATGCGCGGTTCATCATTTGACATGTAGATAAGGATGTGGTGTTGTGCCAAGGAGAAATCAAGAGAAATCAAGAAGAAGAGGAGTTTCTAAATTAGGGTTTCTGTGTAAAATCCCCTAGTTTAAGGCAAACTTCCCAGCAAGATAATTCAAAATACAAGCTTCAAATGGATCCTTGTCCAACATGAAACTTGTAGAGGATCTCAAGACCTTTAATTTGAGTGGTGGAAGACCTCAAGGAGGTTTATAGAACTCAAGTTATGGTTCTTGCAAGTTACAGGTCATCTGGGGCATCTGAAATTTTGTCTGTGAAAGTTACTTGTCTTCCAAGCAACTTTTACCCCTCAAGGAGCTTTCAAATGGATTTCTGGTCAACATGAAAGTTGTTCCTAATTGTCTTAGCTTTCTAGAAAGGTATGGCATGCCTTCATCTGATTTGTGGAACTCTACTTATGTCTTTGGCAAGCAAAGGGTATTTTGGTCATTTGAGAATTACAGGTCATTTCAAGCATATGCCTAAAACTCATACTTGCAAGCCTCAAATGGAAAAATGTTCAACATAAAACTTGCTCAAAATGACATTTTGAGTCTAGAAAAGTGATCATGAAAGTTTGGAAATGCTCATAGCTCAAGGTTCCAAATTTGGCCAAAAATAAGGGTTAATTTAATGGATAAAGTGACCTAAAAATGAGATTTTGCAATACATGTCTAAATGGGATGAAATTATAGGTCATTTTGATGGGAAATAATGTTTTGAGATAATTGGAAATATTAGATTTTTGAGTTTAGTTCAAAGTTTGGAAGTTATACTAGTTGGCTTACAAAAGAAGTAACATATCCAAATTCACAAGGGATTTGAGTGCAAGAAAGTTCCAGCAACTTCTAGATGGTTCCATGAGCATCTATATATTGAGTAGAGTGGATCCAATCATTGGTTGGTGATTCATTTGGTTGAAAACTCATAGTTACATCTCATTCCTCAATTTTGCAAATTACACAAAAACTCTATCAAATCTTCATCATTCTTCAAAGTTCTTGATCCTATCATCATCTACATTCATCATAGAGCAAGTTTCCATCAAGATCTGGTTGAATTGAAGCAGAATTCGTGTGCTACCAACTTCATCATCCAAAGTGCAAGAAGAATTCAATTGCAAGATCAAGAGCATTTGAGCAGGTGTTGCTGCATACAGAACCAAGATCCAAGTCCATTGATCAAGTCTAGAGCACTGCTAGCTGTGAATCCAAGAGCATCACTATCTGTTTTCAAGATTACACCAGGTTGGTTTTTCTATCGAATTGGCTAGAATTAGTTAGCATGATGTAGTTTCATTAGGTTAGATGCAACTTAGGTGGTTAGAGGAACAATTCTGGAGATTTTGATAGGATTTGGTGAAGATTTTTACATGAGCACCAAAACTGTTTTGACCTAGAACTAAGAGGATAGAGAGTGTTAATTCATGTGGATTAGTTTAGAATGATCAGGGATGTGTGGTGGTTACACTAGTACCAAGAAACTGGAGTTTCATGAGAGTGGAAATTGGAGTGTTCATGGAGAGGAAGCTATCGGGTTTGATTTTCTAGGTTGTTACAGTAAGAACTAGTAATGTAGCTTTGGTCAGCTTGAGATGAGGATCATTTTTGCTTTTTACATGAGTGGATTTTATCAAGAATTGAGAGAGAACCAGGTGCTGGAAGGTCTGTGCATGAGAGCATCGTATCCATGGAGTCTTGCTGAAACCCTAATCTCATTGGAGAAGAAACATGATGAGCGTCGGATCATAAGGATATTGTTGACTGAGACTCACATCTGACGGCCAAGATTTGAACTGAAAATAGAGGGAAGACTAGTATGAATTGAAGCGCGGCGTTTCATTTATTCTAAACTTTGGGCTTAACATGATCTTTTTCTTTTCACACCCCCAAACACCAAGGCCCAAACCAATGAACTAGAATTTGTTGCTTTTTGCACCGTGCTCGTTTATATTTTGTTTTGAATTTCTGAAGCATTTTTATGTTGTGCTGGGCTTACTTTTCTTTACTATACACGCCCCCAGGTCTGGGCCCAAGCAAACAATTGAACTGAGCGCTTCACTGGTGGCACCCCCCTGGCATTTTAATTCATATTTTTTGTTTTACTTCATTTTTATAGCATTTTATAAAATCCATATTAAATAGAAAAATAGGAATTTTAAATTGAGAGTTTTTGCAATAGGTCAATATTAGATTGAAGAAAATAAAAAAGAATAAAAAATAATAGTTTAGCTATTTTTTTCTATTTTTGCTTATATTTTACATTTTAATTGTTTTTTAATTAGATATAGTTTGTATATAGTTTGTAGAATTTCTTTTAGGCAATTCCCTTAATCTTTTTAGGCCAAAATTTTTAGTATAATTAGATACATACATTAGGTGCTTCCCTGGTTTTTGTACCAATTTTTTTAGGATTTATTTTAGTTAGTTAGTTAGAAACTATTAGGCTAGTGAATTAGGGTTTTGAATATAACATAGGTGTAGAAAAACAATTTCTTTTTGGGCTTTCTAGGTTGAATTAGAAGTTGGGACTATAGGGGTATTATGGGTAAGTGTATTAGATCCCTTAGAATAAAGATTAAAATTTCCCCTATTTTATTAGTATTTTTAGTATATTTTAGTATATTGCTTGATTGTTTGGTGTGCCCTTTCTAGGGTTTATTGTTTGATTGTTGGGTATTGGGCTTGTTTGGGGCTTGGGCTTGGATTGAAGAAGCATTGTGGATGAAGCAAATTGAAGATAAAGCAAAGAATTGAAGATTGAAGATTCAAGATCAAAGGATGAAGATGCTAGTGTCAACTTGAAGATTGATTGAAGACTATAGGAACTAGGAGCTAGGTAGAGCTTAGAGTAGAAACTTGATTCTTAAATATGGAAGGTCTTGTTTGCCTCCATTCTTTCTCTGTGATGCAAAGTCCCTCTTAAATACCCACCTCCTTCCTTTGGAAGGATTAGTGAATGTATTTGAGAGGTAGAACTTTTGAGAGAAAATTGTTTGTATTTTGTTAATAGTCAGTAAGCCACCTTTGGTAGGCAACTGACTGTTTAACATATAAATCATCTTGTTGACTGTTACTCATCTTGGAGTGCTGCATTTGAAGAAAAGCCATGAAAGATTGAAAGTGAAGTTCCTTGCTTGCTGACTGTAAAAGATGAAGATTGCTGTTATACTGCTGTTGTGTTGCTGTTTTGCTGTTTACTGTTAACTGTCTGGAGTTCCTGTTTGCTGTAATTTGAAGACGATTTGAAGATGATGCTTGATGGAAGCTTGTTGATAAAGGCCTTGCTTGAAGGAGCTGCTGCTAGAGCTGTGTTTTTGCTGTCTGGAGCTACTGTTATTGTATTGCTTGAATTTCCGGACTGTATTGTGTGCTAATTAAACTGTTAGGTTGAAAGCGAATATTGTTCGCTGTTTGCCTGTTGTTTTCAGGGTTCGAGGTAGAGCAGGACTCCCTTGCCCAGCTTATACTGTTGCATTCATGCATTTTACTGTTTTACCGTATATCTGTTGTTTCTGTTTCCGTTAATCCCCTAGGATCTCTGTTTCTCTCTGCGCAAGAGAGAAATATGATAGACATTAGGTCTTAACCCATGCATGATAACATTAGGTTAGTTTGATTCCCTTTTTCAACCATAGGTTAGAGTTCTGTCTCTTCTTTCTCAAAACAAACAGAAAAACACAATAAGATTTCAAACACAATAAAAGACACTTCTTCCGTAAAAGAATGTGAACTCATCAAAACGTCATTTTTGTCCGCTTGGACCAGTAATCGGAAAAACCCTTTTTCAGAAGGAGATAAAAGCAATCAAAACAGACTTGTGTCGTACGTGGCCCGAACTACATTTGCTCTGATCTTTCATGCTGTATGAAAGTACGTAGGCATAGGATGCGATATCCTAGCGAGCAACCTTCCCCTCCTTTCCCGTAGGTAGGCGAACTACGTTGACTCTGATTTCTCGTTCCAGACGGGAATACGTAGGCATAAAGTGCGATACTTTGCCGAGTCATTTTCTTTTCTTTTTAACCCCAGACCTGTAGAGTAGATAGAATAACAATCCGTACTAGAAAACAAGCATGGATCCCGTCGAGTACGACGGACGTGAGGGGTGCTAATACCTTCCCCTTGCGTAACCGACTCCCGAATCCAGGATTTGGTTGCGATGACCATTCCTTTCCCCGTTTTGCGGTAGGTTTACCTCGAGCGTTTCCTTTCCCCTCTTTGGGATAAATAACGCGCGGTGGCGACTCTTCTGATCAGCCGGCGCCGATTTTCGCAGTAGCGACAGCTGGCGACTCTGTTGGGGATCCAACGTCCCCTGGCTGCTAAGGACTGCGATAGTTCCTTATGCATTTGGGATCCAACGTCCCTTAAGCGAGTCAATCCTAGCGCTTGTTTTCCCGTCGAGGATTTTGTATGGATTTATATTTCTGTCATTTACTTTCAGCATTATATTATTGTTATTATTGCTGTATTGGGGTTGTGACGGGTGACTCTATGATTGAGAGATAAGCCGGACCTGGGCTTGAGTGCACTTAGAATTAGAGTAGAAAGTAGTGGGCGCGTGCCGGCTTTGCTTGCATTAGTGTCCCACAAAATCTACACTCGGACGAGGTTCTTCTGGTTGACTTCTTTTTCTACCCTTTGGGTCGAAGGGGTTGTTGGTTAGTTGGATTGTCGACTCCGGGAACTGATCATTTGGAAGTTGGCTAAGTGAGGCCTCTTCAGGATTTGGTGATGCCACTCCTTCTGGGAATCGTATCATCAACCCTGAAAGTCTGTGACGCCGACGACCGCATAGGATGCCATACCTTGTGTCAGTTATTATGACACCTACCTGTGAGAGGGGTTTGGGGTTATGCAGGTGACTAGACCTTCAGATACCGGTTTGTTTCTTGATCTGAGATTCTGGGTATTTATGGACAGTTATGAGGTCTATCAGAGACCAGTCAGAGTTATGGTATGAGGTCTATCAGAAACCAGTTGGAGTTATGTTATGGGGTCTATCAGAGACCAGTGTTGGAGCTTTGTATTGGGTCTGTCCAAGACCAAAGTTTGAGGAATTCTGGAGGATCTACCTGAGACTTTTGATATGGTTCAGGCTTTTTAGCCATGGCATTTGGTCCCTGTTGCATCTATTTGCATTGCATCGCTCGCATAACCATTATCATGTGCATTTCATTAACGTGTGTCTGTACTGCAGGTGCATTTGCATATTCCCTGATTCTAGTGCCCGGACTTCTGCTTATCGATCATGGCTGCTTTGAGAAAGACAGTTGCGTACAAGTTACCTACACCTGACATTACTCCCCTACTTGGTCTGATGTCCCTTGCTGATGAGGAGGTTAGGAGAAGTTTCAGGATGAATCATGGAAGATTGTTGAGACTGGTCTGCAAGCCAACTGCTGTTGAGATGAATGGGCTGTACACCTTGATGCAATTCTATGACCCTGCATTGAGATGTTTCACGTTTGCTGACTTTATTTTGGGGCCTACCATGGAAGAATACGCGGAGTTTATCGAGCTGCCGGTACAAAATAAGGTTCCCTTCATCCATCGTGACGCTAAGCCCCAGCTGGAGGACTTAGCTAAGGCCTTGCACATGAACGTTGCTGAACTATTAGTGACTTCTTGGCTCGGAGTTCCAGGTTTCTCCCTCGATTTTCTGGTTGGCAAAGCTCAAGAATACGCCAAGAGCGGGTGCTGGATAGTCTTTAATGCTATCTTGGCTCTATGCATCTATGGAATAGTGTTGTTTCCCAACTTACCCAATTTTGTGGACTTGGACGCTTTTCATCTGTTTGCTGCTGGCAACCCGGTACCTACTTTGATTGGAGATCTCTATCATTCGTTGCACTACAAAAATGAAAATAGAAGAGGAAAGATTGTTTACTGTTGTGCGCCGCTGTTGAATATGTGGTTTAAGAGCCATCTCCCCCTGAAGGGACCTTTTGTAGATAGTGCAACTACAGCTGATTAGCCAGAATGCCTGATGAGACTATCTTCTGAAGACATTGAGTGGTTTGACCGAGACTTGCTGGGGTCTGAGCTTATTTTTAGTTGTTCTGGGTATCCTAATGTTCCTTTGATCGGAAGAAAAGGGTGCATCAATTACAATCCATCTCTGTTCGTTCGCCAGTTTGGATACGCGTTGAAGAACCCACCTAAGGAGGAAGAAGTACAGGAATCTCTGTACTTCACCAGTGATTTGAATGGAGAGTTACTAGCCAAGCTTCAGCACGCCTGGATCCGTATCAACAGAAGAGGGAAACCACTGTCGGGGAAGAATGATTGTCAGGCCTATGCACCATACAAAGTTTGGATCCAAGAGAGAGCAAGACAGTTGCGGATGCCATTTCCAGCTGCATCAGTCCCTGTTCATATTCCGGTGGAAGAACCAACTACTGTTACTATGGAGGTCTACGAGCAAGTTGTAAAAGAAAAAGAAGCCTTGATGAAGATCAATGAAGGGTTAGAAAAGGAACTGGCTCAGATGCGTAGTGAGAAGAACAAGGTTGTGCATTCTTTCCAACAGCAGATCGAGTTAGTAAACAGGCTAGGTGCTGAACTGACTGAAGAGAAAAAGAAGCGTGAGCGTCTGGGGAAAGAATTCAGAAGCTCCCATGACATGTTGGAGTCCAAAAAGAAAGCACTCGATGCCGCCCACCGGGAAATCTCTTCTTGTAACAAGACGTGGAATGCTACGCTAACCAACAACAAAGAGAGGGAAGATAAATTGAAGCAGCAAATTTCTGAACTCGAAGAACAGTTGAAGGCTAGCACTAAGAAGTATGAAGAAGAGGTAATGGCCAGATATATTCTCCAGAATGCATTGAACAAGGCCATCGAGGGCAAGAAAGAAGCTGTGTCCCAGAAGCGGAAGCTAGAGGATCGCTTCGGAGAAGGGGCATGGGAGGAATCTGCTGGTGATTTGCGGCGTGTTCTCAAGCGAAGAGATCTACTTGTTGAGGGTCTGCTTTCCCGACCAAGTCATCCAGAGACTAAGAAGTTACTAGAGGAGTACTAGGCATATGGGAGTACTTGACCATTTCATGTACTAATGTGGATGCTTTATTTGCATTTGTGCTGATCATCACCTGGATTGTTGGTTGAGGTCATGCCTTCTTGTACACGCATTGATATTGTATTCTTGGCTTAATGGATTTCTCTGCAATATATGAGGTGTTTTCTATGATTCGGTTCCGAACATCGTATTGCTGTCACTGTCACCACACTGACACATTCGCACTAGAATCGGGGAATGACATGCCCTAATGCACAGACACATATTGCATTGCATTCACATTCATATTGCATTACAGGTGATTATTGAACGGTATCTCATTTCTTGCACTGTACCAGGTCTGTTCAGGATTGAAAGTCAGCGCCCGCACTGATACTCCACTCGTACCAACTGCCGAAGAATTATGGATCAGATGCAGAATGAAATGCAGGACATGCGTGAGAAGCTGGCGCTATTCATGCAGACAATGGAGACCATCGCGAAAGGCCAGGAGAATTTGCAAGCTTTGGTGCAGCCTTTGTTGGTAAGAAATGCTGGGCACAGAAATGAAGACCATCATTTTGGGCGAGTTGACACTATTCACGGGGATGGTACCCCCACACCGGTGGCTCCACCTGTGGTGAACATACCTGCTGTCAATGTGAACAACGGCGCTGCCGTCGGGAACGGTAACGTTGGAATCGGTAATGAGACTGTCGTCAACAACGTTGGGTTCAGAGATGTCAACCTGGGTGATAATATGGGAGGTAATGGCTTCGGTAATAATGGATTCGGCTTCAATGACCAGGGGTTTGATCATGCTGGGAAGTACGGCTTCAACGCTCAGGGCTTCGGATAAGACGGGTTTGGTATGACTAATCAGGGTTATGGCGGATTCGAAAATGGAAATGGCGCAGGGTTAATGGCTTTTGGACCTGCAGGAGTCGCTCCGGGGTATGGTAACAGGGGGCGAGGCCCTGTAGTGAATCAGGCTAGAGTTGGCCGTAACAACGGGTATGATGGATACGGAACTGGGAACGGTAATTGGCTAGAAGATCAGCAAGAGGATGCTTTCTCCGGTGGAGGTTTCGAAGGTCCTATGGATGACTCTCAGAGAATCAGGATGCTCGAGGAGCAGATGAGGGGGGTCGTGAATCAAAGCGCTGTTGGCTTAGATATGACTACAATGGGTCTGGTGCCTGGCCTGAGGGTGCCAATCAAATTCAAAGCTCCCACATTCGACAAGTATAAGGGGGATACCTGTCCAAAAGTGCACGTGCGATCATACTACAGAAGGATGTCGGCGTATTCAAACGATGAGAGAATGCTAATGCATTTCTTTCAAGATAGCTTGTCTGGTCCTTCCCTTGAGTGGTATATGGGGTTGGAACCAACACACATAAAGACGTGGAAGCAGCTGGCTGAAGCATTTGTGGCTCACTATAAGTACAACAGTGACTTGGCACCCAACCGGGTCCAATTGCAGGGGTTGTCCCAGAAGAAGGGCGAGAGCTTCAAAGAGTATGCGCAGAGATGGCGCGACATGGCTGCTCGAGTTCATCCTCCTTTAGAGGACAAAGAAATGAATGATATGTTCATAGGAACATTCACTGGCATGTTTTATGACAAGTTGTTTCATACTTCTTTGGGCAGTTTCTCAGACTTAATCCTGATGGGGGAAAAGATTGAAAGCAACATTAAACAGGGAAGATTCCAAGCTGAGGAATCCACTGCAGCTGGCAGTAGCAGAAGGGCTTTCGGTGGGCGTCGTCAAGGTGATGCAAGTGCAGTGTTTGGGGGCCGAGGCCGAGGCAGAGGTGGAAACCAGTACAGTCAGCCGCAACAGGTGGCAAGTGTTACTATTCCATTTCAGCAACAACCAATACAACAACAACAACAGCAACAACAGCCACAACAGGGGGCACATCCTGTCCAGCGCAGAGTCCAGGGGGGCAGACCAAGGAGGGTGTTTGAAACGCCTCCTTCAACATATGCAGAATTGCTACAGACATTACTGGGTTTGAACTTGGTGGAAAAGAGAACTATGGCGCCAGTAACGGGCACTCCTCCGTATGGCTTTGACGCAAGCAAGCACTGTGAATTCCACTATGGGGCTCCTGGCCACGATGTAGAGGGTTGTCACGCGTTCAAGCATATGGTACAGGATCTATTGGATAGTAAGGCTATCAATTTTGGACAGGCGGGTCCGAACATAGTACAAAAGCCCATGCCCAACCATGGGGCAAATTCCATTTTAACTGAGGAGGGCTTGAACTTGATTATGAATGTTGACGACCTAAAGACACCGTTGTGCGAGATAAAGAGCAGGTTATTGCAAGGTGGTGTGTATCCGGGCTGCGACGAGTATTGTTTAGAGTGTTGGACCCAAGCTGGGGGTTGTGATGAATTGAAGAGGGGTATTCAGACCTTAATAGATGGAGGCACATTGCAATTCGACAGGACGGGAGTTGAAGAACCCGTAGAGTCATCAGCAGACGAGCGAAGTGATGTAGCTACTGTGACGATTCCCCGAAAAACGATAACTATAACGGCGCCGGCCAAGCGACCGCCGATCACTATCACCAAGGCAGGACCAATCCCTTATGAGAGCACTAAGGCAGTCCCCTGGACCTATGGGTTGGAAGTATATTGTGATGGGGTGAAAATTGATGTCAATAAACAGCCAGTTGAGGTTGTAGACAACGTCGTCGGTACCGGAGGTATGACAAGAAGTGGGAGAATCTTCATATCGCCCGAGGTAGAGGCTGAACGAATGGCGAAAGGAAAAGGAAAGATGAATGAGACTGTCCCTGTGCAGAGGAACGAAAAAGAAACGTCGAAGGATATGGAAGAGTTCATGCGCCTTATTCGCAAAAGTGATTATAAGATTGTTGAGCACCTTCAACAGACGCCGTCAAAGATATCCATACTGTCGTTGCTATTGTGTTCCGAAGCTCACAGAAATGCATTGTTGAAAGTTCTGGATACGTCCTTCGTACCCCAAGATGTTTCCGTGAATCAGCTGGAGGGGGTGTTGGCGCATGTGAACGCAGGCCATAGCTTGGGATTTACAGACTTTGATTTGACTCTGAAGGGGAGAGAGCATAACATGGCGTTGCACGTCTCTGTTGAGTGTAGGGGATCAGTCATGTCTCATGTACTGGTAGACACTGGATCTTCCTTGAACGTGCTGCCCAAGAAAGCAATGATGAAACTGGATGTCAGAGGAATCCTTTGTACGCCTAGTGACTTGGTGGTCAGGGCATTTGATGGTACACGAAGAACAGTCTTTGGATCCATAACGTTACCTCTACAGGTGGGACCGGAGGTTTTTGCAACTGAATTTTATATCATGGATATCCAGCCAGCATACAGCTGCCTTCTCGGACGACCCTGGATTCATGGTGCTGGGGCAGTCACGTCTACCTTGCATCAAAAGTTGAAATACATGGTAGGGGACAGTGTGGTCACAGTCTATGGAGAAGAAGATATATTGGTTAGCCATCTGTCATCATTCAAGTATGTAGAAGTCGACGGCAAGATTCATGAAACACCCTGTCAAGCCTTTGAAGGGTTGCGCATCAAAGACAAAGGTCCCGGGCCGAGTAAAGCGTCAGAGGTAGCCGTCTCGTCATACAAGGAGGCTCAAGCTCTAGTGAAGACAGGTGAGACAAAGGGCTGGGGCAAGGTGCTGGATATTCCCGTGAAGATGGACCGATTTGGGTTGGGATATCAACCGTCGTTATCAACGCCTGCTGCAGAGGCACCCCGTTTCAAAGGACCAATAACCATCACAGCTAGTGGAGTGTGTCATGAGGCCACCAACGCTGTTTCAGATTCTGAAGAAGGAGACAGTGACTGCGACATGGACGCCTGGATTCAGCTGAGCGTGCCAGGGCAAGGATTGTGCAATTGGTCTATTCAGGAGATTGTTCCTGTAACTCACAAACAGTAATACTTTGTTTTCTTAATTGTTGAACAATCCGGTGCCTTACCCGGGACATTGTGATTTTGCTTAGGGCTGTGTCGTTATGTACATTGCGTTGTTTAATCATTAAATAAAAGGCGTTTTTTCATGTACAAATATTGCGATCTCTGTTTTTCCTGTTTTATGTTTTACAATAAAATGGCAACGTGGTTATTCGCTTTATACGCATTTTGAAGCATTTAACCATTCCTTTTGCAGGATAACATTTTCAGATGACATCATTGAACCGCCTATGACTCGTCTCGACTTTGAGCACCCGGTATTTCAGGCTGAAGAAGAGATTGTCGAAGATGGCGACATTCCAGAAGAATTGTCTTGGTTGGTGAAGCAAGAAGAACGTGTCATTCTGCCTCATGAGGAGGTCATTGAAATTATTACCTGGGGTCGGAAGGGGTTGAAAAGAACATCCGTATAGGAGCCGCGCTGCAGAGCAACGTCAAGCGAAGACTGGTTGAAATGCTCAGAGAGTACAGTGATGTGTTCGCTTGGTCGTACGAAGACATGCCCGGGCTTGATACAGATATGGTTGTGCACCGCCTGCCGTTAAAAGAAGAATGCCCGCCGGTCAAGCAGAAGCTTCACAGAACTAGACCTGATATGGCAGTGAAAATTAAGGAGGAGGTTCAAAAGCAGTGGGATGCTGGTTTCCTAGCTGTTACAAAATATCCCTCATGGGTCGCTAATATTGTACCCGTGCCAAAGAAAGACGGTAAAGTGAGAATGTGCGTAGATTACCGTGATTTGAATAAAGCGAGCCCGAAAGATGATTTTCCGCTGCCTCACATTGGTGTGCTGGTCGACAACACTGCGCATTTCTCTGTGTTCTCCTTCATGGATGGCTTCTCGGGCTAGAATCAGATTAAGATGGCACCAGAAGACATGGAGAAGAATACTTTCATAACATCGTGGGGAACATTTTGTTATAAAGTGATGCCCTTCGGATTGAAGAATGCTGGGGCAACGTATCAACGTGCAATGACGACTCTTTTCCATGATATGATGCATAAAGAGATCGAAGTTTATGTCGATGATATGATTGCCAAGTCCCAGACGGAGGAAGGACATTTGGTGAATTTGCTGAAGTTATTCAAAAGGCTTAGGAAGTTCAGGTTGAGACTGAACCCTAACAAGTGCACCTTCGGGGTGAGATCGGGTAAACTGCTGGGGTTTATTGTGAGCGAAAAAGGAATAGAGGTTGATCCTGCAAAAATAAAAGCAATACAAGAGATGCCGACGCCTAGAACAGAAAAAGAAGTGCGCGGGTTTTTAGGGAGGTTGAACTACATCGCTCGGTTCATATCTCACCTGACAGCTACGTGTGAGCCGTTATTCAAGTTGTTGAAAAAAGACCAAGCTGTAACGTGGAATGAAAATTGTCAAAAGGCGTTCGATAAAATAAAGCAGTATTTGCAGGAGCCTCCTATTTTGATACCCCCAGTGGCAGGGAGACCCTTGATTATGTATTTGACAGTTCTTGAGGGAAGTATGGGTTGTGTTCTCGGTCAACACGACGAGACAGGAAGAAAAGAGCATGCAATCTACTACTTGAGTAAGAAGTTTACTGAATGTGAATCTCGATATTCAATGCTCGAAAAAACTTGTTGCGCGCTAGCCTGGGCCGCCAAGCGTTTGAGGCAATACATGCTGAATTATACGACCATGCTCATCTCGAAGATGGATCCTATCAAATATGTATTCAAAAAGCAGGCGTTATCGGGGAGAATTGCCCGTTGGCAGATGGTTTTGACCGAATATGACATCCAGTACGTCTCGCAGAAGGCTATAAAGGGGAGTGTACTGTCTGAGTATTTGGCAGAGCAGCCTATTGAGGATTACCAATCGATGAGGTTTGATTTTCCTGAAGAGGATATCATGTACCTAAAGATGAAAGATTGTGAAGAGCCGTTGCCAGACGAAGGATCAGAATTGGGTTCCAAATGGAAGTTGATATTTGACGGAGCTGTAAACGCCTACGGTAGCGGAATAGGGGAAATCATCACTACTCCACACGGGTCGCACATCCCGTTTACTGCTCGATTGACCTTTCCAGTTACCAATAATGAAGCCGAATACGAAGCTTGTATCATGGGGCTCGAAGAAGCCATTGATTTGCGAATCAAAAATCTGGATGTATACGGAGACTCAGCTCTGGTAGTGAATCAAATAAAAGGAGAATGGGAGACACGTCAGCCTAATTTGATACCGTACATGAATTACGCAAGGAGATTGTTGCCTTTCTTTGACAAGGTTGAATTGCATCATGTACCGCGAGCAGAGAATCAGATGGATGACGCCCTAGCCACTTTGTCTTCCATGTACAAAGTCAACTTCTGGAATGAGGCTCCCAGAATTGTTATCTCCCGGCTTGACAGACCCGCCTTCGTGTTTGCCATTGACGAAGCATCTGATGATAAGCCGTGGTATTTCGATATCCTTAATTTCCTGAAAAGCAAAGAGTACCCGGCTGGGGCATCCAGTCACGATCAGAAGACTCTCAGGAGATTGGCGGGTAATTTCTATTTGAATCCGGACGGTGTCTTATACAAGCGAAATCACGACTGGGTGCTACTACGTTGTGTAGATGAGAAAGAGGCGCAGCTGCTCATGGAGGAAATACATGAGGGTACATTTGGTACGCATGCTGGTGGGCATGCTATGACGAGGAAGCTGCTGCGGGCAGGTTATTATTGGCTGACTATGGAAACTGATTGTTTCAAGTTTGCGAAGAGGTGTCATAAGTGCCAAATCTATGCAGATAAGATCCATGTGCCTCCAAGTTCTCTGAATGTGATGTCATCGCCATGGCCATTCTCGATGTGGGGAATCGATATGACTGGAAAGATCGAGCCGACGGCTTCTAATGGACACCGGTTCATTCTGGTAGCAATCGATTACTTCACCAAATGGGTGGAGGCGGCATCTTATGCGAATGTGACCAAACAGGTGGTAGCCAGATTCATCAAGAGAGATATCATTTGCAGATATGGAATCCCCGAGCGGATAATCACCGACAACGGTTCAAACCTGAATAACAAAATGATGAAGGAGCTCTGTCAGAATTTTAAGATCGAGCATCACAACTCCTCCCCTTATCGACCCAAGATGAATGGCGCTGTTGAAGCGGCCAATAAGAATATAAAGAAGATTGTTCAGAAGATGGTGGTGACCTATAAGGATTGGCATGAGATGCTACCTTTCGCTTTGCACGGTTATCGTACGATGGTACGCACATCAATCGGGGCAACCCCGTTCTCATTGGTATATGGAATGGAAGCAGTGTTACCACTGGAAGTTGAGATTCCTTCGCTGAGAGTATTACGAGATGTCCAACTAGACGAGGCAGAATGGGTGAAGGACAGGTTGAACCAGTTAAGTTTAATGGACGAGATGAGGCTAGCTTCTCTAGCATACGGTCGTTTGTACCAGAGCCGAATGAAGAAAGCATATGATAAGAAGATACATCCTCGGAGCTTTCAGACGGGCGACCTTGTGCTGAAAAGGATTCTCCCGCCGCAGGCAGATCACAGGGGCAAGTGGACCCCCAACTACGAAGGGCCATACGTTGTCAGAAAAGTCTTTTTAGGAGGGGCTTTATTGTTGTCCACCATGGACGGTGAAGACTTTACGTCGCCTGTGAATTCGGACGCAGTTAAAAAATACTTTGCTTGAAATTGACCCGCTGGACAGAAAAAAGAGAGTCCAGGCAAAAATGGGGCATCCTGGCGAACCAAAAACAGAATGAAAGGTTCGGGCAAAAGTTAGGGATAAAATTGAAAAAATGTACACCCGCGAAGTTGAAAACCTACACTGGGCGGCTTCGGCAAAAAAGGGTATCCCAGTGAGCTGAAAACCCGTAAAGGGCGGTTCACGCAAAAGTTAGGGATTTGAAAAGCAAATGACTGCGGTCCGAATTTGATACTACAGTGAGCATTGGCGCGGGAGAATATACCTGGGGGGTCGGTTATCAGATACAATCTCTTCGGAAGTGTGGATACCGGGAAAGCATTAGAGTCGGGCGAGTCATAGGAGGATCAGCTCGTGATGTTCGTCTGCATCCCGTTTCCGACATGTGTACAAATTTGATTTGTCATTATATTTATGCTTCTTGTGCATACTTGTATATTCGTTGTGCGTAGCTTCCTCTTTTCAGGAGTTACATCCCGTGTACAAAACTCTGCCCATTTAGGGGCCCAATCAATAAAACATGTTATTCAGTATTTGATGTTGGTTCTTTACTGTTTTGTACATAATAAACGCCTAGGTTCAATACAACTAGCAAGTGTATAACGTCGCTGGCCCTTGCCAACAATTGCTAAAACTTTGAATTAACTGAAAATAATGTCACTAACACTAACTTGAATAGATTTGGTTGCATAGACTTGTCTTGTCTTGTTTGTGGTGTTGCAGGGTTCGTAGCCGTATGAAGTGGACGATCAAAAGATCGCGGGATTGACCAGAAGCTCGTAACGAAAAGACTTGATCGTTATGTGAAGTGAATCCCCATGCAGGTCGCGCTTCTGAGATGACAATGTTCCTTACTGAAGAAGGATCAGATTCCCCAGCTAGTCATACCTTATCCGAGGGACATTCTCCAGCAAAGTCGTTTACTCTCAACAGAATTGACGATTCCAAGATCGAAGGTTGTATTCAGACAGTGCATCCCGAGCAGAGTGATTTAGCCTTAGAAGATTAATTTCCAACTCGTAAGCCATACCTAGACAGTTTACCCTTCCCAGTAGGGTCATTTACTCTCCCCCAGCGGAGTCAGTTGATTTTCCCCAAGAGAATTGTTTCGTCCCCAACGGAGTTCTCTTTCCAGCAAGTGTTTTCTTTCCTCCCCAGTGGAACTCAAAGATTAAAGGAGATTAAAACTCTTCTCGGCAGAGTTGGTTGTGTGTCCTGGCATTTATTTTGCCGGAATACTTTGTGATACCCGTTCACTCTCCAGCAGAAGTCCAATCATGATTGGCGCATTCAGTTATTCCTCAGCGAAGCGGGTTTCACTCTTCCAGCATTTATTTTGCTGGAATAATTCTGTGACACCTGGTTATCCCTAGAGGAGTTGGCATTATCTTCAGCATTTATTTTGCTGAAGCGGTTTTCTATATCCCGACAGTTCGAGTCTGCATCTGCATTGGCATATAGTGTCCTATTTGCATCTACCAAATAAAAACGCGTAGCATTTCCATGTCGAATGGAGCATTGCGTCATTGTCAAAACATATGCATTTTGAAACATAAACCAGGTTGGTTAACCTTTTGTTTGCTAGTGTTGTTTCCCTTGCAGGTGGAGAGAGCTCGTGCTCAAATTAATTACCAGACATTCGAGATCTCGGCGTGAGACATGTAATGATAATGTCAATTGTGGCATTATTCCCCACAGAGTTGCTTGTTTAAGTTTCTCTTACCCCTCCAGCGGAGTATTTCTTCAAGGTTGTTGTTGTGACAGCATCAAAAGATTTCGTGAATTGATTTTTGGGAGTTGCCGCCTATGATAAAATAGGTGTCTGGCGGTGTGGATTCAGAAAATCCCCAGTAGAGGCCTTCTCAGATTTGCTGCCATGTCAGCACTGAAAATTGGAAGACTAGACTCTTATTGTGTTACCTATGTGATTGATGGAGCTAGCTGCTGCAAAGATAGGCAGAAAAGCTGTATCAGAGTATTACCCGTAGTAAAGGCGGAGCTTTTTTCCTGTATTAGGCAGATCATGTTCCCGTATGAATAGGCGGATGAAATTTCCTGTGTTTAGGCAGATGATTTTCCCGTATGGATAGGCGGATGAAGTTTCCTGTGTTTAGGCAGATGATTTTCCCGTATGGATAGGCGGATGAAGTTTCCTGTGTTTAGGCAGATGATTTTCCCGTATGGATAGGCGGATGAAGTTTCCTGTGTTTAGGAAGATGATTTTCCCGTATGGATAGGCGGATGAAGTTTCCTGTGTTTAGGCAGATGATTTTCCCGTATGGATAGGCGGATGAAGTTTCCTGTGTTTAGGCAGATGATTTTCCCGTATGGATAGGCGGATGAAGTTTCCTGTGTTTAGGCAGATGATTTTCCCGTATGGATAGGCGGATGAAGTTTCCTGTGTTTAGGCAGATGATTTTCCCGTATGGATAGGCGGATGAAGTTTCCTGTGTGTAGACAGATGATGTTCCCTTATGAATAGGCAGATGAAATTTCCTGTGTTTAGGCAGATGATTTTCCCGTATGGATAGGCGGATGAAGTTTCCTGTGTTTAGGCGGATGGTTTTCCCGTATGGATAGGCGGATGAAATTTCTTGTGTTTAGGCAGATGATTTTCCCGTATGGATAGGCGGATGAAGTTTCCTGTGTTTAGGCAGATGATTTTCCCGTATGGATAGGCGGATGAAGTTTCCTGTGTTTAGGCAGATGATGTTCCCGTATGGATAGGCGGATGAAGTTTCCTGTGTTTAGGCAGATGATTTTCCCGTATGGATAGGCGGATGAAGTTTCCTGTGTGTAGACAAATGATGTTCCCGTATGAATAGGCGGATGGAGTTTCCTGTGTTTAGGCAGATGATTTTCCCATATGGATAGGCGGATGGAGTTTCCTGTGTTTAGACAGATGAATTGCCCGTATGGATAGACGGATGGAGTTTTCTGCGATTAGACAAAAATGTTTCCCCAGCGAAAGCGCCGGGATTTTTCCGTAATGTGAGTCCTGACGTGGACAGATTTGTGTTTATTCGTGATTTGGCGAAATTTGGGTCCAGATGTGGACAAGGTTACTCCTGTGACAACAGAATCTCTATTCGTGTTGATGAATTTGTCTCTCTTCTTGTGTTGATAAGGTTAGTACAGTTGTGGACAGATGTGTTTTGCGAAAAGTGTTCAGTACTTGTGGCGTTATATAGGTGGTTGAAGTTGAAATCAGAATCATCATACGTCGGATCAATTGTTTCCGTGACAACCAGATTCAGTTGGTGGATGTCGTTCCCCAAACGGTGGTGCTGTTTATTTCTGCGGTCGGCAAATTTCCGGGTTCTTAGTATTCAACCGTCTCGTACCTAGAATGTTTGAAGGCCGTTCGCGCTTCACCCAGTCGGGTCCAAGTCGCTTGAATAGGGGCAGCTGTTGCACCCTAAAATTTGCTCAACCTACTTCACTTGGTTTATGTTTCAATTGCATTGTCATTTGCATAAAAAGTCATGTACATAGTCTAATCATTTGCATAGCATAGCATAGCAAGTCATCCAACAAGGGACCAAGTACTATTCTTATCTCTATGAGCCTATCAATAGGTTATTATTCAAATTCAAGCCTATCCAAGTCATCAGAAAGAAATTGAAATCTAAGAAGTCAGTGGATCAAGCAGTGGATCTAGCTCTTATCTTGAGTGTATTTGAAGATCATCAAAGGAGTTGTGAGCTGTGAGTTGAGCATGGAGGGTATATAGACATCATGGAATACCTAGAGGGTCATTTTGAAAGTGATACAAGTCATTGATGTGATTACAAGAGCTGCAACTGAAGACAGTCAACTAGGGTTTCATCTGGGTCAACCCTGGGTCAACCCTAGGTCAAATGCTTGATTGAAGGGCATCAAGGCCTGTTTGAAAGATGTGGGATGCCTCATTTGACATGTATATAAGGATGTGGTGTTGTTCCAAGGAGAAATCAAGAGAAATCAAGAAGAAGAGGAGCTTCTAAATTAGGGTTTCTGTGTAAAATCCCCTGGTTTAGGTCAAACCTCCAAGCAAGATAATTCAAAATACAAGCTTCAAATGGATCCTTGGCCAACATGAAACTTGTAGAGGATCTCAATACCTTTAATTTGAGTGGTGGAAGACCTCAAGGAGGTTTATAGAACTCAAGTTATGGTTCTTGCAAGTTACAGGTCATTTGGGGCATCTGAAATTTTGTCTGTGAAAGTTACTTGTCTTCCAAGCAACTTTTACCCCTCAAGGAGCTTTCAAATGGATTTCTGGTCAACATGAAAGTTGTTCCTCATTGTCTTAGATTTCTAGAAAGGTATGGCATGCCTTCATCTGATTTGTGGAACTCTACTTATGTCTTTGGCAAGAAAAGGGTATTTTGGTCATTTGAGAATTACAGGTCATTTCAAGCATATGCCTAAAACTCATACTTGCAAGCCTCAAATGAAAAAATGTTCAACATCAAACTTGCTCCAAATCACATTTTGAGTCTATAAAAGTGATCACAAAAGTTTGGAAATGCTCATAGCTCAAGGTTCCAAATTTGGCCAAAAATAAGGGTTAATTTAATGGATAAAGTGACCTAAAAATGAGATTTTGCAATACATGTCCAAATGGGATGAAATTATAGGTCATTTTGATGGGAAATAATGTTTTGAGATAATTGGCAATATTAGATTTTTGAGTTTAGTTCAAAGTTTGGAAGTTATACTAGTTGGCTTACAAAAGAAGTAACATATCCAAATTCACAAGGGATTTGAGTGCAAGAAAGTTCCAGCAACTTCTAGATGGTTCCATGAGCATCTATATATTGAGTAGAGTGGATCCAATCATTGGTTGGTGATTCATTTGGTTGAAAACTCATATTTACATCTCATTCCTGAATTTTGCAAATTACACAAAAACTCTATCAAATCTTCATCATTCTTCAAAGTTCTTGATCCTATCATCATCTACATTCATCATAGAGCAAGTTTCCATCAAGATCTGGTTGAATTGAAGCAGAATTCGTGTGCTACCAACTTCATCATCCAAAGTGCAAGAAGAATTCAATTGCAAGATCAAGAGCATTTGAGCAGGTGTTGCTGCATACAGAACCAAGATCCAAGTCCATTGATCAAGTCTAGAGCACTGCTAGCTGTGAATCCAAGAGCATCACTATCTATTTTCAAGATTACACCAGGTTGGTTTTTCTATCGAATTGGCTAGAATTAGTTAGCATAATGTAGTTTCATTAGGTTAGATGCAACTTAGGTGGTTAGAGGAACAATTCTGGAGATTTTGATAGGATTTGGTGAAGATTTTTACATGAGCACCAAAACTGTTTTGACCTAGAACTAAGAGGATAGAGAGTGTTAATTCATGTGGATTAGTTTAGAATGATCAGGGATGTGTGGTGGTTACACTAGTACCAAGAAACTGGAGTTTCATGAGAGTGGAAATTGGAGTGTTCATGGAGAGGAAGCTATCGGGTTTGATTTTCTAGGTTGTTACAGTAAGAACTAGTAATGTAGCTTTGGTCAGCTTGAGATGAGGATCATTTTTGCTTTTTACATGAGTGGATTTTATCAAGAATTGAGAGAGAACCAGGTGCTGGAAGGTCTGTGCATGAGAGCATCGTATCCATGGAGTCTTGCTGAAACCCTAATCTCATTGGAGAAGAAACATGATGAGCGTCGGATCATAAGGATATTGTTGACTGAGACTCACATCTGACGACCAAGATTTGAACTGAAAATGGAGGGAAGACTAGTATGAATTGAAACGCGGCGTTTCATTTATTCTAAACTCTGGGCTTAACATGATCTTTTTCTTTTCACACCCCCAAACACCAAGGCCCAAACCAATGAACTAGAATTTGTTGCTTTTTGCACCGTGCTCGTTTATATTTTGTTTTGAATTTCTGAAGCATTTTTATGTTGTGCTGGGCTTACTTTTCTTTACTATACACGCCCCCAGGTCTGGGCCCAAGCAAACAATTGAACTGAGCGCTTCACTGGTGGCACCCCCCTGGCATTTTAATTCATATTTTTTGTTTTACTTCATTTTTTATAGCATTTTATAAAATCCATATTAAATAGAAAAATAGGAATTTTAAATTGAGAGTTTTTGGAATAGGTCAATATTAGATTGAAGAAAATAAAAAAGAATAAAAAAATAATAGTTTAGCTATTTTTTTCTATTTTTGCTTATATTTTACATTTTAATTGTTTTTTAATTAGATATAGTTTGTATATAGTTTGTAGAATTTCTTTTAGGCAATTCCCTTAATCTTTTTAGGCCAAAATTTTTAGTATAATTAGATACATACATTAGGTGCTTCCCTGGTTTTTGTACCAATTTTTTTAGGATTTATTTTAGTTAGTTAGTTAGAAACTATTAGGCTAGTGAATTAGGGTTTTGAATATAACATAGGTGTAGAAAAACAATTTCTTTTTGGGCTTTCTAGGTTGAATTAGAAGTTGGGACTATAGGGGTATTATGGGTAAGTGTATTAGATCCCTTAGAATAAAGATTAAAATTTCCCCTATTTTATTAGTATTTTTAGTATATTTTAGTATATTGCTTGATTGTTTGGTGTGCCCTTTCTAGGGTTTATTGTTTGATTGTTGGGTATTGGACTTGTTTGGGGCTTGGGCTTGGATTGAAGAAGCATTGTGGATGAAGCAAATTGAAGATAAAGCAAAGAATTGAAGATTGAAGATTCAAGATCAAAGGATGAAGATGCTAGTGTTTGCTTGAAGATTGATTGAAGACTATAGGAACTAGGAGCTAGGTAGAGCTTAGAGTAGAAACTTGATTCTTAAATATGGAAGGTCTTGTTTGCCTCCATTCTTTCTTTGTGATGCAAAGTCCCTCTTAAATACCCACCTCCTTCCTTTGGAAGGATTAGTGATTGTATTTGAGAGGTAGAACTTTTGAGAGAAAATTGTTTGTATTTTGTTAATAGTCCGTAAGCCACCTTTGGTAGGCAACTGACTGTTTAACATATAAATCATCTTGTTGACTGTTACTCATCTTGGAGTGCTGCATTTGAAAAAAAGCCATGAAAGATTGAAAGTGAAGTTCCTTGCTTGCTGACTGTAAAAGATGAAGATTGCTGTTATGCTGCTGTTGTGTTGCTGTTTTGCTGTTTACTGTTAACTGTCTGGAGTTCCTGTTTGCTGTAATTTGAAGACGATTTGAAGATGATGCTTGATGGAAGCTTGTTGATAAAGGCCTTGCTTGAAGGAGCTGCTGCTAGAGCTGTGTTTTTGCTGTCTGGAGCTACTGTTATTGTATTGCTTGAATTTCCGGACTGTATTGTGTGCTAATTAAACTGTTAGGTTGAAAGCGAATATTGTTCGCTGTTTGCCTGTTGTTTTCAGGGTTCGAGGTAGAGCAGGACTCCCTTGCCCAGCTTGTACTGTTGCATTCATGCATTTTACTGTTTTACCGTATATCTGTTGTTTCTGTTTCCGTTAATCCCCTAGGATCTCTGTTTCTCTCTGCGCAAGAGAGAAATATGATAGACATTAGGTCTTAACCCATGCATGATAACATTAGGTTAGTTTGATTTCCTTTTTCAACCATAGGTTAGAGTTCTGTCTCTTCTTTCTCAAAACAAACAGAAAAACACAATAAGATTTCAAACACAATAAAAGACAGTTCTTCCGTAAAAGAATGTGAACTCATCAAAACGTCATTTTTGTCCGCTTGGACCAGTAATCGGAAAAACCCTTTTTCAGAAGGAGATAAAAGCAATCAAAACAGACTTGTGTCGTACGTGGCCCGAACTACGTTTGCTCTGATCTTTCATGCTGTATGAAAGTACGTAGGCATAGGATGCGATATCCTAGCGAGCAACCTTCCCCTCCTTTCCCGTAGGTAGGCGAACTACGTTGACTCTGATTTCTCGTTCCAGACGGGAATACGTAGGCTTAAAGTGCGATACTTTGCCGAGTCATTTTCTTTTCTTTTTAACCCCAGACCTGTAGAGTAGATAGAATAACAATCCGTACTAGAAAACAAGCATGGATCCCGTCGAGTACGACGAACGTGAGGGGTGCTAATACCTTCCCCTTGCGTAACCGACTCCCGAATCCAGGATTTGGTTGCGATGACCATTCCTTTCCCCGTTTTGCGGTAGGTTTACCTCGAGCGTTTCCTTTCCCCTCTTTGGGATAAATAACGCGCGATGGCGACTCTTCTGATCAGCCGACGCCGATTTTCGCAGTAG
This sequence comes from Lathyrus sativus, assembly GCA_963859935.3. Lineage (NCBI taxonomy): Eukaryota > Viridiplantae > Streptophyta > Magnoliopsida > Fabales > Fabaceae > Lathyrus > Lathyrus sativus. Next base: position 118,986,010 of record OZ012736.1, on the reverse strand, counting down.
CGACAGCTGACGACTCTGTTGGGGATCCAACGTCCCCTGGCTGCTAAGGACTGCGATAGTTCCTTATGCATTTGGGATCCAACGTCCCTTAAGCGAGTCAATCCTAGCGCTTGTTTTCCCGTCGAGGATTTTGTATGGATTTATATTTCTGTCATTTACTTTCAGCATTATATTACTGTTATTATTGCTGTATTGGGGTTGTGACGGGTGACTCTATGATTGAGAGATAAGCCGGACCTGGGCTTGAGTGCACTTAGAATTAGAGTAGAAAGTAGTGGGCGCGTGCCGGCTTTGCTTGCATTAGTGTCCCACAAAATCTACACTCGGACGAGGTTCTTCTGGTTGACTTCTTTTTCTACCCTTTGGGTCGAAGGGGTTGTTGGTTAGTTGGATTGTCGACTCTGGGAACTGATCATTTGGAAGTTGGCTAAGTGAGGCCTCTTCAGGATTTGATGATGCCACTCCTTCTAGGAATCGTATCATCAACCCTGAAAGTCTGTGACGCCGACGACCGCATAGGATGCCATACCTTGTGTCAGTTATTAGGACACCTACCTGTGAGAGGGGTTTGGGGTTATGCAGGTGACTAGACCTTCAGATACCGGTTTGTTTCTTGATCTGAGATTCTGGGTATTTATGGACAGTTATGAGGTCTCTCAGAGACCAGTCAGAGTTATGGTATGAGGTCTATCAGAGACCAGTTGGAGTTATGTTATGGGGTCTATCAGAGACCAGTGTTGGAGCTTTGTATTGGGTATGTCCAAGACCAAAGTTTGAGGAATTCTGGAGGATCTACCTGAGACTTTTAATATGGTTCAGGCTTCTTAGCCATGGCATTTGGTCCCTGTTGCATCTATTTGCATTGCATCGCTCGCATAACCATTATCATGTGCATTTCATTAACGTGTGACCAGACCAGACGAGAACTGATACAACAATAGGTTAAAGAAACGGTGACCAGACGAGAACTGGTACCAATAACATACACCAGACGAGAACTGACGTAACAAACAGGTTAGAGAATTGATGACCAGACAGGGACTGGTTAAAAGGTAACATGCACCAGACGAGAACTGATGCCACAATAAACCACACCAGACGAGAACTGATGTTTACGGAAGCATGGGCCAGACGAGAACTGGTTACCGGTTTTCCAGGCGAGACCTGGACTTTGGAAGCGACTTGGTTACAAAGTTCTGACACGTAGCAAATTTAAACTGTAAGATAACGATCCACAGACGGTAAGACCTTTTTTGGAAGGTTACGGTTTTCTTTCAGGTTTTTTTTTCCGATAAAGGTAATGACACGAATCCCCGATACTCAACTCTGGCTGGGGATAAACAGGCTTGCTTGAATAACTTGCCCCAGTACGATTCAACTTGCCCCAATTTAACTCTTGGGAATACTTGCTCTGAACAGCCGGCTACGAGACGACCTCGAGATTATTTGCCCCGGTATCTGTACCACAAAAGGATTCAACCTCAATCAAACACCTATCACCATGACTGGTTTCATCGTTTCCGAACTGACTTGCCCCGGAATGATCGTATAAGCGACTTTACCTGATCTGATTATCCACTGGAAGGTTCTGCTTTCAAATCACAACATTCTGCCTAATTGCCCTGATCGGTTCTCGAGAAGACTCACTTCTGGTCAACTGCCTCTCAAACGAACTGCCCCATAATCAACTGATGCTTCGGGCCTTGTCCCCAGACTAACTGATTCTGAACTTACTAGAAGTTAATGCCCCTGATTCACAGGGTTTCACAACATACATCATTCTGGTTCAGACTACTGAATTATCTAGTTCTGTTCGATTATTCCCTGCTGGAATTTCCTTCATGCCAACTACTGACCTGGAAGTAAAATTGTCTATTCCGAATGGTAATTTTAATGCAATGTTTATGCAGATTTTGAAAATTTTATGCTGTCACTCATTTACGTGTCATGATTGTGAGTGACGAATGAAACTAAGTTCAAATGTAGCGCTGATTTGATCAGTGAAAAAATACAACAACGAAATGACTAGCAAATCAAGAAGGAGTCAGGTTACTCAACCTTATCGTAATGCGCTTTCAGAATAAACCCTGCCTCAATTAGGTCTTTTAAGGGTTGTATCGTGGTCGGGTTCACGGTTCGTGAAACAAAGGATATTTGGCTCAAATTTTGATTTGTACCCACCCCTTCTACGTGATGATCTCCGCTCCTAAAGTTCAGTTAACTTAGCACGAGCGCTCGCCTCTTCGAGAGGTATGTTGAATGGTAAGAACCATAACTAAGGAATTCACAAGATTTTTCAGAGTGACAGTTACTCCTTCTTCGTTTTTAGTGTCTGTATACACGACTTTGTCTTTCACTGGGGATCTATTTTTTCTATCCCTTTTTCCATTCTTTTTGATTCCCTAATTTTTTCCTGGACTGACTCCTTTTGAGTTCTTTCAATTTTTTTTGAAGTCCAGCGGGATGCCCTGATTTTTTCCTAAGTATTAGCTTTCCAGCTATTTTCATTTCTTTTTACTTAGCGGGCTTTCTCATTTCTTTTTTCGTTTCCTTTTGGCGCAAAGTTGTGTGACACTGGTTGTCTTGATTACTCCGAAAGGATTACAACTGTTTCACTCCTGATTGGTGAGATTTAACCATTGTGGTTGACGAGATACAACCTCTTGAGAGGTATAACTTGTTATTGATCCTCGAATGGAAACACTCCTCTGTAAGACTTGAACGCTCGGTCAAGCCAACTGACAACTACCCTGCCCCGGGTTAAGATGTGAGGGTTAAAAAAGTCCGAAAAAAACTTCTACTTCCTGGCTCGAAGTGGTTAACAAGGGACTAACTCCTTATATCTCCAGTGTTTAGGGGATTTGAAACAATGCCTTGTACGTCATCGGTAAGGTCTTATCTGAAAGCATACGATCATCGGTTATGTGTTTATTTCGTCATCCTCCCTCCAATCTTGCTAATCATGTGACAAAGTGGAGTAAATAACATATGAGTGTTAGTGCAATGCAATAAATGAGCGACAGCGACATGATTAATTCAGAAAAATGCATAGTCACCTTATTAATATCACCATTCGAAACATACAATGTTTACAGCAAGTAGTAACTAACAGAAATAAAACTACAAATGCAAATGATATAAAAGTCTAAGGACTGCCAATGTCGAGGCGCCCGCCTGTCTGAATCACTGGCTCCTTTGAAAACAACCTTCTGAATCTACGAGCTTAGACAGCTGAGTGGTTGGTATGAACAAACAGAAATCCTTCTCGAAAGGAAATGCGATCTTGGTCGATCAACTGTTGTACTTTCGCCTGAAATGCTTTACAATCTTCCGTCGAATGTCCGGGGGAGCCACCATGGTAACCACACTGAACGTGGGGATTGTACCCAGGAGGGTAAGGTTCTGGAACTGGCTTAAGAGCTTTAGGTTCCACCAAGGAACTCTGGATCAAAGATGGTAGCAGCTGGCTATACGGCATAGGCACTGGGTGAGAAGGAGCTTTCCTTCGTTCCAAATTGTTGCGAGGTTGATTTTGATTCTGACGCGGATTCTGATAACCTCGACCACTAGTTCGCTGATTTGCAAGGGAAGCGACATAAGATTCCTGATATGGTGCCCTAGGCACAGTTGTCTGTTCAGTATAACAAGCCACAGGAGGTACTGATCTCTGATAAGGTGAAGAACCAACAAAATTCACTGATTCGTCTCGAGGATATTCAACATCTGGCATGGCTGCATTGATCACAACTTCTTCTTTGTTCTGATACTCACAAGGATATTCAGTTTCACCAGCTTGATCGTTTGAAATAATCTGAATTTTCCCGATTCTTATGGCATACTCAAGGTGTTCTCCTAATGTTACCACGTCAGAGAAACTTAACGGAAGTCCAAGCAATCTTTCGAAGTACGGATCTTGTAGGGAATCTACAAACATGCTCGTTAGCTCTCGGTCCAAAAGTGGTGGGTGCACTCTAGCAGCAAATTCTCTCCATCTCTGAGCATACTTCCTGATAGGTTCATTGTTCTCTTGAGACAATTCTTGCAACTGCATGCGATGGGGAGCTATGTCTAAATTATAATCGTACTGCCTCAGAAAAGCTCTGGCTAAATCCACCCATGATTGGATCTGATTTTTCTCTAACTGCGTATACCACCTCAAAGATGCCCCAGTCAGACTATCTTGAAAGCAATGGATCATCAATTTGTTATCTCGCACGAACGAAGTCATTCTTCGACAGAACATCATCAAATGTTGCTTCGGACAGCTATCTCCTTGGTACTTTTCAAATTTCGGCACTTCGAACTTATAAGGCAACACCAGGCCAGGAACCAAACACATGTCTGCAGCATTCAGGTTAACAGCATCTTTCATTTTCAAAGCTTTAACTCCTTCTTCCAACGCTCGGAGTTTTCTATCCATCTCAAGAGCTCTTGGATCTACGGTCCTGGCTATTGGAATATATCTTCGTGGATTCATTACAGGGAAAACAACACCTTGATTGTTAACAGGAGGAGGATGCTCATTCCGGGCAACAAACTGCTCATGTCGATCTCGGTTCTCAACAGAAGGCTGTACAACTTGGTCTGCAGTAACGTTGTTCGCTGGCGGAAAGTCTTCCATAGAATCATACAGAGGGTTGGACGTCATAGTGAACCCTGCCAAGGTGTTAGGAGACTGGAAATTGCCTTCAGACATAGCTACTACTAACCTTCAACTGACTTCAATGCTCGGTTCTGCTCAAATCTACTCAACCCCTAGGTCGTCTTCTGACAATCATAGTTGCTCAATCCAAACTCGGGGTAGTCACCTTCAGGAAACAAAGGCTGGATCAGAACTCTGGCTAACTGGAGGAGGATATGCAATATGATGCAACATGTTTATGAAAATGCAAACACAATATGCAGCAAACACGGGATTACAGCCCCCACACACAATCTCTGAATACTGCTGCGCTGCTGACGGAGTATGTTCGCTCTGAAGAGAAGACCAAAATAACGGGTAGGTTGGAAGTTAGGGTTCCTGCAAAAAACCCTCCCACTCACGGGTAATGGACCTAGATCTGTCAAGGTACGACATCCTATGCGGTCGTCAGCGTCACAGACTTTCAAAACTAACGATATGATTCCCAGAAGGAGTGGCATCATCAAGTCCTGAAGAGGCCTCACTTAGCTAACTTCCAATTGATCGGTTCCCAGAGTCGACAATCCAACTAACCAGCAACCCATGCCACCCAAAGGGTGGGACAGGAGGCCAACCAGAAGAACCTCATCTGAGTGTGGATTTCGCGGGACACTAGGACATGCAAAGTATGTGCGCGCCCACTACTTTCCACTCTAATTCTAATGTACACTCAAGCCTGGGTCTGGCTTCTCACTCAAAGGAACATCCCCACCCAACAGCACAACAACAACAAATAATATCAATAAATAAACCCCAATAGACAAGCAAACAAGCGCTAGGGTTGACTCTCTTAGGGGACGTTGGATCCCACATGCATAAGGAACTATCGCAGTCCTTAGCAGTCAGGGGACGTTGGTTCCCCAGCAGAGTCGCCAGCTGTCGCTACTGCGAAAATCGGCGCCGGCTGAACAGAAGAGTCGCCACCGTGCATTATTTATCCCAACGGAGGGAAAGGAAACGCTCAGAGTAAACCTACCGCAAAGACGGGAAAGGAATGGTCATCGCAACCAAATCCTGGATTCAGGAGTCGGTTACGCAAGGGGAAGGTATTAGCACCCCTCACGTCCGTCGTACTCGACGGGATCCACGCTTGTTTGGGTTGTCTAAAGGATGCAAAACAATCTATCTACGGCTGCTAAATCTAAACGGAAGGGAATGGACTCGATAGAGCGTCGCACTCTGTCGCTACTGGGAAAATCGGCGCCGGCTGACAGAAGAGTCGCCACCGTGCGTTATTTATCCCAACGGAGGGAAAGGAAACGCTCGAAGTAAACCTCGCAAAAAACGGGGAAAGGTATGGTCATCGCAACCAAAACCTGGGTTCGGGAGTCGGTTACGCAAGGGGAAGGTATTAGCACCCCTCACGTCCATCGTACTCGATGGGATCCACGCTTGCTTGGTTTGTACGGATTACACTTCTATCTAAACTAAAGGATGAGGTCTAAAAAGAAAAAGAAAACATGACTCGGTAAAGCATCGCACTTTATGCCTACGTATTCTCGTCTGGAACGAGAAATCAGAGTCAACGTAGTTCGCCTAACTACGGGGGAAGGTGGGTGAAGGTTGCTCGCTAGGATATCGCATCCTATGCCTACGTACTTCCACACAGCATGGAAGATCAGAGCAAACGTAGTTCGGGCTACGTACGACACAAGCTGTTCAAGTGTCTTTTATGAAAAATCTCACCTTAAACAAGGGTTTTCTTATTGCAAAAAGGTTGATGTTTGTTCAAATCTTTTGACGGAAGAAATGAATTAATCTCTGTTATAACCTTTATTAGTGTTTTTCTGTTGTTTCGAAGGAAGAAGAGATGACACTCTACAAATCCTAGGGTTAAAAAGGGATAAAAATCTACCCTAATGTTATCATGCATGGGTTAACACCTAATGTCTATCATGCTCCTCTCTTGCGCAGAGAGAAACAGAGCTCCTAAGGGAATAAACGAAAACAGAAACAACAGATATGTACAATAAAGCATTAAAATGCATGGATGCAACAATACAAGCGAGGCAAGAGAGTCCCACTCAACCTCGAACCTAGAAAACAATAGGCAAAAGTGAACAGGATTCACTTTCAACCCAGTAGGTTAAACAACAAACAATACAATCCGGGAAATTCACACAATACATCAAAAATTAAAACAGCAAAAGCTAAACAGCAAAGCAGTCTTCATCAGCATCAGCTACTATCTTCAAGTCAACATCAGCTATCCACAGGCTTCAAGCAAGCATCAGACTTTATCTTCAATCTCCCAATGGCTTTTCTTCAAGTCCTAACCTCCAAGCTGAGGAATTAATCACAAGAGTAAACTGGGTGTTAAACAATTAGTTGACCACCAAGGGTGGCAAACATATTGCTATCAACACAAAGAGTATTTCTCTCAAGAGTTCTATCCCTTAGACATTAGCACCAAGCCTTCCAAAGGAAGGGGGTGAGTGTCTTAGAGAGACTCTGTATCACAGAGAAGAATGGAGGCAATCAAGACCTTCCATGTTTGAGAATCAAGTTGGTTACTCTAGGGCTCTGCCTAACTCCTATGTCCTACAAACTTCAGCAGCTACCAGCAAGGGATACTCCTCATTAGCTCTGGAAGTTGGTCTCCATCTTCTGATCTTCAACTGGGCTTCATCATCACAGGTCTCCAGCTCCCCCCAAATCCCAAACAAACCCAATACCCCACACAGACAAAAAGATAACCCTAAAGAGGGCACACCACACAATTAATCAAATATAAGCAATATACTAATAGCAGTAGGGGAATCTTAATATTTTCTAAGGGATCTATCCTATACCCATAACCCCTATAGTCCCATACCCCAAAAATCAAATGAAAATCTCCTAAAAGAATTAATCTATCTCACCTATGCTCATTTAAAACCCTAATTTTGAACACCTAAATGCCACATAAGCAAACTATATCAAACAAGCTTCTAAAAATCATGGTACAAAATCCAGAGAGTCTACACATTCATATTTGATGGCACAAAAAAGAATGGGATCAAAATCAATTAGGAAGTGCATGAACAAAAATTGACAAATTCATGTATGAAATGAAACACCTAAAATAGGCATTTATTTGGAAAATATGGGAAAAATATCAAATAAAAAATAAAATGCAATTTTTATTTTTTATAATCTTCTTGACTCTTTAAATAAAATTATGCAAAAAGAATCATTAAAAAATATGAAGTTTTCATTTTTTTTATGATTTTTACAAAATGCATGAAAATGAAAATAAATTAAAGAAAATGAAATATAAAGAAATAGAGGGAGGGGTGTGGAAAGTAGAAGATCCAGTTCATTTGGTTGGGCCTGTGCGCTGGGGGGGGGGGTGTGAATAGAATCCGAGCCCAATGTCCCTTTTAATGAAACGCCGCGTTTCATTGGACTTGGCATTTCCCTCCATTTTCTGAGATTCAATCTGGGGCGTTGGATGAGAAAGTCAAGTCAACTTCTCCTTCTAATCTAAAGGCTCTCCCTTCGTCTTCTTCCTTGGCCATTAGGGTTTTCAGAAATGGTTTCTCATGCAGCCATGTTCTTGCTTCTCTAGCTCTCTCATATGGCCACGAAATGACATAATATAAAAAACAATCTTGCACCATTTTTCTCCCTCTACACAGCCATGGCCATGGTTCTCCCTAAAACTCACCCTAAAAAGAAATACGATGGATGGAAGTTCTGTACATCATTGATTGCACCTGATATGCACCTCAATGTTTCTTGTTCAAACTACCCTAGCATGATCTACAGGTCATGGTGAGTATTCTAAACATGATATCCAGTATTATAGTGCCCTAACATGCGAGTTCTTGATCAATAAACAGAAACTGCCATGGAACCAACCTTCATGTAATGCCTTCAAACTAATCATGATTCATCCCTAAGAGTCTCTAATCACATTTATCCTAACCACATGATCTCAAACTGAATAATTAAGGCGATTCGAAGAGAAATGCATACCTTGCAAGTGATGATGGCTATGGTGGTTCCTCTTTAATTCAAGTCTTGATGCTTGCTTCAAATGATCTTCAATGGCTGTAGGTTCTTCTGTTTGCACTGGTTCTTGCTTACACCTCTTGAATCACTCTATCCAATTCTTCATGCAACTTGGAGTGAAACTTTTGATCTCATGAACCAGCCACGAATTCCTGTCAATTCTGTTTGCCAATTGCTCTATGATGATGGTAGATGATGATGATAACAAGAATTATGATGATTGATGAAGTTTCAATGGAGTTTGAAAGCAAAATGCAATATGGAGTTATGGAATCAAGCTATGGTATGCAAGCACAATCAGTCACCAACCAGGGCATGGATCATCTCTAGGGCATATATAGATGTCAAAAGAAGTGTGTGGAAGCTTTGAGAACCTTCCAAGAAGTTTCTAGAATGTATCATGCAATGAGAATTTGAATTTTCTATATTTAGTAAATCTCATGCAATCTCATGATAAACCATGCAATCCCACTTAATTTCTCCTCAAATGATATTATGATATGAGAACAAGGTCTTACAAACCCTTATGTAGCATTTCCTTACTTTTCCTTTTGGTGCCTTAAGATGCAAGAAACACATTTACAAAGGAAGTCCAATTTTTAAGCCTAAACTCAAAAATGTGGCTAAACCATTGTCTTTAGAATGATGTTGGGAATCAATTTGGTATATTGGATGACCCATATTGGATTTGTAGATCTCCCAAACCAATTTTTCATTTCAACTTTTTCAACTTATAAGCCATTTTCAAGTCATTTGCACCACTTTTAAAATTCCATGCTCTAAGCTTTTCCAAACCTTCACACCTTCTTTTCTAGTCTTAAAATCCCATTTTGAACAACTTTGATGTTGTGAAGTTTTTCATTTGAAGCTTTCTTGTATGAGTTTTAGGCATAGGCTAAGAATGACCTGTAATCCCCAAATGACCAAAATACCCTTTGCTTGCCAAGACCATAAGTAGAGTTCCACAAATCATATGAAGGCATACCATACCATTCTAGAAAGCTAAGACAATAAGTAACAATTCTCATGTTGGCCAGAAATCCATTTGAAGTACCCTTGAAAGTCAAAAGTTGCTTGGAATACAGACAATTTTCACAGACAAATTTCAGTGCCCTCAGATGACTTGTAACTTGCAAGAGCCATAACTTGAGTTCTACAAATCATCTTGATGACTTCCACCACTCAAATTAAAGATATGAAGATACTCTACAAGTTTCATGTGGACCAAGAATTCATATGAAGCTTGCATCTTGAGTTACACTGCTTTGAAGTTTGACCTAACTCAGGGGATTTTACACTGAAACCCTAATTTAGTAACTCCAGTTCTCCTTGACTCCTCTTGGTTTTTCTTTATCACAACATCATATCCATATCCACATAGCAAATAATAAATCCCACATCCTTCAAATGATCCTTGATGACCTGAGTAGTCTTGACTATGAATGAAACCCTTGGATATACCTCTTGAGATAAGAATAGCACTTGATTCCCTGATTAAGATAGCTTGCTCATGCTATGCAATGCAGATGAATACACTATGCACATGATGACAATGCACATGACTATGCAATTTAAACATAAACCTAGGTTAGAAAAGGTTGGGCAAATTTTGGGGTGCAACAGCTGCCCCTATTCAAGCGACTTGGACCCGACTGGATGAAGAGCGCGCAACTTTCAGACATTCGAGGTACGAGACGGTTGAATACGAAAGAACCCGGAAATTTGCCAACCGCAAAAATAAATTGCAAAACGACTACTGCTCGAGAAAAACCCTAGGAACTGGCCTCTGTCGTCACGGCAACAACTAGCCATCCATCTGTCAAATAATCTGATGTTGTCCGCAGACCACTCCATTCCGAAGAAATGAGCATACACCACATACCGAGAAATTGTTGATATCACTTATCAACCTCTGTTGATCTCACTTATCAACCTCTGTTGATCTCACTTATCAACCTCTGTTGATCTCACTTATCAACCTCTGTTGATCTCACTTATCAACTAAGCACACGCTAACCAGCGGGAGAATACTGACTTCACTTGTCATGTTGACTTCACTGATCAACCCTTTCGTATCGCGAAGAAACGAGCAAACGCTTACCCAAACGAGACAATGTTCGAAGACATGAACAACCGACTCTGCGGGGAACCGAGAAACTTAACTAAGTAACTCTGAGGGGACAATTCTGACGACGGTCGTCAAACACTTGCTGGGAGAATTGGGAACTTAACCAAGCACCCTTGTTGAAAAATATGAGGAATTTAACCAAACAACTCTTGTAGCAAGCTCCCTGCTGGGGACAATGAGGGACTTAACCAAGCAACTCACTAACGTAACACCCTGCTGGAGCACCTAACTCTGTTGGGGAATTGCGGGTAACCACCCAAAACTCTGCATTACCATCTTATAACGCTGAATCCACAACATCCTGAGAAAGACTTAAATGGAGGAATACAAGCGACTTAACCAAGCGACTTGTCAAAGGATACCCTGCCGGGGACTACGAGGAACTTAACCAAGTAGCTCGTTGAAGAACAACCCGCTGGGGATTACATCTCTACTAGGGTAACTGTGGGTAACCACCCAAAATCTGCATTATGCTATTTCTACGGCACTCTGAGAAAGGACTCGGCTGGGGAGAAAGAGAAGTGCTTGACCAAGCAACTCTGCTAGGGGAATATGCCATGACGAACACGATCACTGCGTGTCTGGCACAACAACCCTCTGTAACAAGATGAACACGATCACTGCGTATTCCACACCAAAATCCTCTTGACAGGAGAAAACACGATCACTGCGCGTCCTGGCGTTGCAAACAAAACCACGTAATGGGACGAACACGATCACTGCGTGTTGCGTTACCACCAAAATCACATCGACCATAAATCCAACCGGATGAGATAAACACGATCACTGCGTGCCAGACGGAATAAATCCACATAGAAGATGCGAACACGTTCACTGCGTACTTCAACCACCAATATGATAAACACGATCACTGCGTGTGCTGTAATAGGACGAATACGATCACTGCGCATCTCGACCAACAAACCCCCAAACTAACGTCAACACGATCACTGCGTGCCACGAAACCTACCCATATAACAGGACGACTACGATTACTGCGTAGGCTGACCAACAAAACCAACTGACACGATAGCCACGATCACTGCGCGCTCCGCATCACAAGTTCCCATGGTACTAACAACACGATCACTGTATGTTGTACGAATACGATCACTGCGTATCTTGAACACGATCCCTGCGCGTTCGAACACGATCACTGCGCGTTCTGAGCCACGATCCTCTTGACTGGAGAAAAACATGATCCCTGCGTGTTGCGTGTCTCAACTAACCCACATAACTGGACGAATACGATCACTGCATATCCTGACCACATATAGGATAAACGCGATCACTGCGCGCTTCATGTCACGACCCTCTTGACTGGAGGAAACACGATCCCTGCATGCTGTGACACAACTTCAAACATGGGATGAATACGATCACTGCGTACTTCGGCCACCAACAACTGGATGAACACGACCACTGCGTGTCTTACAGCGTAATCAAACTGCATAATGGACGAATACGGTCACTGCGTATACCGACCAATAAAACTGGATGAACACGACCACTGCGCGTCAATCTATAACCACCGTGTAACGGACGAATACGATCCCTGCGCATATCGACCAACAACTGGATGAACACGATCACTGCGTATCAACCCATAATCACTATAGAACGTACGAATACGATCACTGCATATATCGACCAACGAAATCACATGATATGGTAAACACGATCACTGCGTGTCCTGCACCACCAATAGAGTGAACACGATCACTGCGCGTCCTGCTCAAATAAACCCCCGAGTTGATACCAACACGATCACTGCGTGCTTTACAAAACAATCTTCTTAGATTGGGCCGAATACGATCACTGCGCCATTCGACCACAGATACACATACCAAGATCAACACGATCGCTGCGTGTCTCATACCATGAACCCCACAGATGGTACAAATACGATCACTGCGTATTTGGGCCACAAATCAACATCTCAAAATCAACACGATCATTGCGTGCCTTACAATATGAACCCCATAGCTGGTACAAATACGATCATTGCGCACTTTGACCACAAAATCCACATCTTCCTGAATCACGATTTCTCTTATCGGCAGGGAACAACATATCTGAAACTGAAGAGGTAACCAACCTGGCTTATGTTTCAAAAATGCACGTTTGATAATGACGTGATGCTTCCACACTGCATGGAAATGCTATGTACTCGTGTAAAATGCAAAGTATGGTGATGCATGCTTATGTAAAGAGTTTCTTCAGCAAAATAAATGCTGGAGACAAACTGGATCCGCTGGGGATGACCGGAATACTACCGATACGCTTCCAACAAAATAAATGTTGGGAAGATGAACTAACTCCGCTGGGGATAACCGTCCTGCTGAGAAAGGTCCTCTTGACGAGGAAGAGCGACTTGCTGGGAAAAGAAAGGACAATCCTGTTTGGGAAAACTCCTTTCAGTAGCTCCAACCACCTGATCACACTCTGTGGGGAACCTCTCCTACTATCACTGAGCTGGGGAAATCATCCCGCTATCACTGAGCTAGGGATTGAACTACACATTCTGATTTGCACTGCACAAAAGCTCTCTGGGAAGTTAATCACATTTGTCTCGACCTTCACTGGGGAGAACTCTGCTCTGCTTGATCAGCTAATTCTGAACTACTGAAGATGCATTGATCTTTTCCTTCGACGCAATCTCTGCTCTCCTGGGGAGACAACATTCAGTTTTTTGCCTGGGGCGACTTCACTAGGGAAGACACAACATTCATCCTCTGGAGAGGGTACCAGCCTGCCATGGACTCTGGCGGGGAACTCTGCGAGCTTTTGAATAGCTTGCCCCAGTGCACTCAACTTGCCCCTATCTAACTCCTGGGAATGCTTGCTCTGAACCGCTTGCTATGAGACGACCTCGAGATTACTTGCCCCGGTATCTATACGGCAAAAAGATTCAATCTCCATTAGCCCCGATCAACCCAGTCGGTTTCAACGCTCTCTGCGGCGACTTGCCCCAGAATGAGCGTTCTAGCGACTTATCCTGATCTGATTTTCCACCTGAAGTATTTGCTTTCAAATCTCCACGTTCTGTATGACTGCCCCTGATTGGATCTTCGAGGAGACTCACTTTTGATTAGTTGCCTCTCAAGCATACTGCCCCTTAATCAACTGAAGCTTCGGGACTTGTCCTCAGACTAACCGTTTCCGAACTCAATGAAAGTCAATTCCCCTGATTGCAATGACTTTGCCCTCGATTAGCTGATCCAGAACAGTACCTCCAACTACGAGAGATTTACTGAATCTCGACCTGATTGCCCCAGAGTAGCTGACTTCCCATAGCTGACCTGACTGGGAATCACGATAATAGCTTGCCCCTGCTCTCGGAACATTCAGGCGCTCTGTATTCTATCCTGACCATACTTTCCATTGCAGAAAACTTTCCTGCTGTCAAGCGCTTACTCGCGAGTAAAACAAGTTGTTCTGCGTAAAAGACATATTAATGCAACACATATGACAGTTTTGACATCCAATCTGTTCACTGGGAAAAGGGAAAAACAGTTTATAGCATACACTGCACAAAACATTTATCCACATCAATACCAACATGGTAAGAGGAACCCTTTCAGGAGTCAGAATCGACGCGACCTTTACCGAAGTATGCTTTCGAAATAACCTGCTTCAATTAGGACTTTTGAAGGTTATAACGTGGTCAGGTTCACGGTTTTGAAGGAAAGGATAAAGGCTCAAAGTTTATTTTAACCCACCCATTCTCCTTGATGTTCTCCGATCCTATGTTCGGCTAATTCGACCTTAGCGCTCACCTCTCAGAGGCTGAAAGGTAGAAGTGATAGTTCGAGAACCCATGAACTTTTGGAGTGACAGCCACTCACTTTTCGTCTTTGACACTTAGGGTCACACGACTCGCATTTGATTTGAGGATTTTTCTTTTTGTCCTCCTTTCATCTTTTTTCTTATCCCTAACTTTTGCCTGGACGAACTCTTTTTGAGTTTCTTTTGATTATTTTTTTAGTCCAGCGGGATGCCCTCATTTTTGCCTAAGTCATTTGTCTTGAAGTTGTGACTTAGCGGGCTTTTGATTCTTTCTTTTTTTTTCTCTTTCTTTTTTTTCCGAACAAGTCGTGTGACACTGGTTGCTTGACTCATTGGAGAATGATGTGACTGTTTCACTCTTGATTTAACCATTGTGCTTTTTTAGGCACGACCTCTAGAGGTGTGACTGATCCTCGAACGGACACTCCTTTTGGAATTTGGACGCTCGGTCAAATTAGCTAACACCTACTCTGCCCCAGGTTAAGATTAAGGGTTTTTCATTCACAGAAAGAAACTCCTACTACAAGGCTCAAAGGGGTTGACAAGGGATTATCTTCCTTATAACTCCGGTGTTTAGGGATTTGAAACAATGCCTGTACATCATCAACAGGTTTTATTTCAAAAGCATACAATCAGAAGCTTGCATGTCGTTCATTTTCGTCATCCTCCCCGAATTCCTCTTAACCAGGCGTTGGACATTTGTAAAAACAATTAGTGAACACGAATGGATTTAAACATGCATATTTATTTCATTATCATCAATTGAAATGAAAACAACAAGTTTTACGAACAAGATCGCAATTCAAACATGAAAGAAACTACAACCGTAAAGAAATGACAAGATAAAACAAAGAAAAATGCCAGCTTCCGAGAACCGGGCTTTCACATCTGTCCTGCTGCTGAACCAGCTATCTTCACAATCAGTTATTGGAGGCAGCCTGCCACTGTTCTGATCTGCTTTTAACGGCCCACCCGAACTATAGAACTCCTCTTTGTCCACCATATTCCAGCCTATTCATGGTTTGGCATTGGTTGTTGTGTAATATTGGGACCTTCCTTCCCAAAATTGATGGCTGAGCTATCAAGTAGATCTTGCACTTTGTGCTTGAAAGCTAAACAATTCTCGATGTTGTGCCCGGGTGCACCAGAGTGAAAATCACAATGCTCGTTGATGTCGTACCCTACTGGTGGCGTGCCAGTCGGCGGCGCCAAGGTTCTCTTTTCAACTAGCTGTAACTTCAATAGAGTCTGAAGGAGCTCTGCGTAAGACATCGGCGGTACCTCAAATACCCTCCTCGGCCTTGGAGCCTGAAACCGCCGCTGATTCTGATTAGGCTGCTGCTGAGCCTGCTGCTGTTGTTGTCTCTGTTGCTGAGGTGGTCCCGGAATAGTCACACTTGCAACTTGAGGTTGTGGACGCCGATTCTGATTCCTATTTCTCCGCTGAACGTTATACACCGCATTAGCATCATCTTGCCTTTTACCACCGAAGGCTTTCTTGTTGCTTCCAGCTGAAGCAGATTCTCCCGGTTGAATCTTACCAATTTTTATCCCGTTTTCTATACGCTCCCCCATCAGGATCAGCTCAGAGAAGGTACTCATTGAGAAGTTAAGCAGCCGGTCATAGTACATCCCTGAGAATGTCCCTACGAACAAGTCCATCATTTCCCTCTCGACCATAGGTGGTTGTACTCTAGCAGCCAGGTCACGCCATCTCTGGGCGTACTCTTTGAAGCTTTCCTTGGGCTTCTAGGACATGCTTTGCAACTGGACTCTGTTAGGAGCGAGATCGCTGTTGTATTGGTAATGCTTCACGAAAGCTTCCGCCAATTCTTTCCAGGTTCTGATCTGTGTTGGCTCCAGGCTCATGTACCACTCCAATGACGGCCCTGACAACCTGTCTTGGAAAAAGTGCATAAGCATCTTTTCGTCGTATGAATATGCGGACATCCTTCTGTAAAATGAACGGACATGCACCCTCGGGAACGTGTCACCTCTATACTTATCAAAAGATGGCGCCTTGAACTTCAGAGGTACCCTCAGCCCTGGTACCAATCCCATGTTGGACATATCCAGTCCCACAGCGTTCTGATTAGCCAGACCATTTACCTTTTCTTCCAACAATCTCATGCGGAGGCTGTCCCCTGTAGGCCTCCCGTAGCCTTCATTATGACCGGAGAAAACGTCTTCCTGATGATCCTCCCAATGAGGTATCTCTTCATATGCAGCATGTCCAGCGTTACGACCCAGACCTGCTTGGAAGTACCTGGGGTCACCCCTCAGGTTGCCCATATCCTGGCCGTTGTTCATACCCATTCCATATCCTGCGTTACCATAACCATGGGCTTCGTATCCAGTTTTGGCGCCAGCCACATTGCCATATCCCACATTCATACCCTAAAAGCCCTGATTACCATTGTCGCCATTCAGCCCGCCGTTCTCCGCACCCCTGTTGAAACCCTGGTTGACGTTCTCTACGAACACTCCAGCAGTGTCTCCGTTAGTGTTACCAGTATTTCCGTTCCCACCAGCAGGACCAGCTTCTCCGTTGTTCAGCCCAGCAACTGGAATGTGATCAGCACTTTGGTGATTTTCAACCCTGGGAGAGTTAGCCACATTTTCACCACGCGGGGTGCCGTTGTTCTCAGCACGAGCAAACAACGGCTGCACCAGACTCTGCAACTGTTCCTGCCCTTTGGCGATAGTCTCCATGGTTTGCATGAACAGGGTCATCCTGTCACGCATCTCTTGCATTTCAATTTGCATGGCGTCCATGATCTTCTTCTGGTTGGTTCTTGTAGGGTAACGGTGGACCCGCTTTTCTTCAATCCTGAAAATACCTTGAACGGATGCGGGAGATAAGATACACGGCTCACAAACCTGTAATGCAAATATGGGTATGTATGCAAAATGCAATGATAAATGGGTATGCAAACAATGCAATGCAAACAGCTGCAACAAGGGATCAAGTGCCCTGAATAAGAAGCCCAAGTCACACCAAGAACAGGTCTCAGACCGACCCTCCAATACTCATCAAACTCTGGTCTCAGATAGACCTCACAACGAACTCCCGCCTGGTCTCGGATAGACCCAATAATATAACCTACACCTGGTCTCTGACAGACCTCACAACATAACTCCAACTGGTCTCTGATAGACCTCAAATCAAAACTCAGACTGGTCTCTGACAGACCTCACACCATAACTCTGACTGGTCTCTGATAGACCTCACCACTGTCCATAAATACCCAGGATCTCTGATCGAGAAATAACCGGTATCTGAAGGTCTAGTTACCTGCATATCCCTAAACCCTCTCACAGGTGGATGTCCTAGTAACTGACAAAGGTATGGCATCCTATGCGGTCGTCGGCGTCACAAACTTTCAGGGTTGATGATACGATTCCCAGAAGGAGTGGCATCATCAAATCCTGAAGAGGCCTCACTTAGCCAACTTCCAAATGATCGGTCCCCAGAGTCGACAATCCAACTAACCAGCAACCTGAGCCACCCAAAGGGCAGGACAAGAGGCCAACCAGAAGAACCTCATATGAGCGTAGATTTCGCGGGACACTAGGACATGCAAAGCACGTGTGCGCCCACTAATCTCTACTCTAAGTCTAGGTGCACTCAAGCCCAGGTCCGGCTTATCTCTCAATCAAAGAACACCCGCCACACCCCACAATACAATAATAATAATGATAATATAATGCTGAAATGTAAATACAGAAATGTAAATCCATACAAATTCCTCGACGGGCAAACAAGCGCTAGGATTGACTCTCTTAAGGGACGTTGGATCCCAAATGCATAAGAACTATCGCAGTCCTTAGCAGCCAGGGGACGTTGGATCCCCAGCAGAGTCGCCAGCTGTCGCTACTGCGAAAATCAGCGTCGGCTGACAGAAGAGTCGCCACCGTGCGTTATTTATCCCAACGGAGGGAAAGGAAACGCTCGAAGTAAACCTCGCAAAAAACGGGGAAAGGTATGGTCATCGCAACCAAAACCTGGGTTCGGGAGTCGGTTACGCAAGGGGAAGGTATTAGCACCCCTCACGTCCATCGTACTCGATGGGATCCACGCTTGCTTGGTTTGTACGGATTACACTTCTATCTAAACTAAAGGATGAGGTCTGAAAAGAAAAAGAAAACATGACTTGGTGAAGCATCGCACTTTATGCCTACGTATTCTCGTCTGGAACGAGAAATCAGAGTCAACGTAGTTCGCCTAACTACGGGGGAAGGTGGGTGAAGGTTGCTCGCTAGGATATCGCATCCTATGCCTACGTACTTCCACACAGCATGGAAGATCAGAGCAAACGTAGTTCGGGCTACGTACGACACAAGCTGTTCAAGTGTCTTTTATGAAAAATCTCACCTTAAACAAGGGTTTTCTTATTGCAAAAAGGTTGATGTTTGTTCAAATCTTTTGACGGAAGAAATGAATTAATCTCTGTTATAACCTTTATTAGTGTTTTTCTGTTGTTTCGAAGGAAGAAGAGATGACACTCTACAAATCCTAGGGTTAAAAAGGGATAAAAATCTACCCTAATGTTATCATGCATGGGTTAACACCTAATGTCTATCATGCTCCTCTCTTGCGCAGAGAGAAACAGAGCTCCTAAGGGAATAAACGAAAACAGAAACAGCAGATATGTACAATAAAGCATTAAAATGCATGGATGCAACAATACAAGCGAGGCAAGGGAGTCCCACTCAACCTCGAACCTAGAAAACAATAGGAAAAAGTGAACAGGATTCACTTTCAACCCAGTAGGTTAAACAACAAACAATACAATCCGGGAAATTCACACAATACATCAAAAATTAAAACAGCAAAAGCTAAACAGCAAAGCAGTCTTCATCAGCATCAGCTACTATCTTCAAGTCAACATCAGCTATCCACAGGCTTCAAGCAAGCATCAGACTTTATCTTCAATCTCCCAATGGCTTTTCTTCAAGTCCTAACCTCCAAGCTGAGGAATCAATCACAAGAGTAAACTGGGTGTTAAACAATTAGTTGACCACCAAGGGTGGCAAACATATTGCTATCAACACAAAGAGTATTTCTCTCAAGAGTTCTATCCCTTAGACATTAGCACCAAGCCTTCCAAAGGAAGGGGGTGAGTGTCTTAGAGAGACTCTGTATCACAGAGAAGAATGGAGGCAATCAAGACCTTCCATGTTTGAGAATCAAGTTGGCTACTCTAGGGCTCTGCCTAACTCCTATGTCCTACAAACTTCAGCAGCTACCAGCAAGGGATACTCCTCATTAGCTCTAGAAGTTGGTCTCCATCTTCTGATCTTCAACTGGGCTTCATCATCACAGGTCTCCAGCTCCCCCCAAATCCCAAACAAACCCAATACCCCACACAGACAAAAAGATAACCCTAAAGAGGGCACACCACACAATTAATCAAATATAAGCAATATACTAATAGCAGTAGGGGAATCTTAATATTTTCTAAGGGATCTATCCTATACCCATAACCCCTATAGTCCCATACCCCAAAAATCAAATGAAAATCTCCTAAAAGAATTAATCTATCTCACCTATGCTCATTTAAAACCCTAATTTTGAACACCTAAATGCCACATAAGCAAACTATATCAAACAAGCTTCTAAAAATCATGGTACAAAATCCAGAGAGTCTACACATTCATATTTGATGGCACAAAAAAGAATGGGATCAAAATCAATTAGGAAGTGCATGAACAAAAATTGACAAATTCATGTATGAAATGAAACACCTAAAATAGGCATTTATTTGGAAAATATGGGAAAAATATCAAATAAAAAATAAAATGCAATTTTTATTTTTTACAATCTTCTTGACTCTTTAAATTAAATATGCAAAAAGAATCATTAAAAAATATGAAGTTTTCATTTTTTTATGATTTTTACAAAATGCATGAAAATGAAAAGAAATTAAAGAAAATGAAATATAAAGAAATAGAGGGAGGGGTGTGGAAAGTAGAAGATCCAGTTCATTTGGTTGGGCCTGTGCGCTAGGGGGGGGGGGGTGTGAATAGAATCCGAGCCCAATGTCCCTTTTAATGAAACGCCGCGTTTCATTGGACTTGGCCTTTCCCTCCATTTTCTGAGATTCAATCTGGGGCGTTGGATGAGAAAGTCAAGTCAACTTCTCCTTCTAATCTAAAGGCTCTCCCTTCGTCTTCTTCCTTGGCCATTAGGGTTTTCAGAAATGGTTTCTCATGCAGCCATGTTCTTGCTTCTCTAGCTCTCTCATATGGCCACGAAATGACATAATATAAAAAACAATCTTGCACCATTTTTCTCCCTCTACACAGCCATGGCCATGGTTCTCCCTAAAACTCACCCTAAAAAGAAATACGATGGATGGAAGTTCTGTACATCATTGATTGCACCTGATATGCACCTCAATGTTTCTTGTTCAAACTACCCTAGCATGATCTACAGGTCATGGTGAGTATTCTAAACATGATATCCAGTATTATAGTGCCCTAACATGCGAGTTCTTGATCAATAAACAGAAACTGCCATGGAACCAACCTTCATGTAATGCCTTCAAACTAATCATGATTCATCCCTAAGAGTCTCTAATCACATTTATCCTAACCACATGATCTCAAACTGAATAATTAAGGCGATTCGAAGAGAAATGCATACCTTGCAAGTGATGATGGCTATGGTGGTTCCTCTTTAATTCAAGTCTTGATGCTTGCTTCAAATGATCTTCAATGGCTGTAGGTTCTTCTGTTTGCACTGGTTCTTGCTTACACCTCTTGAATCACTCTATTCAATTCTTCATGCAACTTGGAGTGAAACTTTTGATCTCATGAACCAGCCACAAATTCCTCTCAATTCTGTTTGCCAATTGCTCTATGATGATGGTAGATGATGATGATAACAAGAATTATGATGATTGATGAAGTTTCAATGGAGTTTGAAAGCAAAATGCAATATGGAGTTATGGAATAAAGCTATGGTATGCAAGCACAATCAGTCACCAACCAGGGCATGGATCATCTCTAGGGCATATATAGATGTCAAAAGAAGTGTGTGGAAGCTTTGAGAACCTTCCAAGAAGTTTCTAGAATGTATCATGCAATGAGAATTTGAATTTTCTATATTTAGTAAATCTCATGCAATCTCATGATAAACCATGCAATCCCACTTAATTTCTCCTCAAATGATATTATGATATGAGAACAAGGTCTTACAAACCCTTATGTAGCATTTCCTTACTTTTCCTTTTGGTGCCTTAAGATGCAAGAAACACATTTACAAAGGAAGTCCAATTTTTAAGCCTAAACTCAAAAATGTGGCTAAACCATTGTCTTTAGAATGATGTTGGGAATCAATTTGGTATATTGGATTACCCATATTGGATTTGTAGATCTCCCAAACCAATTTTTCATTTCAACTTTTTCAACTTATAAGCCATTTTCAAGTCATTTGCACCACTTTTAAAATTCCATGCTCTAAGCTTTTCCAAACCTTCACACCTTCTTTTCTAGCCTTAAAATCCCATTTTGAACAACTTTGATGTTGTGAAGTTTTTCATTTGAAGCTTCCTTGTATGAGTTTTAGGCATAGGCTAAGAATGACCTGTAATCCCCAAATGACCAAAATACCCTTTGCTTGCCAAGACCATAAGTAGAGTTCCACAAATCATATGAAGGCATACCATACCATTCTAGAAAGCTAAGACAATAAGGAACAATTCTCATGTTGGCCAGAAATCCATTTGAAGTACCCTTGAAAGTCAAAAGTTGCTTGGAATACAGACAATTTTCACAGACAAATTTCAGTGCCCTCAGATGACTTGTAACTTGCAAGAGCCATAACTTGAGTTCTACAAATCATCTTGATGACTTCCACCAATCAAATTAAAGATATGAAGATACTCTACAAGTTTCATGTGTACCAAGAATTCATATGAAGCTTGCATCTTGAGTTACACTGCTTTGAAGTTTGACCTAACTCAGGGTATTTTACACTGAAACCCTAATTTAGTAACTCCAGTTCTCCTTGACTCCTCTTGGTTTTTCTTTATCACAACATCATATCCATATCCACATAGCAAATAATAAATCCCACATCCTTCAAATGATTCTTGATGACCTGAGTAGTCTTGACTATGAATGAAACCCTTGGATATACCTCTTGAGATAAGAATAGCACTTGATTCCCTGATTAAGATAGCTTGCTCATGCTATGCAATGCAGATGAATACACTATGCACATGATGACAATGCACATGACTATGCAATTGAAACATAAACCTAGGTTAGAAAAGGTTGGGCAAATTTTGGGGTGCAACACACTCTATGCCTACGTATTCTCAAGAGAGAAAGTCAGAGTCAACGTAGTTCGGGACTACGGGGAATTGGCTCGCCAAGACTTTGCGTCTTGTGCCTACGTACTTTTACACAGCATGGAAGATCAGAGCTTTCGTAGTTCAGGCTAACTACGGCTAAGCAGGGTGTTCTCACACAGGAGCGAGCTATTAAGTTGTTTTGAGAGGTACGGGAACCTACGGGAACTAAAGCTACAGTCTGGTCTCAAATGCGCAAGGGCAAGAGAAAGGGGAAACGATCAGTCGTCAGCGGGAAAGTCTCGATCGCACAGCAGCGAGAGAACAAAAGGTTAGTTGTTAGTGTGCTCGCTAGGATATCGCATCCTATGCCTACATATTCTCGCTCAATACGAGAAATCAGAACAGCTGTAGTTCAGCTACTTTCGGGACCACAACTCAAATCTCGTTTTATTAATATTCTGAAAAGGATTACAATGATTGAATACGGGAAAATAAACTTCTAAAAATCCTATCCATCTATCATGGAAAATCAAATGGAAAATAGTCCCCTAACAAATGGACTTTTAATTCTACCTCTAAAAGGGTGCAAAATAAACTCTATGAAGAATTATATCCTAAAAGAAAAATATTAAAATCTATATAATTTCTCTATTTTTTATTTCTTTATTTTTTCACATATTCTTTTTCAACTATTTTTCTTTTTTTCAATATTTTCTCTTAATATTCTCTTATTCTTTTTTTCAATATTCTTTTTTTTCAACACTCTTTTATCATTCTTTTTTTTTTCTTTCTAAAGATCTAAACAAATGCACAAAGAAAATAATAAAAAACAAAAAGAAAAACAAGGGGGTGCAGGTCCAGCCAGGGGTGAGGCAGCAAAAAAAGTCAAAACAGCATTGCAGGATTGGGCCTAGCCCACTAAGAAGTTCAGAAAAAACAAATACAGGGGGGGGGGGGTGAGTTAAGAAAAACGGAGGCGTTGATAGTATCCGCTTGCTTCAGGGCCCAGCCCATACTCCACAAAAAATATACACAGGAGGGAGGGTGAGACAAAAAACGGAGGGGCTGGTGCAAAAACAAGAATGGGCTTAGTTAGGCCCAGACAATGTAATCTCCGTCCCAAGTTTGCAAGCAAAACCCTAAGACCTTTCAGAATCCCCTTCACTGTTCATTCCTTTCCAACCCTAGCGCCGCTCTCCGATTCTCTCATTTCACCTCTCAACCTTTCTCAGTCTCACTCTCAATCCTTCGTCCAATCTCTTCACCAAACATTTCAACCTCATCAGCTCTTTCTTCAATCTCTCCACTCTCACAAAATCTTTCATTTTATTTATCTGGAAATGATGATGTTGCGCTTTGAAGACATGGATGACGATGTTTGAAGACTGAAGTTCTTGATGATGTTTTTTTTTCTGAAGATCCGAACATTGTGATGAACGGTTGTTACAAAAGCGACGAAATCTTAAAGGTTTGACGGAAACCTGGAGAATCTTGATGACAGAGACTTGGATGATCCAAAAAGATCGGCGAAGAAGATTTCTTGAAGGTGTTGTTGTTGAACGAAGAGGTCTTTCTGGATATTGATTTGAAGATGTTTGACGAAGGTTCTTGAGGTTCGCGGACGATCTGGAGATGATAGTATGAACATTGGAGATGCTGAACTGGAAAATCTGATGAGGATGCATCCGTTTCTGGAATCGTCGACGAGATCTATGAAGTTGACGTTGGATTTGGAGATCTTCTTGAACGTTGGATTGAAGATCGATGATGTTTGAAGATCTTGAGGACGATAAGATCTTGATGAAGATCTTGAGTCTCTGGGAATTCTGATGGAGGTTGGACGAAGATCTCGAAGATCTTCTGGAAACAGGATGAACGAATCGGTGACGAGCTTGAACGAATTCATGGAAGTTGAGGGAAGGTTGATGAATTCTGGAAAAAACGGTTGGAGGTTGATGAAGGTTCGAACGGAGAAGATGAAGGTGCAAGCGGAAAAGATGAAGAAACGGTGATTATACGAATTTTCTGGGATTTTAGGGTTTTCCGGCGAGTTTGACGGTGGTCGGAGGTGGTTGGAGGTAGTTAGGGCTGCCGGAAGTTGGTTAGTGGCGGTGGTTGCATGGCCGGCGGCCATGCAACTGGTGAGGCTCAGGCGACGACAGGTGGCGGTGAGAGAGGATGCATGGATGCCACGTGGTGAAGCATGCGTGAGAGAGAGGGTTAGTGGGGATGCTACGTGTGTGATTCTGAGAGTGTGAATTATGAGGTGGCCCCCTCTGAAGTTGCACGCGTGGAAGCTCTTATAGGATGACACATGGCAATTCTGGACTTTTGCTGAAGTGGGCCTTCACAAAAACTCTGGGCCCACGAAAATAAATGGCTTTGGACTGGATTAAGGGCTAAATGAAAACCTAATTAACTAATTAACCAAACCTACTTAATACTGAATTAACTAAACAGAAATTTAAAACTACAATTAAATCTAAATGAAAATTAAACTAATCTAATTAATCCTGATAAACTCTAAAAACTATTAACTTCTACTAATTCTAATTAATGTCTAAACTAATAGAAAAACTCTACCAACTTCTATTTAATGAAAACTCTATTAAAATAAAATCATATTAAAAAACTCTACTTAATATCTAAAAAATAATATGATTTATTCTAAAAATCTATTTAACTATTTATTAAAACTATATTCAATATCTAAAAAATGATTTATTCCTAAATCTATTATCTATTAATATCTATTAAAAAAATAGAAGAAAAACTCCATTAATTTCTATTTAAAAACCTATATATAAAAAAAATGTTTTATTAAACTATTATCTAAAAATGACTTAATATCTAAAAAAAAGTTTATTCTAAAATCTATTTAAAAACAATTTATAAACTCTAAAAAAGATTTAAAACTATTAAAAATAAATCTATTTAAATTCTAGAAAACCTATATCCGTAAAAGGCTATTAAACCCTAAAAATGCAAACAAAGGCCAAAAACCAACATAAAAGAGAGCGCGAGACCAGATCGAAGCAAAACAGTAAACCCCGACACCAAGAACCTCCAAAATCACTGTGTAAGCTTAAAACACCCAGGAAGCGCGCGACTTCCCAAAATAACCTCCGATTATCCGAACCGGTCTGAAATACCCGAAATGCGATAGCAGGGCTGTAATCCCGATAAAATCACCATGATTGAGAAGATGCACTATATGCAGTATGTAAATGCGAATGCAAAATGCATCGAAACATCGAGCCAGATACGGGACCCGGTTGGTCAAATTTTAGGGTGCAACAGCTGCCCCTATTCAAGCGGCTTGAACCTGAATGGTTGAAGAGCGCCCAGCCTTTAATCATTCAAAGGTAGAAGATGGTTGAATACAAATGAAACCTGAAATCTGCCAACCGCAAAATAAACTGCAAAGCTGCTTAAGAAATAGCGTCCAATAAACTGAAGTCTGGTTGTCACGGCAACAACTGTCAATTATCTGATAAATTTTCTGCTTATTTTTTTCCAACATCAATCATCTGCGTGACGCCACAGGCACTGATTCTTCGGAATAATGCTTCAAAAAAGCAAACACCTTCCCATCTACCATGGGATCTTTTCTGTCGACTCATGGTTCACGGCGAACCTGAGGAAACTCTCCTGGGGAATTCTGAATTGAACTGCCTGGCACCTATTTCGACGAAGGCGGCAGCTTCAGAAGTTTGATATATGTCAATCTTTTTTTTTCCCGGTGCCGACGTAACAACCAGATGTGAAGGAAATACTCCGTTGGGGGAGAAGAGAAGCTTAACCACACAACTCTGCAGGGGAACAGATTCGAAATCAAATAGGTAACCACTTTGGTCTACGTTTCGACGTGCGGATGTCTGAAATGATGCAATGCCCTATATGACATGTAAATGTTATGCGTTTGTAACTGCAATACCCTATACGGCATGAATATGCTATGTATTTGTAAATGCAATGCCCCGTACGACATGAATATGTTATGCGTTTGTGAATGCAAATCTGACGATATATGCAAATGCTAATGTAAGCTCTAGCTGCCAGAGAACACCAGGTCTACAAACCGCTTGGCAAAATAAATGCCGGAGGCAAAGGCAATTCCTTCAGTGGTCTGGAAGTAGAAACAACATTTTTTGATTTGAAAGATGATTTTGAAAACTTCCCTTTTTGGCATGCTTCACAAAGAGCATCCGAGGTGAACTTCATATTAGGAAGTCCTCTGACAAGATTAAGTTTATTAATCTGAGATATACGTCTCATATTAATATGCCCCAATCTTCTGTGCCAGACCCATTGCTCTTCATTAATAGACAAGAGGCATTTAACATTCTGAACTTTAAGTTCTGAAAGATTTATTTTATAAATGTTGTTTTTCCTCTTTCCACTAAATAGGATAGATACATCCTTTTGACTAATAGCTTTACAACATTTTTGATTAAAGGTAATATCATAACCATTGTCACTTAATTGACTTATGGACAATAAGTTATGCTTTAACCCTTCAACAAGTAAAACATTAGTAATAGAGGGAAGTTTACCATTTCCAATGGTGCCAGATCCAATGATCTTGCCCTTCTGATTCCCTCCAAATTTCACATCACCTCCAGATCTAAGCTCCAGACTTTGTAACATAGACCTTTCTCCTGTCATGTGTCGTGAGCATCCAGAGTCCAGGTACCATGATTGGTGTCCTGACCTTGCTGCTAAGAACATCTGCAACAGGAATTATTTTACTTTTAGGTACCCAGATCTTCTTGGGTCCTTTAGGGTTAGTTGTTCTGAAGGTTTGTCTAAACTTCTGTTTTTCAACATAAGGTTTATTCTGACTAGCCTTAGATTTAAACAGATGAATATTCTTTTCAGAGCGTGTTTGTTCAATCTCATTCAAGTGACCAAATTTAAAGTGGGAATATAAAGGAGTTTTCTTGATGATAATTTTATCAACAGGTTTTGGATTTAAATCCTTTCCAGAGGAAGATTTATATCCAATTCCTTTTTTGTTATTTCTACTAACTCCATAGATCATAGAAGCCATTTTGCTTCTGTCTATGCTTTTAGCAAGAAATTTCTGAAAGCTATAATCATATTTTTCCAAAATATTTTTGCATTCAGATTCAGTTTCAGAATCAGAGTTTTGTTGAGCTAATTCATAATCATTTTTCAATTTTAAATTCTTTTCATTTAGCTCAGCTACTTCTGATTTGAGAATATTATTCTCAGATACAAGATTGCTTTGACGCTTCTTGTATTTGAGCTTAATATTGTTATAGCTCTTCAAAACTTCTGATAACACTTTGGTAAGTTCTTGTTTAGTGAGTTTAGCCATTACCTCTTCAGCGTCAGAGTCAGATTCAGATCCTGAAGTTCCTTCCTCCTGATCTTCTATGTCTTCCATCAAAGCTACATTGGCACATTCCTCTTCTGACTCAGATTCAGATTCTGATGTATCTGAATCATCCCAAGTGGCCATTAGAACCTTTTTCTTCTTATCAAATTTTCTTTTCGGCTTTTCTTTCAGCACCTTTGGACATTCATTTTTATAATGTCCAGGTTCTTTACATTCATAACAGACAACCTCCTTTTTGCCAGATCTTCTGTGTCCAGAAGACTCTTTTCTTTGGTCAGGCTTCCTGAAATTTCTGAACTTCTTTCTTTTATGCTTCCAGAGTTTGTTTATTCTTCTGGACAGCATGGATAGTTCATCTTCATCTTCAGATGAGGATTCTTCAGAGCTTTCCTATATTACCTACAATGCTTTAGCAGATTTATTAGATTTTAAAGCAACAGATTTACCTTTCTTTTGAGGTTCATCTTCCTCAAGTTCAATTTCATGACTTCTTAGTGAACTGATTAGTTCCTCCAAGGAGATCTTATTCAGATCTTTAGCCATTTTCAGCGCAGTCACCGTAGGTCTCCATCTGGTAGGTAAGCTTCTGATGATCTTTTTCACATGATTAGCAGTAGAGTATCCTTTATCCAGAACCTTTAGTCCAACTGTAAGTATTTGAAATCTGGAGAACATAGCTTCAACAGATTCAGAGTCTTCCATCTTGAAGGCTTCATACTTCTGGATTAGAGCCAGAGCCTTTGTTTCCTTGACTTGAGAGTTTCCCTCATGGGTCACCTTTAAGGATTCAAACATGTCAAATGCAGTTTCCCTATTTGTAATTTTTTCATACTCAGTGTGAGATATTGCATTTAACAATATTGTTCTGGCCTTGTGGTGATTTCTAAATTCCTTCTTCTGAGCATCTGTCATAGATTTTCTGTCTACTTTCTTGCCATTCCCATCAGTGGGATGAACATATCCATCTATGACCAGATCCCATAAATCAGCATCATATCCAAGGAAAAAACTTTCAATTCTATCTTTCCAATAATCAAATTTCTCCCCATCAAACATAGGGGGTTTGGTGCTGATTTTGTCCCTTTCTTCATATTTGTTGTTAGTGTTAGACAGTGTATTATCAGCCATAGTAACAACCAAATATATATCAAAGTTTTTCTCATTGGATCTTTACTGTCACTGTGAAGTGGTAGCACACACAGAACCGGAGCTCTGATACCAACTGAAGGTGAGAAAATACTTAGAAGGGGGGTTGAATAAGTATGAAGATTAAAACTTAGAAATAAAAACTCAAGTATTTTTATCTTGGTTCGTTGAACTCAACTACTCCAGTCCACCCTTCCTAGAGTGATTTGCCTTTCTCAAACAAGGACTTAATCCATTATTTAATCAACTGATTACAATAGTAAGCACTAAGAACAACTGTTCAAAGTCTTCTCAAGAACTACTGATCCTAACTGGATCTTCTTAAGGTTTACAATCAAATGTAAAAAACAAATACAAGATTTTAAATTGCTTCTAATCAAGCTTTATCACAACTGTGATTTTTCACTTAAAGTGAAGAACAAAGAAATTAATTTTAGAAAGAATGTGAGTAGTATGAGAGCTTTGAATATGATTTCTTTTGATAAAACGTCAACTGAAGAAGATGGGTGAAGACTTGCTTTTATAGGCAGCTTGTTCCAAGAGGTCTTCACGTTGAGAAGAGTGTCCAAAAGGTCTGAGCCTTTTTGTCTTCACATCAAGTGACCTTTCCTAGAAGAAGAAAGCACAGAGAAATCCTTCCTGTCTGTGTTCTTGTGTCTAGCATAAATAAGGAAAGAGTCATTTGGATTATTCCAACGGACATAATCTTTGAATAATTCTTCTTCAATTTTCAGAAAGTTTCATCAGAGTCTAAATTGATCAGAGCCTTCTGATGTTGATAAGAGTTTTGCTGAATCAGAGTCTTTGCAGCAGGTGTGCTTTTAGCGTGTATAAGTTCAGAGCATGTTTGAGTCAGATCCTCAGTGCTGGCAGCTTTAGTACTTTCAGAATCTTCTGTAGTAACTATGCTTTGAAAACTCTTCATACAGAACTCTTCTTCGGTTCAGATGCTTCTGACTTGCTTCAGATTCTTCTGGAGCTTCTGCTTCAGATCCTTCTGGAGCTTCTGCTTCAGATCCTTCTGGAGGCTACACTTAGGATCTTCTGTTGGCAGCATTCAGAATCTTCTAATTGATGCATCTGGCGCTTCAGAGTCTAGCATATTTCTTATGTTCAGTTCTGATTTGCTTCTAGAGTGATAATTCCTTTACTATCTGCAGTAAAAACTCTTAAGAAAATTTTAGAGTATATAATTCTTAATTACAAAATTTCATAATAGTTATCATCAAAACATAGAGATATTATTAAGAACCAATCTGTGTTCTAACAGAAACATGCTCACAAGGAGGATATTAGTTAAGCAAGGAAGATATTATTAAGAACCAATCTGTGTTCTATCAAGGCCTAATCAATGTTCTAGAGAGGTATCTACCTAAGTTCTATCCTAAAGGAAGGAATTTGAAGCTTAGAATTAGTTAAAGTTCACTTTAAGGACTAATCTATGAAGTAAGCCTAGTTAGGGTCACCTAAACCATAATCAACTTGTAAAATGGGGGAATAATAGAAAATCAATTCTAAAAATCCTAAAAAAAATCCTAGACGATCCTAAATGTGTTAAGAATCTATGGTGCAAAAACCAGGGGCAAAACCTCATTAACGCTTGCGTGTGGCTGGTTTGACTATGGATCACCATAGTCCCTAATCCTGGCCATTCCTTCAGGAAGTATGCAAATCTGACAATCAGTATAGTGCCACATCACCAGTCAACAAGTCCAAAGTCTGAGATGAAACCACGAGCCTTGGATTCACATACTTAGTCAATGGAGTCAATACGATCTAACGGTGCACACATCATCTTCTTCCTTTTAACTAAACATCAAAAGGGGGGAAACTCAGGGCGGCCGGAGAAGACTCAGGTCGTGTTCTCCGGTGGGCTGACGGTGGCCAAGTCATCAGACAACACCAAACCTCACAAAATATCCAGATCCACTCGTCTCCTCATGAGGATCATCATGATACTCTTATTTTTTTCATTTTCTCAAGGATCATGCAGATACAACCATGAACAGAAAATACGTGCTTTGACAAATCATCACCAAACTCTAATCTAAAGCCACCAATCTCTTCTACACTCATCACTGACCAAGAATCCCCTAATAAAACGTGATATCCATCAAGATATAACCTAAACCGAATCTTTAAAGATTTCATCCATGATCAAGAAACTTCACCAATGGCTTCCAAACCAAACCTAAATCCATCTATGGTTCATACTCTACCTAACACAGGCTATATTTATCCTAATTCGTTCTCAACAGAGCATAATTATGAAAAGAAAGAAACCTGGTTTGAGCTTCAACAGAAGATGCTACATCCTCCAAACATTGATCAAACTTGCTCAGACACGATCAGTGATGCTTGCTGAAGATTCTTGGAGCTTCAATTCCTTCTGAAATGGCCTCCAAGATGAAATTGGATTTTCACTCCTAACAAACTTTTTCAAGTGCTTCTTACCTGATTCAAGCTCTTCCAATCACCAACCATGCTATGAACTCGTCCAGAAACATATATAGAGAAGTTTTGGATCAATATCTGGCCCAGTTATGGCCCAATTCATCCAATTCACTTTTCTGATTTTTTCCATTTTTTCTCTCTTGACAGTCACGACTTCAGGCTTGTAGAAGCTTCCACTTTGGCTCAAATTGCTTGCATAACACCTTATTGTCGCTACCGCGAAAATAAGGTGTCGGCAAAACAGAAGAGTCGCCACCTTTTGTTATTTATCCCTCAGAGCGGGAAAGGAAACGATCGGAAAAACCTGACGAAAAGGTATAAGACAAGGTCGTCGCAACTATTGTCTGAGTTCGGGAGTCGGTTACACAAGGGGAAGGTATTAGCACCCCTCACGTCCATCGTACTCGATGGGATCCACGCTTGTTGTGTTTATCTGACGGGTTGGTTTATCTATCTACCTATCAAGGCTGGCTTAAAAAGAAAAGAAAATGACTCGGCAAAGTGTCGTACTTTATGCCTACGTATTCTCATCATAGAATGAGAAATCAGAGTCAACGTAGTTCAACTAACTATGGGTAAACGAATGGGGCAAGGTGGCTCGCCAATACGTCAGTATTGTGCCTACATACTCTCAACAGGTATGAGAGATCAGAGCTTACGTAGTTCGGGATAATACAAATTACGGGAATTCAGATTCATCTGTTTTATCGAGTAGGGTTAACAAACAGTTCCAGCAGTTTGGTGTACGCAGCTCGACCCTTGGAGACTTAGGCGTTACCGTTTGCGGTAGAACTGGGAGTTAACGGCACTCTTTTCTTCAGAAAAGCTTCCTTTGAATTATGGGCCCACAGGGCAAAAATGTTTGAAGTTTGTTTCTGTCTTTTACGGAAGAACTGTTTTTTTTAGTTGTCTGTAGTTTGTACAGCACTAGAGACTATGATCTGAGAACGAATGCGTCGCATATCGTCCAAAGGACGTATACTAAACATTCTAGACGATTGACAGGAGGCCGCTCAATTGTCATTACCCAAGTAGCTTAAGGCTCGTAACGAGTTTATACTAACTTGCCTTTATTACATTTTTTACTGTTGTTTCAAGATGAGAAGAGAGAGCGACAACTACGGGGAGACTATCAAGTCCTAATGTTATCATGCCAAGGATTCATCCTATGGTTGAGGTTAGAAACAGGGAACTATTAGAAGTTATCATGCATAGGTTTCAACCTAAAGTTCTAATCATCACTTCCTTATCAAAGGAAGTGAGATTCCTAAGGGATCATGTCAAGGTAACAGAACAGATAAAACATCAGCTTAAACAGTAAACGGTAAACAGCACAGGAAACAACTATAAAATGCATGCAATGCAAGTGAGGGAGGAAATGTGTGTGGGGCATCAGCCTCCAAAAGCTCGTCTCGACCTCAAGCCAGATATGAATAACTGCAATCATAACAGAAAATAAAATGCCATCAAGCAAATCACGAACCACATAGGCAAGGGAGCAGGGCTCTACCGAATACCCGCAAGCAAAGCCATACAGTAAAAATACAAGCAGAGGGAGCCACTCAACCTCTAGTGCAATCATGCTCCTATCTTAACACAATATAAACATGAACTTATTATAATGCATCAAGCAAATCAAACAAGTCACATCAATACAGTTGCACAGAAAGCAAACAGACAGGAAAGAAAGGAAATCAACAGCTTCCACAGCTTCACAGTAAAGCAATCCTCTGACAGCAGTTCAGTCCTCAGTCTGCAACTGTTCTTCAAGGATTTCAATATTCAATAGCAAGTATCAACTTGCTTCTTCAAGCTTTCAAAGCAACAAACACAAGTATCAACTTGTTCTTCATCTTCTTCAAGCTTCAGCTCTTTCTTCAATCTCAATTTGATCTTCTTCACACAAGTGTCAACTTGTTCTTCTTGATCTTCAAGCTTCAGCTCCAATGGCAGTCTTCAAACAAAGGGGAAGTGCAAACTCTAGCATCTTCAATCTTCTAGCAAGGAACTCCATCCTCTGGCAAGGGAGAAAAATTCATCTAACAAGAGCAAGGTAGGACAGGGAAAAGCAAAGTGAAGACCAAAGGTCACCTCTAAGCACTCCACCATCAAAGAAAGGAACCCTCAAAGGTTCTACCAACTTGTGAAGAGCCACACATCCTACCAAAGGAGGGATGAGGCATTCACAAGGGGACCTTACATCATAGGGAGGAATGGAAGTGATCAACACCTTTCATGCTTCATGAAGGAAGAAAATCTATTCTAAGAGATCTCCCTAAAAACCCTAATCCTTAACCTTAAACAAACTACACCAAAGGGAGAGCAATCTTCAAGTCCAAGCTCCACCATGCATTCCACAGCAGTCCACATAAGTCTTCGTCATCATCCAAGAGTAAGAGAAGAAAAACCCTAGTCTAAGGGAACTAATGAAGTCATTCTAGTTGAGTTAGCAAGTTAGGATCACCTAAAACCTAGTATTAAAGTTAATTCTAACTAAAATACTAAAATCAATTATAAAATTCTACAAAAATAACTATGGGAACCTATTTCAATCATGACTCTACCATGTTAGTTCCAGAGATCAAATCCTCAAATAATACCTAGAAATAAATTCTACACTACAAGGTACTAAACTTAAACCCTAAAAGGGAGAACCTAAAGTTTCAACCTAAAACCAACACCTAATTTCATCAAAAAAATGTGAGAAAAATACTATGGGAGCATACATGTCTAAGCTCATCACAAACAAAAAAACAAGCCAAAACTCATCACCAAATGATCAAACT
This sequence comes from Lathyrus sativus, assembly GCA_963859935.3. Lineage (NCBI taxonomy): Eukaryota > Viridiplantae > Streptophyta > Magnoliopsida > Fabales > Fabaceae > Lathyrus > Lathyrus sativus. The sequence continues at coordinate 118,951,362 of OZ012736.1, read as the reverse complement.
AAAATCATTAAACAGAGGTATCAACCATGGTAATTTTATTATCAAATAAAATGTAAAAAATGCACATAAAATGAAAATGCATGATTTTCCTAATATTTTTATTCAATAAAATTCTAGATTCAATCATCAATTAGGGGGGAAAAACCTGGAATTAATTGACCTATTTTTTCTATTTTTAATGAATTATTATCAAACTAATATGAAATGAAGAAAATAAAATAAAATCAAAAGAAATTAATCAAAGATGCGTTGCAAATAGCAATTGCAATCAGTTCGTATCCTTGGGTTGGGCCAGATGGGAGGTGTGAATATCAATCCAATCACTAAGCCCATTGTCTCCCAATTAATGAAACGGTGTGTATCAATGGAGGGGTCAAAGTCAGACTTCCAAAACCAATCGTGGTCGTGCGTTGCTCTTACTGAGTCAAAATCCAAGACTGATCCAACGCTTCTTGTGCATCTTCCTCATTCAAACATTCATACATGGAGGGAAACCAGACGGTGGCCTGAGCAGTGGCGCCACCGTCTTCTCCGGTGAGGTCAAATACACAGGTCATCAAAAATAACAAAACGATACATCATCTCACTCAATTTTTCCTCCTGATCATGAATCTCAACTCCAAATCATCTAAATCTTTCTCTAACTCAAAACACGATGGCATCTTCAGAATTTGTCAAAATCTTGAATCTCACCATTCTCCAAATTAAATGCACAGAAATACTCCTTATCTCATGGTGATCATCTTACACTATACAATCTTGATTATCAATCCAAGAATCTCTAGAATTCAGCCTCAAAAGAAATTGGCCATCATCCTAACTTGTCTCTATTCATGCAATTAATCATCTCAAATCCATCTACACATTGCAAGGATCCTAACCACCAATAGATTTCTATCTATCTCCTCCTAAATTATACATAGGGATGAAAAGTACCAACCTGAGTTCAGAGGTGTAACAGAAGCAGTTCTTGATCACTTCAACCTCCAAGATAATGCAGATACACTCCAAAACACCTTCTAAAGCTAATGCAACCTTCAATTTCTCTTGATTTGGCCTGGAACTCAGAACTCGATTTCCTCTTGCAACTCTGAATTTTCAAACTCACCTTCTGCTACCATCTTCAAACTCTTCCAAAAAATGGCTGAACACACTCAACAACTTATATAGAACTCATTAGAATCATCTAGAACTTTCTCAAAGCTTCAGAATGAGAAATTGGATTTTCAAATTCTCCTCAAAATCTGATTCACACCAGTCACGATTACCTCTCTGTTTTGGCCTCAGCAAGCTTGTATTCAACTTCTCATGAGATATTGAACATGAATGGTGGTGATTCTCCCCTTGTTTCAATCCAATGGCTCATGTTTGACATGTTACTTCATCATGAAGAAACAAAGGAAAAGGGCATGATATTGGGCTCAAATCAAAATTATAATATTGCCAAAGTTTCTAAAATGCCTTTTCCATTCAAAAAATGATATTATTTTGCTTCATTTGCACACAAAATGATTTATTTGAAATTTTGGTCATTTAATTCATTTGAATTCTTCCTTTTTCACAATTTCTTGAACCAAGTCTCTCCTTAAGCCATTTCAATGCCTCCTTGATACATGGTCAAGGTTAAACCCCCATTTTGAGCAACTTTCAAGTTGCACAAAATTTCATTTGAGATGTCTAAGTTGGTGAAAATGACCTATAACCAAACATGACCCGTAATCACAACTTCCCAAAATACCCTTGACTTGTCAAAGCCATAACTTGAGTTCTACAAATTCTATCAAGGACTTATAGTACTCTATAGAAATCTAAGAGAATAAGGAACAACATTCATGTTGACCAAAAGTTCATAGGAATCATCCTTCTTGGGCAAAAGTGTCATGCAAGTTGGGTAACTTTCAAGCTCCAAATTCACATACCTCAGATGACTTGTAACTTGTCTGGCTCATAACTTGAGTTCTATAAATCCTATCAAGGACTTCTAGTACTTAAATTAAAGTTAAGAGCATGCCCTACAACAATCATGTTGGGGTCAAGATGATATGACAATCATATCTTGAGTTAAATTGCCTTGAAGACAGGGGTCAAACCAGGGGATTTTACACTGTCAAGTCTTAAAAACCCTAGCTTGAAACTTCTCAAACTCTTCAATCATGATGAGTTAACCTTGGAATCATCCTTATAACATCTCAATGTATCAATCCATGATCACATGGCTCTTGAATTAAGTCTCAACTTCCTTCAAATCAACAGTTGACTTAGGGTTGAGTCAGTCAAACCCTAATTGCACCACTCATGGCTGAGTCTTCTTAATCTTGCACAATGACCTATCTAGGCCTCAAAGTGATCTTCAAACCTTTTCATGAGCTCTATCAAGACCTCAAGTCCATCTCCATGACCTCAGAATCATCTGATGACTTCCCACAACTCTCAAGTTAGGAGACCTACACACTTGGCTTCAATCACTCTCTCTGAGGATCTTTCAACTTCTCTGACAAGGATATCAACCCTTGAACACTTGAATAACCTTCTTAGCTAGCCTCAAATTCTTGTGTAGCCCTTTATTGGTAATCATACCTCTTGATCTCCTGCATACATGTCAATGAAATGCAAATGATAATGCTAATGTGAATGATATGCAACATAAGCTAGGTAGAGAAAAGTTGGGCAAATTTTGGGGTGCAACAGCTGCCCCTATTCAAATGGCTTAGACTTGACTGGGTGAGAAGCGAACGGCTCTCAAACAATCAAGGTACGAGACGGTTGAATACCAACAAACCCGGAAATTTTCCAACTGCACAAGTACACGGTACTCTGATGGGGACAAATCTTCGGAAACTGAAGTAATAACTGCACGACAACTAGCTGGGGAAATACTGATCTGAACCTCCGTCAGGATCATTCTCTGATTTATCTGATATCATTGCGTCCTTAAATCATCAAGGGATTACCAGTTACACGGTAACTGGTGATCGGCCACCCACACAGGTAAACGATACTCTGGTCGGTAGGAACATCATCAAAACTGAGCACGACAGTCGCACTGCAACTCTGCTGGGTAATTGGTCTCACGGGAATTGGTGAAGGGTCTAATCTCAAATCTCTGTCAGGATGATCATCTGATTTTGCCGTAGATCTTCGTCCTCAAGTCATCAAGGGATCACCGGTTACACGGTAACTGGCAATGGATGGTTGAACATGCCGTCAGGCATTCTGCGTCATAGCAGAAGAATTCCTTATCGTCGCCTGTGGACTCATCATGTCACTAGGAACGTCGACAAAATCTTTGTTGGACTTCATCAATAAGTCAATAAGGGATCACCGGTTACTCGGTAACTGGTGAAGGATGGCTACTCTCAAATCGCCATCGGGATGATTATCAGATTTCGCTACAGCTTCTTCCTCAAGTCATCAAGGGATCACTGGTCACTCGGTAACCGGTGATACATAGCTGGTATTTCCGTCAGGCATTCTGCGACACTGCGGCAGAAGGATTCCTCCGGACTCATCAGGTCATTAGGAAATTTTTTAACAATCAAGTTAATCATGCGATCAGGCATTCGAAGAGATCCTCGGGCATCAGCTGGACTCCGTCAGTAAGTCAGGAATAGAATCCTCGGTCGATCATGAACTATTAGGGTTACCTAACTTCTGCCATCAGGCACTCCGCATCAGCTGAGAGAACTGCTTCGATATCACAGTTGGACTTCGCCAATAAGTCCGGGGTTTTGGCACCGCTGCCAGACTTCAATCATCAAGTCTTCAAGGAAGTTTCAACTTCGCTGTTCAGAAATCTACTGTGGATGACATATCTCCGCTGGGGATTCTGGAGAACTATCAAGTAACTCTGCTTCGGGGACCTAGAATTCATTCTGGACGAATAAACTCTGCTGAGAGAATCAAGGATCATCTTGAACAATCAACTCCGCAGGAGAATTCAAGAATCATCTTGAACCAATAACTCTGCGGGAGATTTTAGGAATCATCCTGAGCAAACACTCTGCCAGGGACTCTAAGCATCAACTTGAGCAACCCTCTCTGCACCTTCCCTGGGGATTTTTAAGAATCATCTTAAGCACACAACTTCGCTGGGGAATTCAAAAATCATCTTGAGCAAACCATTCTATGGAGGAACACCTGCAAAACAAGAACCGTAACGACCTAGCTCATGTTTCATATGCATATGTTTGACTATGGCGCAATGCTCCACACGGTGGAAATGCTACGCGTTTAGGGTAAATGCTATGCAATCATGCAAAGTGCTATGACCCCATCAGCAAAATAAATGCTGAAGGGAAAATCCTCCTGTCAAGGAGAAAGAACCACTCTGGTGAAAGAAGGAATCATCCTGCCGAGGAGAAACAGTCACACCAATCTCAATTGGACTCCGCCTGGGGAAACAAACTTCAGTCGACTGCTGTAGGGGAATAAAGCTCTACGAGAACCTGAACCCGCTCAACTGGGCATACGAACCACAACTGCTGAGGAAAACGATGTCAATCGCAGAAATAAACTGCGCAGCCTTCTCGGCTTAAAACTTTCCTGGAGATAACGACTCCGATGGGGAAAAACAACATCAGCTATTCAACACTCTAATGGAGAGAACCAATCATGGCTTCAACAGCTTCCAAGGACTCGGCTCTCTTGGGGGACTGCAAACTCGGCTGAGGATGGTAACCGGACGTTGGAATCACTCCTACCTGCCGGGGAGAGTACAACTCTGTGGGGAATTTCAATTCCGCTGGAGACTCCAGTCTGAACTATCGGAAGCTGAACACTTGCGAATAGTCTTCTATGAGAGAACTGCACATTGACTCAGTGCTGGGAAATGAGTATACACTTCAGTGCACTACTCAGCTGGGGAGAGGATGATCCTACCTAGGATACATCTGGTTGGGGAGAATCTATCTCTGCTTGGGGAGAGAATCTTCTCTGCTTGGGGAGACATATCAATGCTCTTGGTCCCATGTTTAGACTCCGTGGGGAGACGCTACTGAACTTGCTGAGGTAGAAGGAATCATCCTACTTAGGAAACATACGGCGTACTGCCTGGAATATGCTATACCTGCAACAACACAAACAAACAGACAAGATACCCTTCTCAAAGGGACCTATCAAGGTTACCATCTTGTGACTATTTTCAAGTAATTCATCGTTTCAACAATCAGTGGCTTAGGCCAGTAAGTTTATGTATGCGCATTTTATCAAAAACATTGGCGTTCTTTTTCGCAAACAAAACAGATAGATGCTAAACAAACAAACAGAATTGCTGAATAGTATATATTTTATTGATAACGAACCCCTGAATGGGCAAAAATGTTTTACAACAGATGCAAGCTTCAAGAATGAGGAAGTTGCGCAAACATAAAACATAAATATACATCAGTATATACACAAATGTCGGCAATGTGGCGTAGACGAACACCATGAGTTGATCCCTTTATGACCCACTCGACTTCGATACTTCTCCGATGTTTCAGCTTCAGAAGAGATTGATTCAGATAAGCGGCTCTCAGGTCTTCCAAACCACTAAACAACGAAAGTTCACACGCGGAACGCAGTCATTTGCTTTTTTAAATCCCTAACTTTTTCCTGAATCGCCCTTTCGGGTTTGCGATTCACCGGGATACCCTTTTTTTGCCAAAGTCGCCCTTCCGGGTTTTCGACTTTGCGGGTGTACATTTTTCATTTATATCCCTAATTTTTACCCGAACCTTTTTCCTTTTTTATGGTTCGCCGGGATGCCCCATTTTTTCCTGGATATTCTTTTTCTTTCCAGCGGGTCATTTTTTAAGCAAAGTATTTTTTAACTGCGTCCGCGTTCACCGGGGATGCAAAATCTTCGCCATCCATCGTGGATAACAACAAGGCTCCTCCAGAGAAGACCTTGCTGACGACGTACGGACCTTCGTAATTGGGAGTCCACTTGCCCCGGTGATCGGAGTGTGGAGGAAGAATCTTCTTCAAGACGAGATCACCCGTCTGAAAGCTTCTCGGACGCACATTTTTGTCATAAGCTTTCTTCATTCGGCTTTGGTACAGGCGACCATATGCAATCGATGCTAACCTCTTCTCGTCCATCAGGCTGAGTTGGTTTAGTCGGTTCTTAATCCATTCTTCCTCATCGAGTTTTACGTCAACCAAAACTCGTAAAGAAGGAATCTCAACTTCTAACAGTAGGACAGCTTCTATACCGTACACCAGTGAGAAAGGAGTTGCCCCGGTTGATGTATGTACTGTCGTACAATAACCGTGCAATGCGAATAGCAACCTCCCGTGCCAGTCTTTATAGGTCACAACCATCTTCTGTATAATCTTCTTAATGTTTTTATTGGCCGCTTCAACGGCACCATTCATCTTCGGCCGATAAGGAGATGAGTTGTGGTGTTCAATCTTAAAACTCTGGCACAGCTCCTTCATCATCTTGTTATTCAGATTCGAACCATTATCAGTAATGATCCGCTCGGGAATTCCGTAACGACAGATGATGTCCCTCTTTATGAATTTAGCCACCACCTGCTTGGTCACGTTAGCATACGAGGCTGCCTCCACCCACTTGGTGAAGTAGTCGATGGCTACTAAAATGAAGCGATGACCGTTAGATGCAGTGGGCTCGATCTTGCCTATCATGTCAATGCCCCACATGGAGAACGGCCACGGGGAGGACATGACATTCAACGGTTACGGCGGCACATGAATCTTATCAGCATAAATCTGGCATTTATGACATCTTTTCACGAATTTAAAGCAATCTGATTCCATCGTCAGCCAGTAATATCCTGCTCTCAGGATCTTTCTTGTCATAGCATGCCCGCCGGCGTGCGTACCAAATGTGCCTTCATGGACTTCTTCCATGAGCATACTCGCTTCTTTCTCATCTACACATTTGAGTAGCACGAGATCCTGGTTTCTTTTATACAAAACTCCATCAGGATTGAGATAAAAATTTCCAGACAGCCTCCTCAGAGTCTTCTTATCCTGGGTTGACGCTCCCGCCGGATACTCCTTAGTCATAAGGAAGGTCTGGATGTCATGGAACCATGGCTTGCCATCAGAGGCTTCCTCGATTGCAAAGACAAATGCAGGTCTATCAAGACGAGAAAGGACAATTCTTGGAGCTTCATTCCAAAAATTGACTTTATACATCGAAGCCAACGTGGCTAAGGCATCAGCCATCTGATTTTCAGCTCTGGGAACATGATGGAGCTCCACTCGATCAAAGAACGGAAGCAGCCTTCTGGCATAATTCATGTACGACACCAAATTCGATTGACGAGTCTCCCACTCCCCTTTAATCTGGTTAATCACAAGTGTCGAGTCACCATATACATCTAGGTTCTTGATTCTCAAATCAATTGCTTCTTCCAGACCCATGATACATGCTTCGTACTCTGCTTCGTTATTGGTGACCGGAAACATCAATCTAGCAGTGAACGGGATGTGGGATCCATGGGGGGTCATGATGATTGCCCCAATGCCACTTCCGTATGAATTAACCGCCCCGTCAAATATCAATTTCCATTGGGATTTCCTATCTGGCCCCTCGTCGGGAAACAGTTCATCACAATCTTTCACCTTGAGAAACACGATATCCTCATCAGGGAATTCAAATTTCATCGGCTGATAATCCTCGATCGGCTGTTCAGCAAGGTATTCAGAGAATACGCTTCCCTTGATGGCCTTCTGGGAGACGTACTGAATGTCATATTCTGTCAACACCATTTGCCATCTGGCAATCCTGCCCGAAAGCGCTTGCTTCTCGAAGACGTACTTGATCGGATCCATCTTTGAAATTAGCATGGTTGTGTGGTTGAGCATGTACTGTCGTAAACGTTTGGCAGCCCAGGCTAGTGCACAACACGTTTTCTCCAGCATTGAGTAACGGGATTCACAGTCTGTGAACTTTTTACTCAAATAGTAAATGGCATGCTCCTTTCTGCCCGTCTCGTCGTGGTGACCGAGAACACACCCCATACTATTCTCAAGAACTGTCAAGTACATGATTAAGGGTCTTTCGGCCACTGGGGGTATCAAGATCGAAGGTTCCTGTAGATACTGTTTTATCTTATCAAATGCCTTCTGGCAATCCTCGTTCCAGATAATCGCCTGATCTTTCTTTAGCAGTTTGAACATCGGTTCACACGTGGCCATGAGCTGAGAAATAAACCTTACAATGTAGTTTATTTTGCCCCGGAAACCACGAACTTCTTTTTCGGTTTTTGGCGCTGGCATTTCTTGTATTGCTTTTATCTTCGCAGGATCAACCTCAATGCCTCTTTCACTCACGATAAACCCTAGTAGTTTTCCAGACCGTACTCCGAAAGTACACTTGTTAGGATTCAGCCTCAACCTGAACTTCCTAAGCCTCTCAAAAAGCTTCAGCAAATTGACCAGGTGTCCCTCCTCTGTTTGGGACTTCGCAATCATGTCATCAACATAGACTTCAATCTCATGATGAATCATGTCATGAAACAAAGTAACCATTGCTCGTTGGTAAGTGGCCCCTGCGTTCTTCAGACCGAAAGGCATTACCTTATAGCAAAATGTTCCCTAAGGTGTAATAAACGTAGTTTTCTCCATGTCCTCCGGCGCCATCTTGATCTGATTGTAGCCGGAGAAGCCATCCATGAAAGAAAATACGGAGAACTGAGTTGTATTGTCGACCAACACATCAATATGAGGGAGCGGGAAATCATCTTTAGGGCTCGCCCTATTCAAATCCTGATAATCGACGCACATTCGCACCTTACCGTCCTTCTTCGGTACAGGCACTATGTTGGCGACCCACGGAGGGTAAGTAGTGACCGCTAAGAAGCCAACATCAAGCTGCTTTTGCACTTCTTCTTTGATCTTAACGGCCATATTTGTTCGTGTCCTCCTAAGCTTCTGCTTAACAGGAGGACAATCTTCTCGCAGCGGCAAGTGATGGACCACGATGTCAGTATCAAGTCTGGGCATATCTTCGTATGACCAAGCAAAGACGTCACTATACTCTCACAGCATCTCGACCAATCTCTGCTTGACATCACTCCGCAATGCAGCCCCTATCCTGACGTTCCTGACCAGCTCTTCAGAACCCAGATTCACAATCTCAATCTCTTCCTCGTGAGGCAGAATAACTTTCTCTTCTTGTTTCAACAAGCGGGCCAACTCTTTGGGAAGGTCTTCGTCTTCATCAATATCTTCTTCGGCTTGATAGATCAGGCAATCAAAGTCGAAGTGAGTCGTAGAAGGTCCAGAGTCGATGTCATCTGCAATGTGGATCCTGCAATAACAAGGGTTAAGCTTAAGACAAGGATATGCAGGTTAGCACAAACCCTATTGCCATTTTATTGTTTTTCAAAACAAATATAAAACAGGAACAAAAGAGATCACAACATTTGAATGCGAAGAAAAACGCCTTTTGATTTATTGGTAAAATGCATGTACATAATCAAACAAGGCCCTGACAATAAAACCACTATACCCCGGGTAGGACATAGGGTTTTACAATAATTGGAGAAAGTAAATCATTACTCTTTGCCTGTCACTTGGATGGTATCCCTGATGGACCACTTGTTGAGGCTCTGGCCTGGTTTGCTTGGCTGGACCCAAGAGTCCAAGTCGCAATCGTTGTCTTCGCCGTATTCAGACACTGCGTTGACACTTTCAAATATCACCCCGCCACTTGTAAACTGGATCGGCCCTTTACCTCGCGGTGCACTGTGAGAAGAGGAGGCTTCAGTCGTAGGGGAGTATCCTAACCCAAACTTGTCCTGTTTGTTAGGTATTTCTAGAACTTGCCCCCAGCCTGGGGTAGATCTGGCTTGAACAACGGCTCGGGCTTCCTTGAAGGAAGAGAGAGTCATCTCTAGTTTCTCAATCATTACTGGAGTCACGTCTTTGACCTTAACAGCTTCGAATGCCTGACATAGGGTTTCGTGGATTTCCCCATCCATCTCAACATATTTGAAGGACGAAAAATGGCTCACCATTATATCTTCCTCGCCACATACAGTTACAATGCTGCCTCCGACAGCATACTTGAGCTTCTGGTGCAACGTGGAGGTCACGGCACCAGAGGAATGGATCCATGGCCGGCCTAAGAGACAGCTGTAGGCTGGCATGATGTCCATAATGTAGAAGACTGCGTCGAAAGTTTCCGGCCCAACTTGGATTGGCAGAGTTACCTCTCCAAAGACATGACGCTTGGTTCCATCGAAAGCCTTCACAACCAGGTCATTGGGTGTGCAAATCAATCCTCAAGTGTCTAGCTTCATCAATGCTTTCTTCGGAAGAACATTGAGCGATGACCCAGTGTCCACCAACACATGAGTCATAACTGTCCCCCTACAATCTATCGAGATGTGCAGGGCGCTGTTGTGGTTTCTTCCCTTCGGCGTCAGCTCCAGGTCAGTGAACCCTAACCCATTTCCAGCATTCACGTGGGCTACTACCCCTTCTAACTGGTTGACCGAGATTTCCTGCGGTACATACGTGGCATTCAAAACCTTTAACAGCGCATTGCGATGTGACTCCGAACACCGCAACAAATTCAGGATGGAAATTTTCGAGGGTGTTTGATTAAGATGGTCAATGATCTTGTAATCACTCTTCTTGATCAACCTCATGAACTCTTCGGCGTCCTTTATAAGTAAGTCCTTCTCTACCCCACGAGGGGTTTCCTCAACGACTTTACTCTTTCCCTTATCAGTTTCCTCAGCTTTGTCTGCTTTGTCCACCACAATCTCAGGTGGAGCAAATACTCTTCCGCTGCGCGTGATTCCGCCAATTCCCACTAGGTTATCCACAGACCGCCCAGATGGTTCTAGTTCCAGCTTCTGTCCGTTACAGTAGACGTCTGCCCCATAGTGCCACGGGACAGCGTTGGTGCTTTCAAAAGGTATCGGCCCAGCCTTCGTGATGGTAATTTTGGGCGGCCTGGGTGCAGAAATGGTTATCGTCTGGCGAGGGATGGTGATGGTGGCAACCTCATCATCCTGCTTCAGCATTACCTCTCCAGATCCACATTCGGCCCTTCGGCTAAACTGCAAGATTCCCTCGGTCATCAGACTCTGAATCCCCACTATAAACTGTTCACATCCATCAGGACGAGTCGCACAACCCATACACAGTTCGCCACAGCCCAGAAAGAAGCCTCTCTTTATCATCTTGGCTTTAACAAAGCTAAGCGGTGTCTTCAGATCCTTGACATCAGTCAACAAATCTAAGTTCTCCTCTTCAATAATGGCATTCACCCCACCTCCCCTATGGTTCGGCATAGGGTTCTTTGTGACATTCGGCACATTATCCGAGAAATTGATGATCTTAGCATCCACCATATCTTGTACCTTGTGCTTGAAGGCTTTGCAGTTTTCTATCGTGTGGCCGGGTGCCCCTGAGTGAAAATCACACGTTGCATTCGCATCATAACCCTGCGGAGGTGCCCCTGTCAAGGGAACCAGGGTTCTTTTCTGGACTAGCTGTAACTGAAGCAGAGTTTGTAATAGCTGAGCATAAGACATGGGCGGCGTCTCAAGGTGACGACTTGGCAGAGGTACCCTTGCTGATTTGGCTGTTGCTGTGGCGGCTGCTGCTGTGGCTGGGGTTGTTAGACAGTTGGGATGGTTATGCTAGCCACCTGTTGGTGCTGGCCCTTACCCTTCCTTCGAGCGTTATACACGACGCTCGTCTCTCCTTCACGCCTTTTGTTACCGTATGGTTTCTTTCCTCCTCCAGCTGAGGACATATCAACACCTTGAATTTTCCCTAATTTGATCCCATTTTCAACGTGCTCGCCAGTAATGATGAGATCTGAGAAACTCCCTGACATACCGCTGACCAATTTCTCGTAATAGACCCCCGGGAGAGTGGCTACAAACATCTCAACAAGCTCTCGTTCAACCATCATCGACTGAACTCTAGCTGCTAATTCACGCCATCGTTGGGCGTATTCTTTGAACCCCTCGTTGTTCCTCTGGGACAAGTTCTGCAGTTGAACCCGGTTCGGAGCCAAGTCACTGTTATACTGATAATGGTGTATAAAGGCCTCAGCCAGTTCCTTCCATGTGCGCACACTGGTGGGTTCCAAACCTATGTACCATTCCAGGGATGGCCCGGACAAGCTATCCTGAAAGAAGTGCATCAGCAGCTTCTTGTCTTCAGAGTGAGCGGACATCTTTCGGTAGTATGACCTTAAGTGGACACGAGGGAAAGTGGTGCCCTTGTATTTCTCAAAGTCGGGTACCTTGAATTTAGGAGGCACCTTGAAATCAGAAATCAATCCTAATTTAGTCATGTCGACACCCATAGTGTTCTGGTTCTCGAAACTCCTCATTTTGTCCTCGAGTGCCTTAAACCTCAAACGTGCTTCAGCAGTCAGTTCTCCTTCAGCACTCCTCTGTGAGAACAAATCTTCTTGACGATCTTCTAGCCATGGCTGAGGCCCATACAGATTTCCAGCACCTGTGTTGCCATTGCCTAGTCCAGCGTTGCCATTAGCTTCAAAGTTTCCATTACCGACGCCAGTCGTATTACCATTGAGCCCGATGTTAGTGATCACATTGCCGTTGCCACTTCCATTCCCCCCGATCACGGGGATGCCACCCTGAGGAGTTTCAACAGGAGGAGGGGTCGGAACACTCCTACCATGAAGCACACCGTTGCTGTCAACCCTTGAGATCAGAGGTTGGACCAATGTTCTGGGCTGGTCTTGGCCGTTGGCAACCACTTGCATGAGCTCCATGAAGCGGTCCATCCTCTCTCGGAGTTCCTGGATGTCAGTCTGCACTTGTTCCATTGCTCTAGCTTGACTCGCTCGGGTCGGATAGTGGTGGATCGGTCTTCGGTCAATCCTGGAACAACCTGCATACACAAAGGGTTAGAAAAACGACAAGGTGCTCGTTATGCAAATGCTTCATGCAAATGCAAACGTGTGTCTGTGCCTTGGGGAGATCCCCCCCGATCCTAGTTTTCGAGACAAATAAAGTCTATCATCCAATCATGGAAAAGAAATCCTCATATATTCATCCGAAAAGCCCGCTCGGGTAGCGTACAACTGTAATCACATACAACTGAAGCAATAAGGCATGACCCCAACCAACAGACCTGGCGGTGATCAGCATATCAATGCATAAAATGTACAAAGAAAATACAAAAAGATCAGGTGCAGCCATGGGCACGAAGATCTTCTAACAACTTCTTTGTAGCGGGATGATCTGACTGAGTAAGCAAACCCTGGATCAACAGGTCCCTCTGCCTGATGGACTCTGGGAGGTTCTCGGCAACGCTCCTAGAAACACCTTCTTTAGAATGGTTCTCGACTCTACTCCTTTTAGCATCAGCCCGGAGTTGAAAATCTTGCAAATTCGCCTCGGCCTCATCCACTCTATACTAGACATCTCGTCGCAGTGAGGCTTCAGCCTCTATCTTCTTATCTTTCACCATAATCTGAGCTTCTAGCTCGGCTACTTGTTGCTTCAGCTTTTCTTCCCGCTCTTTGTACTTGGCCAGGGTGCTGCTTCAGACCCTCTCGTATTGGGTTAGCTTCCGGTACACTCTGTCCATATCCTGTTTCTTGGTTGTCAACACGCCATGTACTGACTTCAGGTCCAACCCCAGACATTCCCGAGCATCAGTTTCTTTGGTCAGGTTGGAGCCTAGACGGTTGATCATCTCAGTCTGCTTCTTGCAGGTATAAACGACTTCACTTTTCTCACTCCGGAACTGAGCGATCTCTTTCTCCAACTCTTCGTTGGCTTTTCGTAGCTCTTCCTTCTCTTGGAGTACCTGGTTGAATTTCTGAATATCAACTGTGGTAGGCTCTTTGTGCACAGGAGGATACAATGGTTCCACAGCAGGAAACTGCATTAGAAACTTGGAGGCTCTTTCTCGAACCCAAGTCACATACGGATCAAAGGCCTTGTTGTTGCTTTTTCCCAGCAAGACTTTCCCCTTTCGGTGAATTTTGCTCCAAGCATTCTGTACCTTGACCAAAGTGTCACCTTCAAGCGACCCTGTGAGATACAGAGATTCCTATATCTCTTCCTCTTCAGGAGGACCTCGTAGTGCATACCCAAATTGTCGTACCAGCAGAGATGGATTGTAGTTGATACATCCATTCCTTCCGACCAAGGGGACATTCGGAAAGCCACAGCAGCTATACACAATATCTTTGCCCAGCAGATCTCTATCAAACCAGATAATATTGTCAGCAGTCAAACCCATCAAACGCGCAGACCAAGGTGAAGACTCAGCAGAATCAATGAACGGCCCTGACTTACGAAGATGGCTAGCAAACCACTTATACAGTAAAGGAGCACAACATGCCACATTCTTCCCCTTTGTGTTTCCGTTCTTGCTGTGAACTGAATGGTAGACGTCTCCGAGGAGAGTGAGTACTGGATTCCCGGAGGCAAATATGTGGCAAGCATCCATGCTTATGAAGTTCGGATGACTTGGGAATAACACGATCCCATAAATGCAAAGGGCTAAGAAGGCATTGAATACATCCCAGCGACCTTTCTCGGCAAACTTTCGGGCTTTTTCCATCGGGAAATGCAAAAGGAAACCATGAACTCCGATCTTTTTGGATACCATCCCTTCCAGCTTACTCAATTTGGGTTCACCCTCAACACGGTAGTAAGGCATTTGATTCATCACAGGCACCCCTAATAGATCAGAGTACTCCTCCAGGGTCGGAGCTAGGACATAGTCTGGGAACACAAAGCATCTGAGTTGTGGGTCGTAAAACTGCAGAAGAGCATAGAGGCCATTTAACTCGTATGTAGGAAGCTTATACACAATACCCAGAAGTCTTCCATAACTCTTTCTGAAACTCTCTAACACTGTCTTATCAGCCAAAGAAATCAAAGCTCGTAACTCTCAGATGTCAGGTGTTGGTAGCTTGTAAGCCATTGTCTTCTTCAGAGATGCCATATCATCCATGTGGATCAAGATCACTAGAACCAGGGGAGAAATATGCACCTGCAACACAGACACACGTTAATGACATGCAAATGAGGATGCAAACAATGCAAAATGCAATTATGCGGCAGGAGATTAGGGCGACTGTGTTGTTGAAGAGATGAAGGTTTTGTATCAACAAAACCACAATACTGCTCTATCAAGAACAACCATATCTCTGATGAGAATAAACCCCTGATACCAGACCATAAATCTGCTCTGTCAAGAACAAAACCATATCTGATGATGATAACCTTTGATACCAACAAAATGACTTCCTATCAAGAAAACCGGGTAGTCTGGGGGTTAAGGTTTCCTGCAATAACCCGACCCTGCTCACAGGTATGGACCTAACCACGGAAAAGGTTCGGCATCCTATGCGGTCATCAGCGTCACAGACTTTCAAGAAATGACGATACGATACCCAGGAGGTGTGGCATCATCATCTCTTGAAGCGGCCTCACTTAGCTGAATTCCAAATGATCGCTTCCCAGAGTCGACAATCCTCAGATCCAACAACCCCTCGAGTCCAAAGGACCGATAGGAAGCCATCAAAGAGAACCTCATCTGAGTGTGGATTACATGGGAACAGATGCAAGCAAAGCAAGCACGTCATCCACTAACCCACTCTAATACTATGTAGCTCTCAAGCCTGGGTCTGGCTTCTCACTCATCAGAATGCCCCTCCCACAACAGTACAGATAATCATATCATACTGAAAATAAAGTGCGGGAAATAAAATGCGATAAATAAACACAACCCAACAAGTAATCATACAAGCACTAGGATTGACTCTCGCAGGGGACGTTGGATCCCCAAATTGACTCGCATAAGGGACGTTGGATCCCAGGAAACTAAAAATCCCCAGCAGAGTCGCCAGCTGTCTCTACCGCGAAAATAAGGTGCCGGCAAAACAGAAGAGTCGCCACCTTTCGTTATTTATCCCTCAGAGCGGGAAAGGAAACGATCGGAAAAACCTGACGAAAAGGTATAAGACAAGGTCGCCGCAACCATTGTCTGGGTTCGGGAGTCGGTTACGCAAGGGGAAGGTATTAGCACCCCTCACGTCCATCGTACTCGATGGGATCCACGCTTGTTGTGTTTATCTGACGGGTTGGTTTATCTATCTACCTATCAAGGATGGCTTAAAAAGAAAAGAAAATGACTCGGCAAAGTGTCGCACTTTATGCCTACGTATTCTCATCAGAGAATGAGAAATCAGAGTCAACGTAGTTCGACTAACTACGGGTAAATGAATGGGGGAAGGTGGCTCGCCAATACGTCAGTATTGTGCCTACGTACTCTCAACAGGTATGAGAGATCAGAGCTTACGTAACTCGGGATAATACGGATTACGGGAATTCAGATTCATCTGTTTTATCGAGTAGGGTTAACAAACAGTTCCAGCAGTTTGGTGTACACAGCTCGATCCTTGGAGACTTAGGCGTTACCGTTTGCGGTAGAACTGGGAGTTAACGACACTATTTTCTTCAGAAAAGCTTCCTTTGAATTATGGGCCCACGGGGCAAAAAGGTTTGAAGTTTGTTTCTGTCTTTTACGGAAGAATTGTTTTTTTTAGTTGTCTGTAGTTTGTACAGCACTAGAGACTATGACCTGGGAACGAATGCGTCGCATATCGTCCAAAGGACGTATACTAAACATTCTAGACGATTGAGAGGAGGCCGCTCAATTATCATTACCCAAGTAGCTTAAGGCTCGTAATGCGCTTATACTAACTTGCCTTTATTACGTTTTTTTACTGTTGTTTCAAGATGAGAAGAGAGAGGGACAACTACGGGGAGACTATCAAGTCCTAATGTTATCATGCCAAGGATTCATCCTATGGTTGAGGTCTGAAACAGGGAACTCCTAGAAGTTATCATGCATAGGTTTCAACCTAAATTTCTAATCATCACTTCCTTATCAAAGGAAGTGAGATTCCTAGGGGATCATGTCAAGGTAACAGAACAGATAAAGCATCAGCTTAAACAGTAAACGGTAAACCGCACAGGAAACAACTGTAAAATGCATGCAATGCAAGTGAGGGAGGAAATGTGTGTGGGGAATCAGCCTCCACAAGCTCGTCTCGACCTCAAGCCAGATATGAATAACTGCAATCATAACAGAAAATAAAATGCCATCAAGCAAATCACAAACCACATAGGCAAGGGAGCAGGGCTCTACCGAATACCCGCAAGCAAAGCCATACAGTAAAAATACAAGCAGAGGGAGCCACTCAACCTCTAGTGCAATCATGCTTCTAGCTTAACACAATCTAAACATGAACTTATTCTAATGCATCAAGCAAATCAAACAAGTCACATCAATACAGTTGCACAGAAAGCAAACAGACAGGAAAAGAAAGCAAATCAACAGCTTCCACAGCTTCACAGCAAAGCAATCCTCTGATAGCAGTTCAGTCCTCAGTCTGCAACTGTTCTTCAAGGCTTTCAATCTTCGATAGCAAGTATCAACTTGCTTCTTCAAGCTTTCAATGCATCAAACACAAGTATCAACTTGTTCTTCATCTTCTTCAAGCTTCAGCTCTTTCTTCAATCTCAATTTGATCTTCTTCACACAAGTGTCAACTTGTTCTTCTTGATCTTCAAGCTTCATCTTCAATGGCAGTCTTCAAACAAAGAGGAAGTTCAACCTCTAGCATCTTCAATCTTCTAGCAAGGAACTCCATCCTCTGGCAAGGGAGAAAGATTCATCTAACAAGAGCAAGGTAGGACAGGGAAAAGCAAAGTGAAGACCAAAGGTCACCTCTAAGCACTCCACCATCAAAGAAAGGAACCCTCAAAGGTTCTACCAACTTGTGAAGAGCCACACATCCTACCAAAGGAGGGATGAGGCATTCACAAGGGGACCTTACATCATAGGGAGGAATGGAAGTGATCAACACCTTCCATGCTTCATGAAGGAAGAAAATCTATTCTAAGAGATCTCCCTAAAAACCCTAATCCTTAACCCTAAACAAACTACACAAAAGGGAGAGCAATATTCAAGTCCAAGCTCCACCATGCATTCCACAGTAGCCCACACAAGTTTTCATCGTCATCCAAGAGCAAGAGAAGCAAAACCCTAGTCTAGGGGAACTAATGAAGTCATTCTAGTTGAGTTAGCAAGTTAGGATCACCTAAAACCTAGTATTAAAGTTAATTCTAACTAAAATACTAAAATCAATTATAAAATCCTACAAAAATAACTATGGGAACCTATGTCAATCATGACTCTATCATGTTAATTCCAGAGATCAAATCCTCAAATAAGACCTAGAAATAAATTCTACACTACAAGGTACTAAACTTAAACCCTAAAAGGGAGAACCTAAAGTTTCAACCTAAAAAGAACACCTAATTTCATCACAAAAATGTGAGAAAAATACTATGGGAGCATACATCTCTAAGCTAATCACAAACAAAAAAACAAGCCAAAACTCATCACCAAATGATCAAACTAAAATCATCAAACAGAGGTATCAACCATGGTAATTTTATTATCAAATAAAATGTAAAAAATGCACATAAAATGAAAATGCATGATTTTCCTAATATTTTTATTCAATAAAATTCTAGATTCAATCATGAATCAGGGGGAATAAACCTGGAATTAATTGACCTATTTTTCTATTTTTAGTGAATTATTATCAAACTAATATGAAATGAAGAAAATAAAAGAAAATCAAAAGAAATTAATCAAAGATGCGTTGCAAATAGCAATTGCAATCAGTTCATATCCTTGGGTTGGGCCAGATGGGAGGTGTGAATATCAATCCAATCACTAAGCCCATTGTCTCCCAATTAATGAAACGGTGCGTATCAATGGAGGGGTCAAAGTCAGACTTCCAAAACCAATCGTGGCCGTGCGTTGCTCTTACTGAGTCAAAATCCAAGACTGATCCAACGCTTCTTGTGCATCTTCCTCATTCAAACATTCAGACATGGAGGGAAACCAGACGGTGGCCTGAGCAGTGGCGCCACTGTCTTCTCCGGTAAGGTCAAATACACAGGTCATCAAAAATAACAAAATGATACATCATCTCACTCAATTTTTCCTCTTGATCATGAATCTCAACTCCAAATCATCTAAATCTTTCTCTAACTCAAAACACGATGGCATCTTCAGAACTTGTCAAAATCTTGAATCTCACCATTCTCCAAATTAAATGCACAAAAATACTCCTTATCTCATGGTGATCATCTTACACTATACAATCTTAATTATCAATCCAAGAATCTCTAGAATTCAACCTCAACAGAAATTGGCCATCATCCTAACTTGTCTCTATTCATGCAATTAATCATCTCAAATCCATCTACACATTGCAAGGATCCTAACCACCTATAGATTTCTATCTATCTCCTCCTAAATTATGCATAGGGATGAAAAGTACGAACCTGAGTTCAGAGGTGTAACAGAAGCAGTTCTTGATCACTTCAACCTCCAAGATGATGCAGATACACTCCAAAACACCTTCTGAAGCTAATGCAACCTTCAATTTCTCTTGATTTGGCCTGGAACTCAGAACTCGATTTCCTCTTGCAACTCTAAATTTTCAACCTCACCTTCTGCTACCAGCTTCAAACTCTTCCAAAAAAATGGCTGAACACACTCAACAACTTATATAGAACTCATTAGAATCATCTAGAACTTTCTCAAAGCTTCAGAATGAGAAATTGGATTTTCAAATTCTCCTCAAAATCTCATTCACACCAGTCACGATTCCCTCTCTGTTTTGGCCTCGGCAAGCTTGTATTCAACTTCTCATGAAATATTGAACATGAATGGTGGTGATTCTCCCTTTGTTTCAATCCAATGGCTCATATTTGACATGTTACTTCATCATGAAGAAACAAAGGAAAAGCGCATGATATTGGGCTCAAATCAAAATTCTAATATTGCCAAAGTTTCTAAAATGCCTTTTCCATTCAAAAAATGATATTATTTTGCTTCATTTGCACACAATGATTTATTTGAAATTTTGGTCATTTAATTCATTTGAATTCTTCCTTTTTCACAATTTCTTGAACCAAGTCTCTCCTTGAGCCATTTCAATGCCTCCTGGATACATGGTCAAGGTTAAAACCCCATTTTGAGAAACTTTCAAGTTGCACAAAATTTCATTTGAGATGTCTATGTTGGTGAAAATGACCTATAACCAAACATGACCCATAATCACAACTTCCCAAAATACCCTTGACTTGTCAAAGCCATAACTTAAGTTCTACAAATCCTATCAAGGACTTCTAGTACTCTCTAGAAATATAAGAGAATAAGAAACAACATTCATGTTAACCAAAAGTTCCTAGTAATCATCCTTCTTGGGCAAAAGTCTCATGCAAGTTGGGTAACTTTCAAGCTCCAAATTCACATACCTCAGATGACTTGTAACTTGTCTGGATCATAACTTGAGTTATATAAACCCTATCAAGGACTTATAGTACTTAAATTAAAGCTAAGATCATGCCCTACAACAATCATGTTGGGGTCAAGATGATATGACAATCATATCTTGAGTTAAATTGCCTTGAAGACAGGGGTCAAACCAGGGGATTTTACAGTGTCAAGTCTTAGAAACTCTAGCTTGAAACTTATCAAATTCTTCAATCATGATGAGTTAACCTTGGAATCATCCTTATAAAATCTCAATGTATCAATCCATGATCACATGGCTCTTGAATTAAGTCTCAACTTCCTTCAAATCAACAGTTGACTTAGGGTTGAGTCAGTCAAACCCTAATTGCACCACTCATGGCTGAGTCTTCTTAATCTTGCACAATGACCTATCTAGGCCTCAAAGTGATCTTCAAACCTTTTCATGAGCTCTCTCAAGACCTCAAGTCCATCTCCATGACCTCAGAATCATCTGATGGCTTCCCACAACTCTCAAGTTAGGAGACCTACACACTTGGCTTCAATCACTCTCTCTGAGGATCTTTCAACTTCTCTGACAAGGATATCAACCCTTGAACACTTGAATAACCTTCTTAGCTAGCCTCAAAGTCTTGTGTAGCCCTTTATTGGTAATCATACCTCTTGATCTCCTGCATACATGTCAATGAAATGCAAATGATAATGCTAATGTGAATGAAATGCAACATAAGCTAGGTAGAGAAAAGTTGGGCAAATTTTTGGGTGCAACACTTATGAACATGAAGGGACCAAATTGAATCCTCAATTCAATCCTATGGTGTATATTGATGATGTTACTTCAACCTTAAAAAACTTTGAATTATGCCATGAAACAAACTTCATCTTAAAATTCTACAAATGCCAATCCACTCCAAATGTCTTTTACATTCAAAATATGCACAAACTTGTACTGTTTTGCACCAAAATGAATTATTTTAGAATTTTCTCTTTTAATGCCTTTTAATTATTCCTCCATGAAAATTTCTTCATTCACTTCTCAATTTAATCCATATCAGTGAATCCTTGGTTCATGGTTGGACAAATAATACAATTTTTAACAACTTTCAAGTTGAACAAAAGTTCATTTAAGGTGTCTAAGTTGGTGAAATTGACCCATAATAAAAAATGGTCTATAATTCCAAATTCCCAAAATACCCTTGTCTTGCAAAGCTCATATCTTGAGTTCTACAAATCCAATCATGGGCTTCTAGTACTTTCTAGAAAGCTAAGAAGATAAGGAACAACATTCATTTAAGCCAAAAGTTCATGTGAATCATATTTCTAGGTCAAAAATGTCATGCAAGTTGGTTGTTTTTCCAACTCCAAATTCACATTCATCTGATGACCTATAATTTGTCTGACTCATAACTTGAGTTCTATAAACCCTATCAAGGACTTCTAGTACTCAAATTAAAGCTATGATCATGCTTTACAACAATCATGTTAGGGTCAAGGTGAGATGAAAATCACATCTTAAGTTATGTGGTCTTGAAGTTAGGCACTAAACTAGGGGTTTTACACTGTCAAGCTTAGAAACCCTAGCCTATGAACTCCTCACACTCTTGATTCATGATGAGTTGACCTTGGAATCATCCCTTGGGAATCTTAATTCATCAATCCATGATCACATGGCTTTTAAATTAGGTCTCAACTTTCTTTAAATCATCTGTTAACATAGGGCTGACCAGATGAAACCCTAATTGCACCATCTTGGTAGTAGCTTCATATCCGTCACATAATGACCTGTCTAGGCTTCAAAATGATATTCAATGTTTCTCATGAACTCTCTCAAGGCTCTAGCTCCAACTTCATGGCTTCAACATCATCAGACGACCTTCCCATAACCTTCAAGTTAGGAGGCATACACTCTTATATCCAACCCCTTCTCTGAGGATCTTTGGCTCCTCTTATGAGGATATCAACACTTGAATACTCGAATAAGCATCTTAGCTAGCTTCATAACCTTTTGTAGCCCTTTTTTGGTAGTCATACCTCTTGATCTCCTGCACACATGTAAATGCAATGCAGATGATAATGCTGAAATATATGCAATGAAACACAAGCTATGCAAAGAAAAAGGTTAGGCAAATTTTGGGGTGCAACAGCTGCCCCTATTCAAACGGCTTGGACCTGACTGGGTGAGAAGTAAACGGCTCTCAAAGAATCAAGGTAAAAGACGGTTGAATACCTATAAACCCGGAAATTTGCCAACCGCACAATTGAACGATACTCTGATGGGGACAGATCTTCGGAAACTGAAATGATAGTTGCACGACAACTAGCTGGAGAATTGCTGATATGACATATTTGATTTCACTGTAGCACTTCGTCCTCAAGTCATCTAGGGATCACCGGATACACGGTAACTGGTGAAGGGTCAATCTCATATCTCCGTCAGGATGATCATTTACTTCCTCAAGTCATCAAGGGATCACCGGCTACATGGTAACTGGTGAAGGATCGTTGATTATGTCGTCGGCATTCTGCGGTACAGCAGCAGGATTCTTTATCCTCATCTATGGGCTCGTCAGGTCACTGGACGTTTTGACACTCAGGTCAATTATGTCGTCGGGCATTTAAGGGAATTCTCGGGCGTCAGCCGGACTTCGTCAGTAAGTCGGAAATATAATCCTCAATCAATTATGGACCAACAAGGATATCTAATCTTGCCATCGGGCACTCCGCGTTAGCTAGGAGAGCTGCTTCGACATCGCAGTTGGACTTCGTCAGTCAGTCAGGGGGTTTGGCACCACTGCCAGACTGCAATCATCAAGTCTTCAAGGGAAATTTCAACTTCTCTGCTCAAAACCTGCTGGGGATGACACATCTCCGCTGGGGATTCTGGAGAACTTATCAAGTAACTCTGCTTCAGGGGATTTCAGAATCATTCTGAACGAATAAGTTCTGCTGAGGAACTCAAGAATCATCTTGAACAAACAACTTCGCTGGGGACTTCAAGAATCATCTTGAGCAAACAACTATGTTGAGGAACACCTGCAAAACAAGAACAGTAACGACCTAGCTCATGCTTCACATGCCTATGTTGGACAATGGCGTAATGCTCCACACGGTGGAAATGCTACGCATTTAGGGTAGATGCTACGCAATCATGCGAAATGCTACGACCCAAATCAACAAAATAAATGCTGAAGAGAAAATCCTCATGTCAAGGAGAAAGAACCGCTCCGATAGGGAGACGGAATCATCCTGTTGTGGAGAAGAAATCACACCAATCTTAATTGGACTTAATCTGGGGAAACGAACCTCAGACAACTTTCTGCAGGGAACTAAGTTCTACGAGAACCTGTACTCGCTCAACTGAGTATACGAATCACAAACTACTGAGGAAACGATGTCAATCGCAAAAATAAACTACACGGCCTTCGCAGATAGAATCTTCCTGGAGATATGAACTCCGATGGGGAAGTATAGCCACAACTATTCAACACTCTACTGGGGAAAACCAATAATGGCTTAAACGACTTCCAAGGACTCGACTCTCCTGGGGAACTGCAAACTCGGGTGGGGATATGCAACCAGACGCTGGAATAAGTCCTACTTGCCGAGGAGAACACAACTCTGCGGAGAATTTCAATTCTGTCGGAGACTTCAGACTGAACTATCGGGATCTAAACAATTACGGATAGTCTTTTACGAGAAACCTGCAGGTTGACCCACTGCTGGGATCGAGTATACACTTCTGCGTATGACTCAGCTGGGGAATTGATGGTCCTAACTGGGATACATCTGGTTGAGGAGAACCTGTCTCTGCTAGGGGAGACACATCAATGCTCACAGCCTCATGTTCAGACTCCGTGGGGAAATACAACTGAACTTGTTGGGGAAGAAGGAATCATCCTGCTTGAAAAGCATCTGTCGTACTACCTGGAGGGTGACGTCCCTGCAACAAAGTGAACAAACAGACAAAATACCCTTCACAAAGGGACCTATCAAGGTTATCATCCGTGACAAAGTTCAGGTAATTCAATGTTTTAACAATTATCGGCCTAGGCCAGCAAGTTTATGTATGCGCATTTTATCAAAAACATCGGGCGTTCTTTTTCGCAAATAAAATAGATAAAAGCTAAAACAAACAAACAAAAATACTGAATAGTATAGGTTTATTGATAAACGAGCCCCTGAATAGGCAAAGCGTTTTACAACAGATGCAAGCTCCTGAAATGAGGAAGTTGCGCAAGTATAAACATAAATATACATCAGTATACACAAATGTCGGCAATGTTGTGTAGACGAACACCATGAGTTGATCCCTCTATGACCCACTCGACTTCGATACTCCTCCGACGCTTCAGCTTCAGAAGAGATTGATTTGGATAAACGGCCCTCAGGTCTCCACCAAACCACTAACAATGAAAGTTCACACGTGGAACGCAGTCATTTGCTTTTTTAATCCCTAACTTTTGCCTGAACCGCCCTTTCGGGTTTTCGATTCACCGGGATACCCTTTTTTGCCAAAGCCTCCCTTTCAGGTTTTCGACTTTGTTGGTGTACATTTTTCATTTATATCCCTAACTTTTTCCCGAACCTTTTCCTTTTTTATGGTTCGCCGGGATGCCCCATTTTTGCCTGGATACTCTTTTTCTTTCCAGCGGGTCATTTTTAAGCAAAGTATTTTTTAACTGCGTCCGCGTTCACAGGGGATGCAAAATCTTCGCCATCCATCGTGGATAACAACAAGGCTCCTCCCGAGAAGACCTTGCTGACGACATATGGACCTTCGTAGTTAGGAGTCCACTTGCCCCTATGATCGGAATGTGGTGGAAGAATCTTCTTCAGGATGAGATCACCCGTCTGAAAGCTTCTAGGACGCACCTTCTTATCATAAGCTTTCTTCATTCGGCTCTGGTACAGACGACCATGTGCAATCGATGCTAATCTCTTCTCATCCATCAGGCTGAGCTGATTCAATCAGTTCTTAATCCATTCCGCCTCATCGAGTTTCACGTCAACCAAAACTCGTAAAGAAGGAATCTCGACCTCCAACGGTAGGACAACTTCCATACGTATACTAGTGAGAAAGGAGTTGCCCCAGTTGATGTGTGTACCGTTGTACGATAACCGTGCAATGCAAACGCCAACATCTCATGCCAATCTTTGTAGGTCACAACCATCTTTTGTACTAACTTTTTAATGTTCTTGTTGGTCGCTTCAACCGCACCATTCATCCTCGGTCGGTAAGGTGATGAGTTGTGATGTTCAATCTTGAAGTTCTGGCATAACTCCTTCATCATCTTATTGTTTAGATTCGAACCATTGTCAGTAATGATCCGCTCGGGAACTCCATATCGATAGATTATGTCCTTCTTTATGAATCTAGCTACCACTTGTTTGGTCACGTTATCGTACGAGGCTGCCTCCACCCACTTGGTGAAGTAGTCGATGGCTACTAAAATAAAGCGGTGACCGTTAGATGCAGTGGGCTCGATCTTGCCTGTAATATCAATACCCCATATGGAGAAAGGCCACGGGGATGACATGACATTCAACGGGAACGGAGGCACATGAATTTTATCAGCATAAACCTGGCATTTACGACATCTCTTCGCGAATTTGAAACAATCCGACTCCATCGTCAACCAGTAGTATCCTGCCCGTAATATTTTCCGCGTCATGGCATGCCCACTGGCGTGCGTACCAAATGTGCCTTCATGGACTTCCTCCATAAGCAAACTAGCTTCTCTTTCATCCACACATCTGAGTAGCACGAGATCGTGATTTCTCTTATACATAACTCCATCAGGATTGAGATAGAAATTTCCAGACAGCCTCCTCAGAGTCTTCTTATCCTGGGGCGACGCTCCCACAGGATACTCCTTAGTCATAAGGAACTTCTGGATATCATAGAACCATGGCTTGCCATCGGAGGCTTCCTCAATGGCAAAGACGAATGCAGGTCTGTCAAGACGGGAAATGACAATTCTTGGAGCTTCATTCCAAAAATTGACTTTGTACATTGAAGCCAACGTGGCTAAGGTATCAGCCATCTGATATTCAGCTCTAGGCACATGATGGAGTTCCACTCGATCAAAGAAAGGAAGCAGCTTTCTGGCATAATTCATGTATGGGACCAGATTCGACTGACGAGTCTCCCACTCCCCTTTTATTTGGTTAACAACGAGTGTTGAGTCACCGTATACATCCAGGTTCTTGATTCTCAAATCAATGGCTTCTTCTAAAACCATGATGCATGCCTCGTATTCTGCTTCATTGTTGGTGACCGAAAAAGTCAATCTGGCAGTAAACGGGATGTGGGATCCCTGGGGAGTCGTAATGATTTCCCCAATACCGCTTCCATACGAATTAACTGCACCATCGAATATCAATTTCCACTGGGACTTCCTATCTGGTCCTTCAACTGGCAACAGTTCATCCCAATCTTTCACTTTGAGAAACATGATATCCTCATCAGGGAATTCAAATTTCATCGGCTAATAATCTTCGATAGGCTATTCGGCAAGGTATTCAGACAAAACACTTCCCTTGATGGCCTTATGGGAAACTTATTGAATATCATACTCTGTTAGTACCATTTGCCATCTGGCAATCCTTCCTGAAAGCGCTTGCTTCTCGAAGACGTACTTGATCGGATCCATATTCGAAATCAGCATGGTTGTATGATTGAGCATATACTGTCGTAAACGTTTGGCAGCCCATGCGAGTGCACAACACGTTTTCTCCAGCATTGAGTAACGGGACTCACAATCTGTGAACTTTTTACTCAAGTAATAAATGGCGTGCTCCTTTCTGCCAGTCTCGTCGTGCTGACCGAGAACGCAACCCATGCTATTCTCAAGAACTGTCAAGTACATAATTAAAGGTCTTCCGGTCACTGGGGGTATCAAAATTGTAGGTTCCTGCAGATATTGTTTTATCTTGTCAAATGCCTTCTGGCAATCCTCGTTCCAGATAACCGCCTGATCTTTTTTCAACAGCTTGAACATCGGTTCGCATATGGTAGTGAGCTGAGATATAAACCTAGCAATGTAGTTTATTCTGCCCAGAAAACCATGAACTTCTTTTTCAGTCTTTGGCGCTGGCATATCTTGTATCGCTTTTATCTTAGCAGGATCAACCTTAATGCTTTTTTCGCTCACAATAAACCCCAGTAGTTTTCCAGACCGTACTCCGAAAGTACACTTGTTAGGATTCAGCCTCAACCTGAACTTCCTAAGCCTCTCAAAAAGCTTCAGTAAATTGATCAGATGTCCCTCCTCCGTTTGGGACTTCGCAATCATGTCATCAACATAGACTTCAATCTCATGGTGAATCATGTCATGAAACAAAGTGACCATCGCCCGCTGGTAAGTTGCCCTTGCGTTCTTCAGACCGAAAGGCATTACCTTGTAGCAAAACGTTCCCCATGGTGTAATGAACGTAGTTTTCTCCATGTCTTCCGGCGCCATTTTGATTTGGTTATAGCCGGAGAAGCCATCCATGAATGAAAACACGAAAAATTGAGCTATATTGTCGACCAACACATCAATATGAGGGAGCGGGAAATCATCTTTAGGGCTCGCCTTATTCAAATCTCGATAATCAACACACATCCGCACCTTACTGTCTTTCTTTGGTACAGGTACTATGTTGGCGACCCACAGAGGGTAAGTAGTGACCGCTAAAAAGCCAGCATCCAGCTGCTTTTGTACTTCTTCTTTGATCTTAACGGCCATATCTGGTCGTGTCCTTCTAAGCTTCTGCTTAACCGGAGGACAATCTTCTCGCAGTGGTAGATGATGAACCATTATGTCAGTGTCGAGCCCGGGCATATCTTCATACGACCAAGCAAAGATGTCACTATACTCTCGAAGCATCTCGACCAATCTTCGCTTGATATCGCTCTGCAGTGCAGCCCTTATCCTGACATTTCTGACAAGCTCCTCAGAACCCAGATTAATAATCTCAATCTCTTCCTCGTGAGGCAGAATGATCTTATCTTCTTGTTTCAACAAACGGGCCAACTCTTCCGAAAGGTCTTCATCTTCATCCATCTCTTTTCAGCTCTATATATCGGGCAATCAAAGTCGAAGTGGGTCGTAGAAGGTTCATAGTCGATGTCATCTGTAGTGTGAATCCTGCAATAACAAGGGTTAAGCTTAAGAAGAGGATATGCAGGTTAGCACAAACCGTATTGCCATTTTATTGTTTTTCAAAACAAAAAATAAAAATAAAACAGGAATAACAGAGATCACAAAATTTGAATGCAAAGAAAACGCCCTTTGATTTATTGATAATATGTACATGCATAAGCAATCAAGGCCCTGACAATAAAACCATTATGCCCCGGGTAGAGCATAAGGTTGTACAATAATTAGAAAAGACAAAAGCATTACTCTTTGCGTGTCACTTGGATGACATCCTGGACAGACCAGTTGTTGAGGCTCTGGCCTGGTTTGCACGGCTGAATCCAGGAGTCCAGGTCACAGGCACTATCCTCGTCGTCTTCAGACACGGCGTTGACATTCTCAAATATCACTCCACCTTTTGTGAACTGAATCGGCCCCTTGACGCACGACGCACTGCGAGAGGATGAAGCATCTGCAGAAGGAGAATACCCTAACCCAAACTTATCCTGCTTGTTAGGGATTTCCAGAACTTGCCCCCAGCTCGGGGCAGCACCAGCTTGAACCACAGCCTGAGCTTCCTTGAAGGAAGAGAGATTCATCTCAGGTTTTTCGATCATCACCGGAATCGCCTCCTTGATCTTAACGACCTCAAATGCCTGGCACAAAGTTTCGTGGATCTCGCCATCCACCTCAACATACTTAAAAGATGACAAATGGCTCACCGTTATGTCCTCTTCTCCATAGACTATCACGATGCTGCCCCCCACAGCATACTTCAGTTTCTGGTGCAATGTGGAAGTTATTGCGCCCGCAGAATGGATCCAAGGCCGGCCCAACAGACAGCTATAGGAAGGCATGATAACCATGATATAGAAAACTGCGTCAAAGGTTTCTGGCCCCACTTGAATGGGTAGAGTTACCTCTCCAAAGACGGTCCGCTTAGTTCCATCAAAAGCTTTTACCAGCAGATCACTGGGTGTACATATCATCCCTCTTGTATCTAGCCTCATCAGAGCTTTCTTAGGGAGAACGTTCAGAGATGATCCCGTGTCCACGAGCACATGGGACATGACCGTTCCTCGACATTCTATCTAGATATGCAAGGCGCTATTGTGGTTCCTCCCTTTCGACGTCAACTCTAAGTCAGTAAACCCTAATCCATTCCCAGCATTCACATGAGCATCTACTCCCTCTAGCTGGTTGACGGAGATCTCTTGCGGTACATACGCTGCATTCCGGACCTTCAGCAGGGCATTGTGGTGTGCCTCGGAACACAACAGCAGATTCAGAATAGAAATCTTAGACGGTGTTTGATGAAGATGATCAATGATCTTATAATCACTTTTCTTGATCAGTCTCATAAATTTTCCAGCGTCTTTCACAAGCAGGTCTTTCTCTACCTTACGGGAGGTTTCTTCGACGACTACCCTTACCTCTGTCAGTCTTTTCGGCCTTGTCAGCTTTGTCAGCTACGGTCTCTGGTGGGGTGAACACTCTTCCACTACGCGTTATTCCCCCAGTCCCGACTAGGTTGTCAACAGATTGCCCGAATGGCTCCAACTCCAACTTCTGTCCATTGCAATAGACGTTTGCCCCATAGTGCCATGGAACGACATTAGTACTCTCAAACGGTATAGGCTCATCCTTCGTGATAGTGATCATAGGTGGCCTCGATGCAGAAATAATAATTGTTTTACGAGGGATGGTGATAGTGGCAACCTCATCCTGCTGCTTCAGCATTACTTCTCCTGATCTGTTCTCAGCCCTCTGACTAAACTGCAGAATTCCTTCGTTCATCAAACACTGAATCCCTGCCACCAACTGATCACAACCGTCTGAATGATTCGCGTAATCCATACACAACTTTCCACAGCCCGGGAAAATACCTTTATTCATCAACTTGGCTTTAACGAAACCAAGTGGTTTTTTCAGGTCTTTGACATCAGTCAATAAGTCCGAATCTTCCTCTTCAATGATGGCGCTAACCCCATCTCCCCCATGGTTGGGCATAGGGTTCTTCGTAACATTCGGAACATTATCAGAAAATTTGATTATCTTGGCGTCGACCATATCTTGCACTTTGTGCTTAAATGCTTTATAGTTATCAATCGAGTGGCCAGGTTCCCCCGAATGAAACTCACATCTTGCATTCGCATCGTAGCCAGGTGGAGGTCTCCCTGTCAAGGGAGCCAAAGTTCTCTTCTGAACTAGCTACAACTGAAGCAAAGTCTGCAAAAGATGAGCATACAACATAGGTGGGGTTTCAAGATGACGACTTGACAATGGTGCTTTATTCTGGTACCTCCGGTACCCTTGCTGGTTCTGCTGCTGCTGCTGAGGTTGCTGGACAGCAGGAATAGTAATGCTAGCGACCTGCTGGCGCTGGCCTTTTCCTTTTCCCCGAGCATTAGACACTGAGCTCGTCTCACCTTCACGTCTCTTACCACTGTAAGGTTTCTTTCCCCCTCCAGCTAAAGATACATCTACACCCTGAATCTTTCCAAGTTTGATGTCATTCTCTACATGTTCTCCAGTGATTATGAGGTCAGAGAAGCTTCTCGACATACCACTGACAAGCTTCTCATAATAAACCCTCGGAAGAGTAGCGACGAACATCTCAACAAGTTCTCTCTCAACCATCGATGGATGAACCCTCGCTGCCAGTTCACGCCACCTCTGGGCGTACTCTTTAAAGCCTTCATTGTTCTTCTGAGACAAATTTCGTAGCTGAACTCGGTTGGGAGCCAAATCGATGTTGTACTGATAGTGGCGTACGAATGCTTCAGCAAGGTCTTTCCACGTATGTACACTTGTGGGTTCCAAACCCATATACCACTCCAGCGAGGGGCCTGACAGACTGTCTTGGAAGAAGTGCATCAGTAACTTCTCATCTTCAGAATGTGCAGACATCTTTCGATAGTACGACCTTAGATGGACACGGGGACAAGTGGTGCCCTTATACTTCTTGAAGTCGGGTACCTTAAACTTTGGAGGCACCTTGAAGTCTGAGATCAGCCCCAGCTTGGTCATGTCAACGCCCATGGTATTCAAGTTCTCAAAACTCTTCATCTTGTCTTCGAGTGCTTTGAATCTTAAACGGGCTTCAGAATTCAGTTCGCCCTCGGATCCTTTCATTGAAAATAAGTCCTCTTGACGATCCTCCTACCAAGGTTGATGTCCATTACCCTGAGCAAACCCAGCAGCATCAAGACCATACAGATTACCAGCACCAGCATTCCCAGCGTTACCCATTCCACCAGTATTGCCATTGCCTATACCAACATTACCATTGGCCTCAAAGTTGTCATTTCTGGCTCCAGTCGTATTCCCATTAGCTCCAACATTAGTAACAACATTACCATTTCCACTTCCGTTCCCTCCAGTAACAGGGATGTTAGCATGAGGGGTCTCCACAAGCAGAGGGTTCACAACAATACAACCGTGTAGCACGCCGTTGCTGTCGGCGCGTGCAATCAGAGGTTGCACCAGAGTTCTGAGCTGGTCCTGGCCATTAGTGACCACTTGCATGAGATCCATAAAACGGTCCATCCTCTCCCTGAGCTCTTGAATGTCAGTCTGAACCTATTCCATTACTCTGACTTGATTTGCTCTGGTAGAATACCGGTGAATCTGCTTTTGTTCAATCCCGAAATAACCTGGTAAACACAAGGGATTAGATAAACAAGCTCACGGTACCTGCTATGCAAAAATGATGCTTATGCAAATGCAGACACGTATCTATGCATTAGGAGGAACTCCCCCTCGATTCTAGCTCCAAGAAAAATAAATTCTAGTATCCGACCATGGGAAAAAATCCTCATATATATATATATATATATGAAAAGAAACCCTGCGGGCAGCGTACAACTGTAATCGAATACAACTGAAGCAAAAGGTGTGACCCCAACCAACAAGCCTGGTGGTGGTCAGCATATCAATGCATAAAATATACAAGGAAATCAAGTGCGGCTACGGGCACAAAAATCTTCCAATAACTTCTTCGTAGTGGGATGGTCAGGCTGGGTGAGCAGACCCCGGATCAGCAAATCCCTCTGCCTAATGGTATCCTAGAGATCCTCGGCAACGTCCCCGCCAGCACCTTCACCTGCGCAGTTTTCCACTCTGCACCTCTTAGCGCCAGCTCTGAGTTGACAATCCTGCAGGTTTGCCTTGGTTTCAACCAATCTGTATTAAACGTCTCGTCGAAGTGAGGCTTCGGCCTCTATCTTCTTGTCCTTGATCTCAATCTGGGCCTTCAACTCGGCTATTTGTTGCTTCAGCTTCTCCTCTCGCTCTTTGTGGCTAGTCAAAGTGTTGTTCCACAATTTCTTGTATTTGGATAACTTCATATACACTCTATCCGGGTCCTGCTTCTTAGTGGTCAACACACTATGCACAACCTTCAAGTCTAATCCAAGACGTTCCCTAGAATCAGTCTCCTTGGTCAAATTGGCGCCCAAGTGGTTTATCAATTTCGTCTGCTTCTTGCAGGTGTATACAGGTTCGCTCTTCTCGCTTCGTAGTTGAGCGATTTCTTTTTCCAGTTCTTCATTGGCTTTCATCAGCTCTTCATTCTTAGCTTGAAGTTGATTATACTTCTGAATTTCAATCATATTAGGCTCTGAATTGCAATCCTGCTTGACAGGAGGAAAGGGCATCATCACCTTTTCTGCCCTGCTATGAATCCAGGTCACATAAGGAGCATAATCCTTACTATTGCTCTTCCCCAATGAGGTCTTCCCTTTTCGGTGCATGTTATTCCAGGCGTGTTCAAATCTGGCCAGATCATCCCCTTCCAATGTGCCAGTGAGGTACAAAGATTCCTGTACCTCCTCGTCCTTAGGAGGGCCCCTCAAAGCATACCCAACCTATCTTATAGCGATAGACAGATTGTAATTGATGCAGCCTTTCCTACCAACCAGAGGGACGTTGGGAAAGTTCCCACAGCTGTAAATGATTTCAATCCCCAGGCGATCTCTGTCAAACCAATCAATGTCTTCGGCAGACAAACTCATCAGGCGCTCTGACCATTCCTTCGTCTCTGCAGTCTCTAATAAAGAACCAACCTTAGGTAAATGAGTGACAAACCATCTATAAAACAGTGAAGCACAGCAGGACACACTCTTGCCTCTTCTATTCTCGTTTTTATAGTGCATCGAATGATATACGTCCCCGAGCAAGGTAGGGATGGAATTCCTTAAAACGAAAATACAAAGAGCGTCCACATCTACAAAGTCTGGGATATTAGGGAATAACATGATACCATATATGCATAATGCCAAAATAGCTTTGAATACCACCCATCATTCCTTCTTGGCGAAGTGTCGGGCTTTATCAGCCAGAAAAGGTAATGGGAATCCATAAGCTTCGTTTCTCCTGGTTGTTCTTCTTTTCAACTCAGAAACCTCCATATACAAAGCTGTAGCAATACTAGCTAGGTTTGGCTCCTTGTTAGTAGGATAAAAGGGTACCCAAGCAAGAATGGGTACTTCCAATATGGTAGAAAACTCTTCCAATGTAGGGGCCAGCACATAACTCGGAAACGTGAAGCAACGCAACTGAGGATCATAAAACTGAAGCAGAGTCTGAAGTCTATTCAATTCATACAAAGATGGCTTGCACACAACACTTAGCAGCTTCCCATAGGTTCCCCTGAAATCCTTCATCACTTCCTTACCAGCCAAAGAAATCAAACTCCGCAACGTAGTAATATATGGTGTAGGGAACTTATAAGCCAAAGTTCTTCTCAAGTTGGGTTCCATGTCGGACCAAAAAGGGAACAAGATTGCTAGAATCGAGAAGGAACTGCATACCTGCAACATATATACGTGTTAAATGTAATGCAACATGAAAATGTAAATGTAGATGCAAGATGCAGCAGGAGATCAAGAGAGCTGTGCTGTGAAGTGGCAAGTCATAATTCTACTTTGGCGAGAATATAACACAATTTTGGCAATAAGGGCCTACTAATACCAATAGTACTGATTCAAACCGTAGAGAAAACCAGGTTGTCTGAAGGTCAAAGTTTTCCTGCAGAACCCAGCCCCCACTCACAGGTATGGACCTATCCACTGATGAAGGTACGACATCCTATGCGTTCATCAGCGTCACAGACTTTCGGGAAATGATGATACATTCACCATTTCTGGTTTAGCATCATCCTCTCCTGAAGAGGCCTCACTTAGCTGAATCACATATGATCGGTCCCCAGAGTCGACAATCCTTAGATCTGAAATCCTTTCAACGGCCCACTGGGCTGGAAATGGAAATCATCTCAAAGAATCTCGTCTGAGTGCAGATTTCGTGGGAACTAGTGCATGCCTAACATATAGGTTCACCACTAATATGCTTCTAGTGCTATGTATATACTCAAGCCTGGGTCTGGCTTATCACTCATCAGAGCACCCATCCCAATACAGCTCAACAACAATAATATTATACTGAAAGTAAAATGGAGGAAAGTAAAGCACGATAAATAAATGCAAACCCAACAGATAAACACGCAAGCGCTAGGATTGACTCGCATAGGGGATGTTGGATCCCTAGCAGAGTCGCCAGCTGTCGCTACCGTGAAAATATGGTGCCGGCAAAATAGAAGAGTCACCACCTTTCGTTATTTATCCCACAGAAAGGGAAAGGAAACGATCGGAAAAACCTGATGAAAAGGTATAAGACAAGGTCATCGCAACCATGTCTGGGTTCGGGAGTCGGTTACACAAGGGGAAGGTATTAACACCCCTTACGTCCGTTGTACTCAACGGGATCCACGCTTGCTGTGTTTATCTGACGGGTTGGTTTATCTATCTACCTATCAAGGTTGGTCTGAAAAGAAAATAAAAAATGACTGGGCAAAGCATCGCGCTTCGTGCCTACGCATTCTCGTCAGAGAACGAGAAATCAGAGTCAACGTAGTTCGGCTAACTACGGGTAACGGGGGAAGGTGGCTCGCCAATACGTCAGTATTGTGCCTACGTACTCTCAACAGGTGTGAGAGATCAGAGCTTACGTAGGTCGGGATAATGAAACAGGGGTCTAGATTCATCTGTTTTTTCGAGTAGGGTTAACAAACAGTTCCAGCAGTTTGGTGTATGCAGCTCGCTCGTCAGAGACTCGTGCGTTACCGTTTGCGATAGAACTGAGAGTTCACGACACTCTCTTTCTGAAAACATTTTCCTTGAATTATGGGCCCACGGGGCAAAAAGAGGTTTGATGTTTGTTTTTTGTCTTTTACGGAGGAAGTGTTTTTTATGGACGTTTGTAGTTCGTACAACACTAGAGACTATGACTTAGGAACGAATGTGTCACATATCGTCCAAAGGACATATACTAAACACTCTAGATGATTGAGAGGAGACCGCTCAGTTATCATTTCCCAAGTGGCTTAAGGCTCGTAACGCACTGTACCAACTTGCCTTTATTACGTTTTTTACTGTTGTTTTATAGATGAGAAGAGAACAAACTCTACAGGGGAAACTGTCAAGTCCTAATGTTATCATGCCATGGATTCATCCTATGGTTGAGTTTGAAACAGGGAACTCCTAGATGTTATCATGCAAAGGTTTCAACCTAAAAAGTCTATCATCACTTCCTTATTAAAGGAAGTGAGAGTCCTAAGAGATCATGTCAATGGGAAGCAGACACAACTGCTGGAATCATTAAAATAGATAAACAGACAAGCAAACAGTAAAGATGCAAATGCAATGCAGCAATACAAGCAGAGGGAGAGACTCAACTTCTAAGCAAACAAGCAAAGGGATCAAACAAAACAGACAAGCAAAGGGAGGGTCACCTCAAACTTTCAATGCAAATACATCAGATAGAAAGAGAAAAACAACACACAAGCAAGGGGAGGATCACCTCAACCCTTAATGCAAGCAAGCAGAGGGAGACCCACTCAACCTCTTAATGCAGTCATGCACCTACACTTAGACTATCCTAAACATGAGCTACCCTAATGCAACACACCACCCAATCATGAATGAGGGAAAGGAATTATGCCAAATAAAGAATTCATTCCATAAGTAATCAAACAAGGCATCTATCTTAAAGAAAGGAATTGAATGTTGGGAGGTAAGGGTAAGGTCCACAGGAACATACCGCAGGCACTCAACAAAATCAATGGATTTGGAAAGTTTTAGAGGTTTTACTCCTTCAGGAGATGTGTAAAGTTCCCCTACGGGAGGGGCTGTGCTACCCCAAGAAGGTTACTAGGATGATTGAATAAGGGAAGATTAGGAGAATGAAGATGGGAAGCAGGGTAAGGTCCACAGGAACTTACCACAGGCACTAAACCAACTCCACTACCTTAGAAAGCTTGCCTAGATTCAACTCCTTTGTGAAGATGCATGGAATTCCTCCACAGGAGGAAACATGCTCACAAGGAGGATCTTAGTTAAGCAAGGAAGATTTTGAGGGAAGCTAAACTTATAGGAAGAATCATCCACCTAATTTGAACTTCTAATGAACCTCAATGATTACATTCTAAGGATCACCTAAACTAAAGGGACTCAAAAGCTCTATCAAGGCCTAATCTATGTTCTAGAGAGGTATCTACCTAAGTTCTATCCTAAAGGAAGGAATTTGAAGCTTAGAATTAGTTAAAGTTCACTTTAAGGACTAATTTATGGAGTAAGCCTAGTTAGGGTCACCTAAACCATAATCAACTTGTAAAATGGGGGAATTAATAGAAAATCAATTCTAAAAATCCTAAGAAAAATCCTAGATGATCCTAAATGTGTTAAGAATCTATGGTGCAAAAACCAGGGGCAAAACCTCATTCTAAAGGTTCTAATAAAATCTAAACTCAAAGGGTGTGCTAAAGGGAATCCATCATGGAATGATCCTAAAGATCCATCTCAAAACTACTCCTAAAAGCTTCTAAAAAATACAATAAAAATAACACAAACCTATCAAGGTGTCTATATAACACATGCAAAAAATCAGCACTAAATTCAAATCTAAGAGATAGCACAAAAATCAGAAAGTAAACTAGTCATTTTTACATTTTTTTAATCATGCAATAAAAATGGAAAAATAGCACAAAAATGGAAAATTAACCAAAAATGAAATTAAATGACATACAAAATCAGGGACATAAGATTAATCAGGATTTTTTTTCATATTTTTCCAAGCATTATTTCTATTTTCAAATGAATTAAAAACAATTAAAACATTAAAAGAAATAAGAAAAAGCAATTAGAAGAATTAAAAAGAAATAAAAGTTGGGAATAAAACGTAGCCATTGGATCTAATGACTAGTCTACCCATCCAAGGGGCAAGGCGCGTGCCACGTAGCACAGAGGCCTCTAAATGAAACGCAGTGTTTCATTAACGCTTGCGTGTGGCTGGTTTGACTATGGATTACCGTAGTCCCTAACCCTGGCCATTCCTTCAGGAAGTATGCAAATCTAACAATCAGTATGGTGCCACATCACCAGTCAACAAGTCCAAAGTCTGAGATGAAACCACGAGCCTTGGATTCGCATACTTAGTCAATGGAGTCAATACGATCTAACGGTGCACACATCATCTTCTTCATTTGAACTGAACATCAAAAGGGGGGAAACTCAGGGCGGCCGGAGAAGACTCCGGTCGTCTTCTCCGGTGGGGTCACGGTGGCCAAGTCATCAGACAACATCAAAACTCACAGAAATATCCAGATTCACTCGTCTCCTCATGAGGATCATCATGATACTCTTATTTTTTTCATTTTCTCAAGGATCATGCAGATACAACCATGAACAGAAAATACGTGCTTTGGCAAATCATCACCAAGCTCTAATCTAAAGCCACCAATCTCTTCTACACTCATCACTGACCAAGAATCCCCTAATAAAACGTGATATTCATCAAGATATAGCCTAAACCGAATCTTTAAAGATTTCATCCATGATCAAGAAACTCCGCCAATGGCTTCCAAACCAAACCTAAATCCATCTATGGTTCTTACTCTACCTAATCACATGCAATATTTATCCTAATTCGTTCTCAACAGAGCATAATTATGAAAAGAAAGAAACCTGGTTTGAGCTTCAACAGAAGATGCTACAGCCTCCAAACCTTGATCAAACTTGCTCAGACACGACCAGTGATGCTTGCTGAAGATTATTGGAGCTTCAATTCCTTCTGAAATGACCTCCAAGATGAAATTCGATTTTCACTCCTAACAAAATTTTTCAAGGGCTTCTTACCTGATTCAAGCTCTTCCAATCACCAACCATGCTATGAACTCTTCCAGAAACTTATATAGAGAAGTTTTGGATCATTATCTGGCCCATTTATGGCCCAATTCATCCAATTCAGTTTTTTGATTTTTTCCACTTTTTCTCTCACGACAGTCACAGTTTCAGGCTTGTAGAAGCTTCCACTTTGGCTCAAATTGTTTGCATAACACCTTATGAACATGAAGGGACCAGATTGAATCCTCAATTCAATCCTATGGTGTATATTGACGATTGTCGCTACTGCGAAAATCGGCGCAGGCTAAACAGAAGAGTCGCCACCGTGCGTTATTTATCCCAACGGAGGGAAAGGAAACGCTCAGAGTAAACCTAACGCAAAACGGGAAAGGAATGGTCGTCGCAACCAAATTCCTGGATTCGGGAGTCGATTAATCAAGGGGAAGGTATTAGCACCCCTCACGTCCATCGTACTCGACGGGATCCACGCTTGTTTTCTAGTACGGATTGTTATTCTATCTACTCTACAGGTCTAGGTTAAAAAGAGAAGAAAATGACTCGGCAAAGTATCGCACTTTATGCCTACGTATTCCCGTCTGGAACGAGAAATCAGAGTCAACGTAGTTCTCCTACCTACGGGAAAGGAGGGGAAGGTTGCTCGCTAGGATACGGCATCCTATGCCTACGTACTTTCATACAGCATGAAAGATCAGAGCAAACGTAGTTCGGGCTACGGAAGACACAAGCTTGTCTGACTGTTTTTTATTACCTTATGAAAGGGTTTTTCTTGATTAAGAGTCCAAGCGGACAAAAATGACACTTTGATGTTTGTTTTGAATCTTTTACGAAAGAAGTGTTTTTTAGTTTGTTTGCAATCTCTGACGCACTAGAGACTATGATTTGAGAGTGACTACGTCACGTGTCACCCAAAGGGTACCACACTAAGCAGCCAGACTACTGGAAAGAAGCTCTCCAGCAACCCTTTCTCAAATAGCTTAAGGCTCGTAACGTACGACATCGATTAACCGTATTACTATGTTATTGAGTTGTTTTGAGATAAGAAGAGAAAGAAGCTTTAAAAAGCCTAGGGTTGAAAAGGGAAGAAAGCTAACCTAATGTTGTCATGCATGGATAAGAATCCTAATGTCTGTCATAATTCCCTCCTGCACAGAGGAAATCAGAGATCCTAGGGGATAAACAGAAAAGAAAGCAAGCAAATACAGTAAAATGCATGCAATGCAGCAATACAAGCGAGGCAAGGGAGTCCCACTCAACCTCGAACCTGGGAAAACAACAGGAAAAGCGAACCAACATTCACCTCAAGCCTAGGGGGCAAGCTACACAAGCTAACAAACAAATACAGAAAACAAAACCCAAAGGAGGCAGCCCAAGCAGCAGCACCAAACTCCTACAGCAGCTCTGACAGCAAAGTTGACAGTAACATAACTCCATCTTCAGGCAGTCCTCATGAAAGGCCTCTTCAACATCTTAGATCTTCATCCCCAAGCTCTAGCAAGCTCCACCAAGAAAGATTTGTTATAGAGATCAAGTTATAATGAATGGAACCTAGTGAAAACCAAAGGAAATCACTAGAGACCATCATCTGCAAAGAAAGGTATCCTCAAAAGTTCTACTCTTTAAGGCATACCACTCATCCCTCCAAGAAAGAGATGGGATTCCTTAAGAGGACTTTGAATCATAGGATAGAATGGAAGCAAACAAAGCATTCCATGTTTGAGGAAAGATATGAACTAAGTCTAAAAAGCTCTTCCTAAAACCCTAATTCTTAAGCTTCTGACAAGCATCCACAAGGTGATGAATTCTCCAACTCCAAGCTTCTTCAAGCTATCCAAAGCAACTCCAATGCCTCTCACAGCTCCACCAAGAAGAAACCAAACCAAAAGCCAAAGCACAATGGCTAACCAGGTTGAACAAGTCAAACAATCAAGGGAGAAACCCACAAACATCACACCAATTGCAAAATACAAATAAAATGCAAAAATATATCATAAAATCCTAATTAAATTTCTAAGGGGAACCTAAGCCTATATCCAATACCCCATATAAATCCCAGGACCTAAATCAAACACTAAGTCCCCAAACTATGCCTTAAACTACAACTAGTTGTTTTGAAACCCTAAATCTAACACTCCTTATGTTCACCACTCAAATTGGCCTAAACTTTATTCCCAAAATTATGATAAAATTTCTAAGGGTACATGCTTCTCTAAGATAACTAATCCAACAAGAATCAACTCAAAATCATGCACCAATGATTCACAATAAAATCAACAAAATCATGTATCAACCATATTCAAAAATAAAGCAATTAAACTATAAAAAATGCAATTAAATTCTAAAATGCATGAATCAGTAATTTCTTAATCCTATAAAATTCTAGACTCTCTAAGGAGTCAGGGGAAAAAACCTCACTTAAAAAGAGTTAATTTTCTATTTATTATGATTTATTTTCTAACTATATGCAAAACATGAAAATAAAAGAAATCACATAAAAATAAGAAAAATCAAATTAAATTGAAAAAGGCATGAAAATGGGATTTATTAATTTCAGAAAATCACAATTAAATCCAAGATCATGGACATATTTTTAAAATATTTTTTGGATCAAAATTGGATTTAATATGGATTTTAGAAATCAAATGGAATAAAAAAAATACTAAAATGATTAAAAGAAAATAAAAAACTGGATTAAGCATGAGCCAATGGATCAGAAGACTGGTAATCAAATCCCACGCTCCAGAGCGCGTCCACGTGAAGGTCCAGTCACCAGCTGACTGGATAAATGAAACGCTGCGTTTAGTAGTCAAAGTCAGCCAAATCAAAAACAAGTCGTGGTCGTTGGATGAGTTGAAAGAGTCAAGGTCCAAGCAAGATCCAACGTCTAAGAGGTCGTCTCCTACCTCTGAACTCAGGTGAGGCCCTCTGTTCAGGTGTGGTGGTCCGGTGATCTTCTCCGGCGGTTGCAGGTGACCAAATCAGAAACTTCTTATACCAAACTTGATCAGAAAACCACGAGGATCTCAAATCTCCAATCCATTTCAACCAACTCTCAACAGAAATCGAAACACGAATCAAAGTTCAGAGGGTGTCACAATTTCAAACATCACCATTTGCAAAATTGAATCCACAGAAATGATCACCATCCTTCAGTGATCATCATGAGCTATATATCTTGATTTGAAACCTTAAGATCGCGCATAACCGTCCTCTAACAGAAATTGATCATCAACCCTAATTGTCACTAACCAACTCCAAACTAATCCAGAAACGTTCCCTAATCATCCTAGGTCCTAACCACATGCACATTGCTAACTAATTCAACCTAGATCAAGAGGAAATTCAAGAATTACATACCTGTGAAAATTGGATCAACAGAGATAGAAAATGATGGATTCAAGCTCCACAACTCTTCAAACACGATCAGTGAAGCAAGAGGAAGCTTTTCCAACCCTCAATTTGGCTTGAATGTGCCTTGAACTCCAAAACCGTTTTCAGTTAGAAACCTTGAAAATCAACTTGCTATCTTCACTCTCTCCACGAATTCTGCACCAAACTCAATCTGAACTCATTCTAGAACTTAAATATGAAGTGTTTGTGGGCTTTTGCAATCCAATTCAGGCCCAATTCGGTTGATCCAAAATTCTGATTTACACTTGAAATCCCAATGCACCAGTCACAATTTGCTTGTTACAGTTGGCTCTAGAATGTTCCTTTCAACTTCAAATTGGTTTGTGAGTGTGTTTGGATAGCTAGCTTGTCCTGAATTGCCCTGATTCTTGTTTTGGAATTGTAACTTGTAAATGAAGTAATCACTTTTCAAAGCAACTCATGAAAATGAACCTCAACTCAAAATTGTGACATTGCCAATGTGTTTGAAATGCAATTTCTGGTCAAAATGACTACTCATATGACATGTTTATGACTTATAATTCAAAAATCTCAATTTCCCTCCTTTGAATCATTTGAAAAATCCCTCTTTTTAGGCCATTTTGAGCACTTCTTGACACAAGCTCATTCAACTCACCATGACTTCACATCTGTCCT
The DNA here is from genome assembly GCA_963859935.3 of Lathyrus sativus. Taxonomy (NCBI): domain Eukaryota; kingdom Viridiplantae; phylum Streptophyta; class Magnoliopsida; order Fabales; family Fabaceae; genus Lathyrus; species Lathyrus sativus. The sequence continues at coordinate 118,908,677 of OZ012736.1, read as the reverse complement.
AAAAACATCATTTTAAGCACATCTCATGTTGAACAATTTTTCATTTGGAGAGTGGATGATGGAGATTTTGGCACATTCTTGAAAATGACCTATAATTCAACTTTCCCAAAATACCCCTGGATTGCCAAGATCATAACTTGTGTTCCACAAATCTTCTTGAGGACTTCTAGTACTAAAATTAAATCTAAGATCAAGAAATATAACTCTTATGTTGGCCAAGAATCTATTTGAAAACTCCTTGAGGGGCAACAGTTGCTTGGAAGTCAAGTGACTTTCACAGATAAATTTCAGCGTCCTCTGGTGACTTGTAACTTGCAAGAACCATAACTTGAGTTCTACAAATCTTCTTGAAGACTTCTAGTACTCAAATTAAAGGTATTTAGAATCTCTACAAGTTTCATGTTGGCCAATGATCCATTTTAAACTTGTATTTTGATTTATGTGGCCTGGAAGTCTAGTGCTATACAGGGGATTTTACCCTAGGAACCCTGTCTCAAACACCTCCAACCACTCTTGATTCTTTTGAACTTGGTCTTGGCTCATCCACAAACATGCTTCAACATATCAATATATGACTTACATGACCTAGAGCTAGGTCTTGATGCCCTTTCTTTGCTCTCCTTGACCTAGGGTTACCCAGATGAAACCCTACTTGTACACACCTCAACCATGGCTCTTGAACTTGATACAATGACTTGTCTAAGCTCCTTCTTGACTTTCTAGAGACTCATTAAGCTTCATTCACACATCATACCCTTGATCAAGACTCCTTAAACCCTGGAGGCTCCTCAGATACCTCCTTACACTTGAAGATAGGCCTCATACAGATGATCAAACTCCTCAAGGACACCCTCTTTTGACATGATACTCTTGGTGACTTCTTCTATTTTGTGTGAACCTCCAGCTAGGCTCTTTCTTTCATATCTCACCCTTGATCCCCTGCACAATGAATGATGCTATGTTATGCCAATGTTAGGGCTATGTTATGCTATGCAAATGAAATGCAATGAAACATAAATCAGGCAAGAAAAGGTTAAGCAAATTTTGGGGTGCAACAGCTGCCCCTATTCAAACGGCTTGGACCCGACTGGGTGAAGAGTGAACGGCCTTCAAACGATCACGGTACGAGACGGTTGAATACCAAGAAACCCGAAAATTTGCTAACCGCAGAAATAAACTGCACAACTGCTTGGGGAACGACATCCACCAACTGAATCTGGTTGTTACGGCAACAACTGATTCAACGTCTGATAATAACTCTGATTTCAACATCAACCACCTGTGTAACGCCACAGGTACTGAACACCTCCGTCCACAACTGGACTAACCTTGTCATCACAGGAAGAGAAACAAATTCATCAACACGAACATAGATTCCTTCGTCACAGGAGTAACCTTGTCCACATCTGGACCCAAATTTCGTCAAATCACGAATAAACACCAATCTGTCCCCATCAGGACTCACATTTCGTCAACCCGAAGAAATCTCAACAGCACAGGAATAGAACTTTGTCCACGTTAGGATGCTACATTTCGTCAACACGGAGAGATCCCGGCTACTCCGCTGGGGATGAGTGGCCCGCCTCTTACCAACACGAGGAGGTCCTATCAATCATAGGCAATAAATTTGTCGACTTCACTGGGAAATATTTCTGTCCAATCACAGGAAACTCCATCCGCCTATCCACACGGGAACACCATCTGTCTAAACACAGGAAACTCCATCCGCCTATCCATACGGGTAAACCATCTGTCTAAACACAGGAAACCTCATCCGCCTATCCACACGGGAAAATCATCTACCTAATCACAGGGAACTTCATCCGCCTATCCACACGGGAAAATCATCTGTCTAAACACAGGAAACTTCGTCCACCTATCCATACGGGAAAACCATCTGCCTAAACACAGGAAACTTCATCCGCCTATCCATACGGGAAAACCATTTGTCTAATCATAGGAAACTTCATCCGTCTATCCATACGGGAAAATCATCTACCTAAACACAGGAAACTTCATCCGCCTATCCATACGTGAAAACCATCTGCCTAAACACAAGAAACTTCATTCGTCTATCCATACGGGAAAACCATCTGTCTAATCACAGGAAACTTCATCCGTCTATCCATACGGGAAAATCACCTGCCTAAACAGAGGAAACTTCATCCGCCTATCCATACGGGAAAACCATCTGCCTAAACACAAGAAACTTCATCCGCATATCCATACGGGAAAACCATCTGCCTAAACACAGGAAACTTCATCCGCCTATCCATACGGGAAAATCATTTGCCTAAACACAGGAAACTCTGCTTATCTTTGCAGTAGCTAACTCCGTTGGTCCCAACCCGCAAACGACTTTGAGGAGGACTCTACTGGGGATAATAATATTTTGTCAACACGAAGAAATCACGGCGACTTCATTAGGGATAGAACTCTTCCACCCAATCAGAATTCAATTATGTTAATCATACTGGACAACAGGCGACAACTTCTGAAATTTTGATTATGAAACCCTGTGACGCTGATGAAACAGCAAGCTTGAAGACCATACTCCGATGGCCGGATAAGAGAAACTTCGACGAGCAACTCTGTGGGGAAGAATCTGGCAACAACTCCAAAGTCTACTTATGAAGCTATTCCATGCGGACAAAACCTTCGGACAACAACTCCAAATTCTAATCATGAAGATGCGGTACCGCTGAAGAACTCCACGGTCTAATTACGAAGTCGTTTGATGTTGACGACAGCTCCAAGCTGCTCAATGCTGACGTAACAGCTGTTATAGAAAACTCTGTTGGGGAATCGCTAACGACGACTCCAAAGTCTAATTCTGATGCCGTGTAACGCTGACATAACAACCACTCAAAGAAACTAGGCCAATCTCCAAGGTCAAATCATAAAGTCTGCAATGCTGACATAACAACTACGCGAGGAAAATCCGCTAGGGAATCCCTAACAACAACTCCAAAGTCTAGTTACGAAGTTGTTTAATACTGACAATAATTCCAAGGTCGAATTATGAAGCCGTATAAACTGATAATAACTCCAAGGTCTAAATATGAAGCCATCCACTGCTGCTAACAACTTCAAAGTCTAATTATGAAGCAGTGACACCAGGTAACGATTTCAGCCGTCTAAACGCTGAAATCTTCCTTTTACAACAACTTCGAAGTCTAATCGTGAAGCCTTATAGCGCTGATGTAACGAACTTCAAAGTCTAATTATGAAGCCATAACAACAAACCGGGGAGAACTCTTCCGGGGAAGATTCTGACGTCAACTGCCAAACGTCCAACTCGATGACGAGTAATGACTTCAGATGTCTAATCCCTGAAATCTTTTCTGAAAATGCTGACGTGACAGCAACCCGATGTAACACTCCATTGGGGAATCTTTGACAACAAACTCCAAAGTCCAATTATGAAACTGTGTAAAGAACACTCCGCTGAGGAAGAAGGGAAGTTAATCAAACACCTCTGATAAGGGAACATATGGCAGGACGAACATTATCATCACATATCTTATGCCGCCAATCTGAATATCTGAAAACGATCCTGAACAAGAATTCCAATTACCTGCAGGGAAGAACACCTGAAAACAAAGAGGTAGCCAACCTGACTTATGCTTCAAAATGCGTATGTTTGAAAGTGGCGTAATGCTCCGTACGGCACGGAAATGCTATGCGTTTGGGTAGATGCAAATATGACGATATATGCAAATGGAAATACAGGCTCAAGCTGTCGGGAAACTCTGGTAGTATTGTCTCAACAACATGAATGCTGAGGATAAACCAACTCCGCCGGGGAGAACAAGTATCATAAGGTGTTCCGGAAAAATAAATGTCGGAAGCACAACCAACTCTGCCGAGGAGCGATTAAACATCAATTTCCACCGGGAGGAAAGAACAAACACCCTGCTGGTGAACAAACTTAGCCGGGGAAAAAGCGACACTTCTAGGCAAAGCACACTGTCTGGGCACAGTTTACACACTCGGAGCCTCGGACTCTGTTGAGGATCAACATCCTGTCAATGGCATGACGACCCGTGGGGGAGCAAGAGAAACCCATCCTTCGCGGATATAAACCTTTCGAACCAACAACCTGGTTAACTATTGCGGGAATCTCCCATGCTGGAGACTGAACGCGCACACCATTGATTCGCTAAGGAGCGCAACCTCTGCAGGGAACATCTATTTTGACTTGCTGGGGATATCCTGTGGACAACTTCCCTGAGGATACTCTTCTGGGGAGGATAATCCCTCATTCGGTAAGGGATAACGTCATCCCAACTCTCTGGGAAATAAGCTGCGACTAGCTGGGGAATGACATCGATTGGAGTCAGGCCTTACGTCGAGAGATTTTGGCTGGGGAATACAATCCCTGACTGTTTGCTCCAAAGGTAAGAACCCTGCAAAACACAAACGAGACAAAACAGGCCTATACAACAGAATCTACCCAGGTTAGCATCTGTGACATTACTTCAGTCGATTCGAAGTTTTATCGATTATTGGCAAGGGCCAGCAAGATTATGCAAGTGCAAGTTTATCAAAAGCATCGGCGTCTTTCACAAACAAAACAGTAAAGAATAAACATCAAGTACTGAATAACATGTTTTATTGATAACGGGCCTCTGAATAGGCAAAGTTTGTACACTGGATGCAACTCCTGAAAAGAGGAAGTTACGCACAAACACACATACATATATGCACAAGAAGCATAAAGAAAATACAAAACAATTTTGGTATACATGTCGGCGACGTGGTACAGACAAACACCATGAGCTGATCCTCCTATGACTTGCCTGACTCTGCGCTTTCCCGGTACTTGATCTTCGGAAGAGATTGTTTTCGAATAGACGGCCCTCAAGTATCTCCCAAACCACTAAGCAATGCTGTATCAAATCTGGACCGCAGTCATTTGCTTTTTCAATCCCTAACTTTTGCGTGAACCGCCCTTTGCGGGTTTTCAATTCACCGGGATACCCTTTTTTGCCGAAGTCGCCCTTTTCCGGTTTTCGACTTCGCGGGTGTACATTTTTTCAATTTCATCCCTAACTTTTGCCCGAACCTTTTATTCATTTTTTATGGTTCGCCGGGATGCCCCATTTTTGCCTGGACTCTCTTTTTACTGTCCAGCGGGTCACTTTCAAGCAAAGTATCTTTTAACTGCGTCCGAATTCACAGGAGACGTAAAGTCTTCACCATCCATGGTGGATAGTAACAAGGCTCCTCCAGAGAAGACTTTTCTGACAACGTAGGGACCTTCGTAATTGGGAGTCCACTTGCCCCTGTGATCTGTTTGTGGTGGGAGAATATTTTTCAAAACAAGATTTCCCGTCTGAAAGCTTCGAGGACATACCTTCTTGTCGTAAGCTTTCTTCATCCGGCTCTGATATAACCGACCGTATGCTAAAGAAGCCAGTCTTTTCTCATCCATTAAACTGAGCTGATTCAGTCTATCTTTCACCCATTCTGCCTCGTCGAGTTGGACATCACGTAAAACCCTCAGGGAAGGAATCTCAACCTCTAACGGTAACACTGCCTCCATCCCGTATACCAATGAGAAAGGGGTTGCCCCGGTTGATGTGTGTACCGTCGTACGATAACCGTGCAAAGTGAAAGGTAGCATCTCGTGCCAGTCCTTATATGTCACAACCATCTTCTAAACAATCTTCTTTATGTTCTTATTGGCCACTTCGACAACGCCATTCATCTTAGGTCGGTAAGGAGAAGAGTGGTGATGCTCAATCTTAAAATTCTGACACAGCTCTTTCATCATTTTATTATTCAAATTTGAACCGTTGTCGGTGATAATCCGCTCAGGGATTCCATATCTGCAGATAATATCTCGTTTGATAAATCTGGCCACCACTTGCTTGGTTATATTGGCATATGACGCTGCTTCCACCCACTTGGTGAAGTAATCGATTGCCACCAAAATGAACCGGTGTCCGTTGGATGTCGTAGGCTCAATCTTGCCGATCATATCAATTCCCCACATTGAGAAAGGCCACGGTGATGACATCACATTCAGAGGACTTGGAGGCACATGGATTTTGTCCGCATAAATCTGGCATTTATGACACCTCTTTGCAAACTTGAAATAGTCTGTTTCCATAATCAGCCAATAATAACCTGCCCGCAGTAGTTTTCTCGTCATAGCATGCCCATCAACATGTGTGCCAAATGTACCCTCATGTATCTCTTCCATGAGCAACTCCGCCTCTTTCTCATCTACACAACGTAGCAACACCAAGTCGTGGTTTATTTTGTATAGGACACCGTCCGGGTTCAAATAGAAATTGCCAGCCAATCTCTTGAGAGTCTTCTAATCTCGACTGGATGCCCCAGCCGGATACTCCTTGTTCTTCAGAAAATTATGGATGTCAAAGTACCAGGGTTTACCGTCGGGAGCCTCGTCAATGGCAAATATGAATGCAGGCCTATCAAGCCGAGAGATAACAATCCGGGGAGCCTCGTTCCAGAAGTTAACTTTATACATTGAAGACAATGTCGCCAGGGCGTCAGCCATTTGATTTTCTGCTCGCGGCACATGATGCAATTCCACCTTGTCAAAGAAAGGCAACAATCTCCTTGCATAATTCATATATGGTATCAAATTGGGCTGATGTGTCTCCCATTCTCCTTTAATCTGGTTCACCACTAGAGCTGAGTCTCGGTATACATCCAGATGTTTGATTCGCAAATCAATAGCTTCTTCCAGACCCATGATGTAAGCCTCATATTCAGCCTCATTATTGGTAACGGGAAAAGTCAATCGGGCAGTAAAGGGGATGTGCGACCCTTGAGGAGTAGTGATAATTGCACCTATTCCGCTACCATAGGAATTTACAGCTCCGTCAAATATCAACTGCCATTTGGAACCCCACTCTGGTCCTTCGTCCGGCAACGGTTCTTCGCAATCTTTCATTTTCAGGTACATGATATCCTCGTCAGGAAAATCAAACTTCATCGATTGGTAGTCCTCAACAGGCTGCTCCGCAAGGTACTCTAAAAGAACGCTACCTTTAATAGCCTTTTGCGAGACATATTGGATATCGTATTCGGTTAACACCATCTGCCATCGGGTAATTCTTCCGGAGAGTGCTTGCTTCTCAAACACGTACTTGATTGGATCCATCTTTTAAATTAGCATGGTTGTATGATTCAGCATGTATTGCCTCAAACTTTTGGCGGCCCAGGCTAGCGCGCAACACGTTTTCTCGAGCATTGAGTATCTGGACTCACAGTCTGTAAACTTCTTACTCAAATAGTAGATCGCATGCTCTTTTCGTCCGGTCTCGTCGTGTTGACCGAGAACACAACTCATACTTTCCTCAAGAACCGTCAAATACATAATTAAAGGTCTCCCGGCCACTAGGGGTATCAAAACAGGAGGTTCCTGCAAGTATTCTTTTATCTTGTCGAACGCCTTTTGACAATTTTCATTCCAGGTCAACACCTGATCCTTTTTCAACAACTTGAATAACGGCTCGCATGTTGCAGTTAGGTGAGATATGAACCGAGCGATGTAGTTCAACCTCCCTAAAAACCCCCCGCACTTCTTTTTCTGTTTTAGGCGTCGGCATTTCTTGTATAGCTTTTATTTTCGCAGGATCCACCTCTATTCCTTTTTCGCTCATAATAAACCTCAGCAGTTTACCCGATCTCACCCCGAAGGTGCACTTGTTAGGGTTCAGTCTCAACCTGAACTTCCTAAGCCTTTTGAACAGTTTCAGCAGATTAACCAAATGCTCCTCCTCCGTCTGGGATTTGGCAATCATATCATCAACATAAACCTCGATCTCTTTGTGCATCATGTCATGAAGGAGAGTCGTCATAGCACGTTGATATGTTGCCCCAGCGTTCTTCAATCCGAAGGGCATCACTTTGTAGCAAAATGTTCCCCAGGGAGTAATGAAGGTAGTCTTCTCCATGTCTTCTGGCGCCATTTTGATCTGATTATAGCCTGAGAAGCCGTCCATGAAGGAGAATACGGAGAACTGAGCAGTGTTATCAACCAGCACATCAATGTGAGGAAGTGGAAAGTCATCTTTCGGGCTCGCCCTATTTAAACCACGGTAGTTTACACACATTCGCACTTTACCGTCTTTCTTCGGCACTGGTACTATATTAGCGACCCATGACGGATAAGTCGTAACAGCTAGGAAACCAGCATCCCACTGTTTTTGAACTTCCTCCTTGATTTTCACAGCCATGTCTGGTCTGGTTCTTCTGAGTTTTTGCTTAACAGGCGGACATTCCTCTCGCAACGGCAGATGGTGCACAACCATGTCCGTATCTAACCCAGGCATATCTTCGTACGACCAAGCAAATATATCACTATACTCTCGCAGTATTTCAATCAGCCTTTGCTTGATGTCGCTCTGCAGTGCATCCCCTATACGGATGTTTCTCATAACTTCTTCAGACCCCAGGTTGATAATCTCAATTTCCTCCTGATGAGGCAGAATGATTCTCTCTTCCTGTTTCAACAAACGAGTCAGTTCCTCTGGCAGGTCGCTATCCTCAACAATCTCCTCCTCTGCTTGGAATACCGGGTGCTCGAAGTCGAAACGAGTCATAGGCGGTTCGTATGAGATGTCATCTGAAATATTAGTCCTGCAAAGGAAATGGTTAAACACTTCAACACGTAAACAAAGCAAATAACCATGTTTCCATTTATTGTTAAAGTAAAAACAAGAAAAACAGGGATCACAACATTTGAATGCGAAAAATGCCTTTATTTCATGATTAAAACAGTGCAATACACATAATCAAGTAGCACTAATGTAACATCACTATGCCCCGGGTAGGACATAGGATTATTCAACAATTGATAAAACAAATCATTACTGTTTAAAAGTCACAGGGACAGTTTCCCAGATGGACCAGTTGCATAGACTTTGTCCTGGCACGCTTGGCTTGATCCACGCGTCCATATCGCAGTCGCTATCCCCGTCTTCGGCGTCGGAAATAGCATTGATAGTCTCAAAGCACACCCCGCTTGGCGTAATCGTGACCGGTCCCTTGAACCTGGGCGTTCCTGAAGAGGATGCTGACGACGTTGGTCGATACCCTAGCCCAAACTTGTCGTTCATCACGGGAATCTCCAGCACCTGCCCCCATCCTTTAGTCTCACCGGTCTGCACTAAAGCCTGAGCCTCTTTGTAAGATGACACCGCCACATCTGACATTTTGCTGGAACCCTGAGCTTTGTCTTTAATCCGCAACCCCTCGAAGGCTTGACAAGGTGTCTCGTGTATTTCTCCGTCGACCTCCACATATCTGAACGAGGACAGGTGACTGACCAAAATATCCTCCTCCCCGCAAACGGTAACAACACTATCACCCACCATATACTTCAACTTCTGATGCAGTGTGGATGTTACGGCCCCTGCAGCATGGATCCATGGGCGCCCGAGAAGACAGCTATAAGCTGGATGGATATCCATGATGTAGAATTCGGTATCAAAAATTTCCGGCCCCACCTGCAGCGGTAACGTTATTGACCCAAACACTGATCTTTTCGTCCCGTCAAACGCCCTCACAACCAAATCACTGGGCGTGTAAATAACTCCCCGTATGTCTAATTTCATCATGGCTTTCTTTGGCAATACGTTCAATGACGATCCAGTATCCACTAATACATGCGACAGTACGGTGCCCCGACATTCCACCGATATATGCAAAGCCATATTGTGCTCGCGACCCCTGGGTGTTAGATCAAAATCTGTGAAACCCAGGATATGTCCTGCATTGACATGCGCCATTATCCCCTCTAACTGATTTACAGAAACTTCTTGCGGTACAAATGACGTATCCAAGATCTTTAGCAGGGCGTTCCAGTGCGCCTCGGAACATAACAACAACGACAAGATAGAAATCTTCGACGGCGTCTGCTGTAGGTGTTCAACAATTTTGTAGTCGCTTTTACGAATCAGTCTCATGAACTCGTCTACGTCCTTGGGCGACGTATCCTTTTCTTTCGACTGAGTAGGCCCGCTTTCACTTACTTTAGATTTACCTTTGGCCAACCTCTCTGCTTCTATTTCAGGTGAGGTAAAGATCCTTCCGCTACGGGTCATGCCCCCCGTTCCAACAACATTGTCAACAGCTCCTGTTGGCTGGCTATTCATCACAATCTTTTCACCGTTGTAATACGCTTCTAAACCGTACGACCATGGGACAGCTTTTGTACTTTCAAAGGGAACAGGCCCTGCTTTGGTGATTGTAATAGTCGGCCGCTTGGCGGGCGTCGTTATCGTTATAGTCTTCCTTGGGATCGTCACCGTTGCAATATCATTCTGCTATTCACATAATGCCTCCGCAGACTTCTCAACCGTAGTTCGATCAAATTGCAAGGTCCCTTCGTCGATCATGGCCTGAATGCTCTGCTTCAAATCAGTACAACCCTCAGGCTTGGTCCAACACTCTAAACAGTATTCATCACAACCAGGGAATACTCCCCCTCTGAGCAACCTGCTTTTCACTTCATTTAATGGTGTCTTCAACTCATTAACATCCAACACCAAGTTCAAATTTCCTTCTGTTAAAATGGAATTTGCCCCATGATTAGGCATAGGTTGTTGTACAATATTGGGCCCCACCTGGCCAAAGTTGATGGCTTTACTGTCCAACAAGTCTTGAACTTTATGCTTGAACGCATGACAAGATTCTATATCGTGCCCGGGCGCCCCGGAATGGAATTCGCACTGCTTATTAGCATCATACCCCCTCGGAAATACCGGTCCTGTAGGTGGTTCCATTGTTCTTTTCTCGACCAAATTCAACCCCAACAGTGTCTAAAGAAGCTCTGCATATGTCGACGGAAGCTTATCAAATACCCTCTTCGGCCTTACATTCTGAAACCTTCCCTGACCCGGATTCTGCCTTTGTTGTTGCTGCGGTTGTTGTTGCTGTTCTTGTGGAGGAATTGGAATAGTAACACTGGCTATCTGTTGAGGTTGATTGTACTGATTTCTGCCTCTGCCCCGGCCTCTGCCACCATACACAGCGCTAGTATCACCCTGTCGTCTTCCGCCAGACGATTTTCTCGCACCCCCGGCTGAAGTAGATTCGCCTGCCTGAATCTTTCCAATTTTAATTCCATTTTCGATCCTTTCCCTCATAAGGATCATATTGGAGAAACTGCCCATCGAAACATTGAGAAACTTGTCATAGTACATTCCTGTAAATGTCCCCACAAACATGTCATTCATCTCCTTTTCAACCAAAGGAGGGTGCACTCGAGTTGCCATATCGCGCAACTGCTGCGCGTACTCTTTGAAACTTTCACCGTTTTTCTGCGACAGGCTCTGCAAGTGAACCTTGTTTGGAGCCAAATCGCTGTTTTTATTTGTAATGCATAACAAAAGCATCAGCCAACTGCTTCCAACTTCTAATCTGAGTGGGCTCCAGTCCCATGTACCACTCCAATGATGGTCCCGATAAGCTATCTTGAAAGAAATGCATGAGCATCCTTTCATCATTGGAATATGCAGACATCCTTCTATAATAAGAACGTACATGGACCTTTGGGCAGGTATCCCCTTTGTATTTGTCAAATGTTGGAGCCTTGAATTTTAATGGCACCCTCAGCCCGGGTACCAACCCCATAGTAGTCATATCTAACCCAGCAGAGTTCTGATCAACCACACCTTTCATCTGCTCCTCTAGCATTTTGATCCTCTGAACAGGGTCAATAGGGCCCTCAGGTCCTATACCCCTTCCTGAAAAAGCGTCCTCCTATTGATCCACATTCCAGTCATTGCCATACCCATCGTAACCCACGTTACGGCCAAATCCTTGCTGATTAAACACAGGACCCTGTCCTCAGTTGCCGAACCCTAGATTGACCCCAGTAGGTCCGAAACCATTGTTGAAAGGAAATGCGCCAGCGTCGTTCACATTCACATTACCGAATCCACCATTACCGTAGCCATACCCCTGATTGTTGCCGTAACCGTCATTACCGAAGCCTTGATTGTTGAACCCGAAATTCCCGTCCTGATTGACATTGCCATACCCATTGTTTCCGAAGCCAACATTGTCAACGAATCCTTGATCAACATCCACAGTGTTTCCTTTGTTGTTAACAACATGCCCATCACCACCATTCCCGGTATTGCCATTACCAGCGCCAGCACCTGCACAAGTACCAGTGTTTCCGTTGATAGTCACAACAGGTGGAGTAACAACTGCCGGTATCTCATTCTCCCGGCGAGGAGTTTCAACAGAAATGTGGTCAGTGTTGCCATTTCCGTTTGCCCGCGTCAGCAGCGGCTGCACCAAGGTCTGAAGATTCTCCTGGCCCTTGGCCATGCTCTCCATAGCTTGCATGAACAGAGTCAACTTCTCGTGGATTTCCTGCATCTCAACCTGAACTTGATCCATTATCTTCTTGCAGTTGTTTCTGGTTGAATAGCGGTGGACTCTCTGGTCGTCAATCCTGAAAAACCTGAGAGATGCAGGAAATAAGGTACAGATTCAACAAGTAACAGGCAATGCAAAATGAATATGCGAATGCAATATGTGTCTGTGCGTTAGGGAGATCAACCCCTGATTCTAGTGCCAAAGTGCCAGTGTAGTGACAGTGATAGTGATAAGGAGTTTGGATCCATTCACGGGGAAAAACATCTCATATATTGCTGAAAAGCCCAACAAGGCAGGAATACAATATCACTGAGTGTACAACAAGAAGGCATGACCTCAACCAACAATCCTGGTGATGGCCAGCACAATGCAAATAAAGCATATACATCAGTACATAAGGTAATCAAGTGCGATCATATGCCTGATACTCCTCTAACAATCTCTTAGTCTTGGGATGATTCGGCTGAGAAAGCAACCCTTTGACGAGCGAGTCTCTTTTCCTGATAACACGCTGGAGATCCCCAATGGATTCCTCCCAAACACCTTCTCCAAAGCAATCTTCTAGCTTCCGCTTCTGGGACGCAAACTCTTTCTTACGCTTGATGACTTTGTTCAAGGCATTATGAACGTCATATCTCCGCATAACCTCTTCTTCAAACTTTTTCTGGCTAGCTTTCAACTGACCTTCCAGCTCAGAGATCTGCAGCTTCATTTTGTCTTCTCTTTCCTTATTGCCGGTCAGCGTGGCATTCCAGGTTTTGTTGAATGCGGAGATCTCCCGGTAGGCTACGTCAAGTGCTTTCTTCTTAGACTCCAGCATATCATGAGAGCTCTTGAAATCTATCCCCAAACGTTCACGCTTCTTTCGTTGTTCATTCAATTATGTGCCTAGTTGATTCACCAGCTCTGTTTGCTGTTTGAAGGAGTGTACGGATTCGTTTCTTTCGCTCCTGAGCTGCACTAGTTCTTCTTCCAACTTCTTGTTGGCTTTCATCAGCTCTTCTTTCTCCTTCACAACCTGCTCGTATCTCTCAATAGACACAGTAGTCAGCTCCTCAATCATGGGGGAAGTAGGAGGTAATACTGCAGGGAACAGCATCCGCACCTGCTTTGCCCTATCTTGGAGCCAGACTTTGTATGGAGGATAGGTTTGACAATCATTCTTACCCAACAACGGCTTACCCCTTTTGTTGATATTTTTCCAAGCATGCTGAAGCCTGGACAATAATTCTCCACTCAGATCACCTGTGAAGTACAGAGATTCATGCACTTCCTCCTCTTTTGGCGGGCTTTTCAAAGTGTAACCGAAGTGCCTGATCAATAATGACGGATTGTAGTTAATGCACCATTTCCTCCCAATCAGAGGAAATTTAGGATATCCGGCACAGCTGTAGATAATCTTAGATCCCAGTAAATCTCTATCAAACCAAACAACTTCTTCTGAAGAAAGTCCCATCAGATGCTCAGACCAATCCACCGTATCTGCAGACTCAACAAAGATACCCTTCTTGGGCAGGTGACTATCAAACCACATATACAACAAAGGCACACAGCAAAAGACGTTCTTGCCCCTCCTATTCTCATTCTTATAATGCAGAGAGTGATAGAAATCTCCGATCAGAGTAGGCACAGGATTGCCTGAAGCAAATATATGGAATGCATCCAAATCAACAAAGTCAGGCATATTAGGGAACAATACAATGCAATAGATACACAAAGCAAGGATAGCATTAAACACAATCCAATAGACACTCTTGGCATACTCTTGTGCTTTCCCAACCAAGAACTTGAGAGAAAAACCAGAAACTCCATTCCACGAAGTTAACAACAACTCTGAGGAATCTAAATGCAAAGCCACGACCAAATCCTCCAGCTTGGGCTCAGCACCCATGTGAATGAAGGGTACCTTGTTCTGGATCGTCAACTCCAAGATCTCAGCATATTCCTCCGTGGTCGGGGCCAGAATGAAGTCAGGGAAAGTAAAACACCTCAGCGGGGGATCATAGAACTGCATCAACGTGTACAATCCGTTCCGCTCATACATGGATGGTTTATAAACCAACCTAAGCAGTTTCCCATAACTCTTCCTGAAACTTCTCTTCACATCCTCATCAGTTAGAGATATCAAACCAAGCAGAGGAGAAACATCTGGAGTAGGCAACTTGTATGCTACAGTCTTTTTCAAAGTATCCATAATATCAGCAGATAGAAATTTGGGCAACTAGAATCAGAAGGTATGAAATGCACCTGCAGCACAGACACACGTTAATGATATGCAAAATGAGTATGCAACAATGCAAGATGCAAACATGCAACAGGGATCAAGTGATATATTGCTGAAGAGATCCATCCATAACCCTGTCTCAACAGACCCACAATACTGCTCAAACCTGGTCTCAACAGTCCCATAACAATGCTCCAATCGGGTCTCAACAGAGCTAAAACAATGCTCCAACCTGGTCTCAACAGACCTATAACATTGTCCTGATGAAGAACCCCAAGTAACCACACATACTGATCCAATATCAAGAAAACCGGGTAATTTGGAGGTCAAGTTTCCTGCATGCCCCAATCCCTCTCACAGGTAGGTGTCCTATCAACTGACACAAGGTACGGCAACCTATGCGTTCGTTGGCGTCACAGACTTTCAAGACTGATGATACGATACCCAGAAGGTGTGGCATCATCATGTCCTGAAGAGGCCTCACTTAGCCAACTTCCAAATGATCGGTCCCCAGAGTCGACAATCCAACTAACCAACAACCCCCTCAACCCAAAGGGTTGAAAAAGAAGTCAACTAGAAGAACCTCGTCTGAGCTTGGATTTTGCAGGACACTAGTACATGCAAAGCATGCACGCGCCCACTACTTTCCACAACTAATTCTAGGTGCACTCAAGCCCAGGTCCGGCTTATCTCTCAACAGATCACCCCCTCCCTACAACAACAATAACAATATAAAGCTGACAATAAAAATGCGGAAAGTAAAGACAGAAATGTAAATCCATACAAAACCCACGACGGGAAAACAAGCGCTAGGATTGACTCGCATAGGGAACCGTCGGAGTCCCCAGCAGATTCGCCAGCTGTCGCTACTACGAAAATCAGCGCCGGCTAAACAGAAGAGTCGCCACCGTGCGTTATTTATCCCAACGGAGGGAAAGGAAACGCTCAGAGTAAACCTAACACAAAACGGGAAAGGAATGGTTGTCGCAACCAAATTCCTGGATTCGGGAGTCGATTACGCAAGGGGAAGGTATTAGCACCCCTCACGTTCGTCGTACTCGACGAGATCCACGCTTGTTTTCTAGTACGGATTGTTATTCTATCTACTCTACATGTCTGGGTTAAAAAGAGAAGAAAATGACTCGGCAAAGTATCGCACTTTATGCCTACGTATTCCCGTTTGGAACGAGAAATCAGAGTCAACGTAGTTCGCCTACCTACGAGAAAGGAGGGGAAGGTTGCTCGCTAGGATACGGCATCCTATGCCTACGTACTTTCATACAGCATGAAAGATCAGAGCAAACGTAGTTCGGGCTACGGAAGACACAAGCTTGTCTGACTATTTTTTATTACCTTATGAAAGGGTTTTTCTTAATTAAGAGTCCAAGCAAACAAAAATGACACTTTGATGTTTGTTTTGAATCTTTTACGAAAGAAGTGTTTTTTAGTTTGTTTGCAATCTCTGACGCACTAGAGACTATGATTTGAGAGTGACTACGTCACGTGTCACCCAAAGGGTACCACACTAAGCAGCTAGACTACTGGAAAGAAGCTCTCCAGCAACCCTTTCTCAAATAGCTTAAGGCTCGTAACGTACGACATCGATTAACCTTATTACTATGTTATTGAGTTGTTTTGAGATAAGAAGAGAAAGAAGCTCTAAAAAGCCTAGGGTTGAAAAGGGAAGAAAGCTAACCTAATGTTGTCATGCATGGATAAGAATCCTAATGTCTGTCATAATTCCCTCCCGCACAGAGGAAATCAGAGATCCTAGGGGATAAACAGAAAAGAAAGCAAGCAAATACAGTAAAATGCATGCAATGCAGCAATACAAGCGAGGCAAGGGAGTCCCACTCAACCTCGAACCTGGGAAAACAACAGGCAAAGTGAATCAACATTCACCTCAAGCCTAGGGGGCAAGCTACACTAGCTAACAAACAAATACAGAAAACAAAACTTAAAGGAGGCAGCCCAAGCAGCAGCACCAAACTCCTACAGCAGCTCTGACAGCAAAGTTGATAGTAACATAACTCCATCTTCAGGCATTCCTCATGAAAGGCCTCTTCAACATCTTAGATCTTCATCCCCAAGCTCTAGCAAGCTCCACCAAGAAAGATTTGTTATTGAGATCAAGTTATAATGAATGGAACCTAGTGAAAACCAAAGGAAATCACTAGAGACCATCATCTGCAAAGAAGGGTATCCTCAAAAGTTCTACTCTTTAAGGCATACAACTTATCCCTCCAAGGGAGAGATGGGCTTCCTTAAGAGGACTTTGAATCATAGGATAGAATGGAAGCAAACAAAGCATTCCATGTTTGAGGAAAGATATGAACTAAGTCTAAAAAGCTCTTCCTAAAACCCTAATTCTTAAGCTTCTGACAAGCATCCACAAGGTGATGAATTCTCCAACTCCAAGCTCCTTCAAGCTATCCAAAGCAACTCCAATGCCTCCCACAGCTCCACCAAGGAGAAACCAAACCAAAAGCCAAAGCACAATGGCTAACCAAGTTGAACAAGTCAAACAATCAAGGGAGAAACCCACAAACATCACACCAATTGCAAAATACAAATAAAATGCAAAAATAGATCATAAAATCCTAATTAAATTTCTAAGGGGAACCTAAGCCTATAACCAATACCCCATATAAATCCCAGGACCTAAATCAAACACTAAGTCCCCAAACTATGCCCTAAACTACAACTAGTTGTTTTGAAACCCTAAATCTAACACTCCTTATGTTCACCACTCAAATTGGCCGAAAATTTATTCCCAAAACTATGATAACGTTTCTAATGGTACATGCTTCTCTAAGCTAACTAATCCAACAAGAATCAACTCAAAATCATGCACCAATGATTCACAATAAAATCAACAAAATCATGCATCAACCATATTCAAAAATAAAGCAATTAAACTATAAAAAATGCAATTAAATTCTAAAATGCATGAATAAGTAATTTATTAATCCTATAAAATTCTAGAGTCTCTAAGGAGTCAGGGGAAAAAAACCTCACTTAAAAAGAGTTAATTTTCTATTTATTATGATTTAATTTCTAACTATATGCAAAACATGAAAATAAAAGAAATCACATAAAAATAAGAAAAATCAAATTAAATTGAAAAAGGCATGAAAATGGGATTTATTAATTTCAGAAAATCACAATTAAATCCAAGATCATGGAGATATTTTTAAAATATTTTTTGGATCAAAATTGGATTTAATATGGATTTTAGAAATCAAATGGAATAAAAGAAAATACTAAAATGATTAAAAGAAAATAAAAAACTGGATTAAACATGAGCCAATGGATCAGAAGACTGGTAGTCAAATCCCACGCTCCAGAGCGCGTCCATGTGAGGGTCCAGTCACCAGCTGACTGGATAAATGAAACGCTGCGTTTAGCAGTCTAAGTCAGCCAAATCAAAAACAAGTCGTGGTCGTTGGATGAGTTGAAAGAGTCAAGGTCCAAGCAAGATCCAACGTCTAAGAGGTCGTCTCCTACCTCTGAACTCAGGTGAGGCCCACTGTTCAGGTGTGGTGGTCCGATGATCTTCTCCGGCGGAGTGGCGGTTGCAGGTGACCAAATCAGAAACTTCTTATACCGAACTTGATCAGAAAACCACGAGGATCTCAAATCTCCAATCCATTTCAACCAACTCTCAACAGAAATTGAAACACGAATCAAAGTTCAGAGGGTGTCACAATTTCAAACATCACCATTTGCTAAATTGAATCCACAGAAATGATCACCATCCTTCAGTGATCATCATGAGCTATATATCTTGATTTGAAACCTTAAGATCGTGCATAACCGTCCTCTAACAGAAATTCATCATCAACCCTAATTGTCACTAACCAACTCCAAACCAATCCAGAAACGTTCCCTAATCATCCTAGGTCCTAACCACATGTTGTCGCTTCCACGAAAATAAGGTGCCGGCAAAACAGAAGAGTCGCCACCTTTCGTTATTTATCCCTCGGAGCGGGAAAGGAAACGATCGGAAAAACCTGACGAAGAAGGGTAAGACAAGGTCATCGCAACCGTTGTCTGGGTTCGGGAGTCGGTTACGCAAGGGGAAGGTATTAGCACCCCTCACGTCCGTCGTACTCGACGGGATCCACGCTTATTGTGTTTACTGGACGAGTTGGTTTATCTATCTACCTATCAAGGCTGGTCTGAAAAGAAAAGAAAATGACTCGGCAAAACGTCGCACTTTATGCCTACGTATTCTCATCAGAGAATGAGAAATCAGAGTCAACGTAGTTCGACCTACGACGGGTTGCAGGGAAGGTAGCTCGCCAATACATCAGTATTGTGCCTACGTACTCTCAACGGGTATGAGAGATCAGAGCTTACGTAGTTCGGGATACTACGCATTACAGGAATTCAGATTCATCTATTTTATCGAGTAGGGTTAAACAACAGTTCCAGCAGTGAGAGACAAAGCCTGTTTGCGTTGGCGCTGAAGTTTAACGACACTCTTTTCTTCAGAAAAGTTCCTTGAATTATGGGCCCACGGGGCAAAAAGGTTTGAAGTTCGTTTTCTGTCTTTTACGAAAGAAGTGTTTTTTATTGTGTTTGCAATTTCAATCGCACTAAAGACTATGACCTGAGAGTGAATGCGTCGCATGTCACCCAAAGGGTGCCACACTAAACATCCAGACTGTGGAAAAGAAACTCTCCCACAATCCTTTCTCATATAGCTTAAGGCTCGTAACATACGAAAGAAATCATTCATGATTATTGTATCTTAAGTTGTTTTGAGATAAGAAGAGAACAGGCTCAACTATGGGAAACTATCAAGTCCTACTGTTGTCATGCCAAGGATTCATCCTATGGTTGAGGTTTGAAACAGGGAACTCCTAGAAGTTATCATGCGTAGGTTTCAACCTAAAGTTCTATCATCACTTCCTTATCAAAGGAAATGAGAGTCCTAAGGGATCATGTCAATGATAAACAGAAACAGATAAAGCATCAGCTTAAACAGTAAACAGCAATACAGTAAAATGCATGCAATGCAAGTGAGGGAGGAAATGTGTGTGGGGCAGCAGCCTCCACAAGCTCATCTCAACCTCAAGCCAGAATGAATAACAGTAATCACACTGAGATAACAACATGCTATCAAGCAGAATACAGTAAACTGCAATCATACAGAAGAAATAAAATGCTATCAAGCAAAATAAACCACATGGGCAAGGGAGCAGGGCTCTACCGAATACCCGCAAGCAAAGCCATACAGTAACAATACAAGCAGAGGGACAAACTCAACCTCTAGTGCAATCATGCTCCTAGCTTAAATCTAGTCTATATATAGACTTATTCTAATGCATCAAGCAAGTCAAACAAGGCATATCAACAATACAGAGAAGAAACAGACAAGAAAGCAGATCAACTCCTCTCTCAACTCAGAGCCTCAGCTCTTCTGACAGCACCTCAGTCTTCAGACTTCAACCACCTTTGACAAATATCAATTTGCTTTTCCAGGTTTCAATCCATCAACATAAGTTTCAACTTATTCTCTCTTCTCTAAGCTTCAGCTCCTTAATCAGTTCCACCTTCAGGCTTCATTCTTAACCACAAGTATCAACTTGATTCCTTCAGGATCTCCAAGCTTCAAAATAAGTATCAACTTATCCTCTGTTCTTCAAGCTTCAGCTCTTCTGTCAATCTCAATTGAATCCTCTTCATAAGTATCAACTTAGTCTTCAAGCTTCCAAGCTCTTTTTGCTTTACCAGTCTCAACTTGGTCTTCTCTCCTTACAAGCTTCAGCTTCTCAGCATGGTCTTCAATCATCTGGAAATGTCAACCTCATCCTTCAGTCTTTACTAGATCTTCTTTGGGTCTTCAAGTATCAACCTGCTCTTCTTGCTCTTCAAGCCTTAGCTGAAATGGCAATGCTCAGGGAATCATCCTATTCCATACTCTTCAATGAAGTCTTCATCTTCAAACTCAAGCCCAACATCTTCCAAGATACTCAAACCAGAAGAAATCACTTAACTGGATAAGCTAGGATATTAAACTGCTTATTGACCACCCAAGGTGACCTATAAGGGTTTAACATTAAAAGAATGGTTCCCTCAAAGGTTCTACTTCCTAGGTACCATCACTTATCCCTCCAAAGGAGGGAGGTGAATACCATGGAAGGACCTTGAATCATGGGGAAGAATGGAGGTGAAAGATACCATCCATGTTTAAGAAAGAAATTAACTAAGTCTAAGCTCTACTTAATTCCTAACCCTAAAACAACAACAAAACAAACAAGTCTTCAAGCTCTCAAGCTCCTTCTTCAATCCTCAAGTCTTCTACTATGCTCCTCCATGCTCCACAAAGCAAGACCAAGCCCACCAAGCTGACAAAGCAAAGCAAAGCAAAATACAAGCCCACAAGGGCAACACAAACAACAATCAACTACAAAAATCAATTTAAAATAGTATACTATTATATTAAAATCTAATATAATTCCTAGGGGATCCTCTATACCTACCCTTAATACCCTATAAGCCCCAATATCTATCTTGACCTAGAAACCCAAAATTCTAGTGTTATTGTGGACCTATGTTAAGGATTGACCTAATTCTATACAACCTAAAGTCATCTAATCAAAACTAATCAAAACTTAATCACAAAATTATGGAATAAATCCAGAGGGTAGATAAAGTCCTAATATAACTATCCTAAAAAGAATGGTTCAAAAATTCAAAGGGAACTAGCTAAACAAAATTCTACAAATCTATGCATCAACATAAAAAGGAATTAAAAAGCTATTAAAAGAGAAAATACACAAAAAATATTAAAAATGCATGAAATGCAAATGTTATGATTTTATAATTTTTGAGACATCAATGTGAAATAGGAGCAAAAATCCCCATGTAAAAATCATCATTTTTCTATTTAATATGATTTTTCAAAGATTAAAATAAAATGGAGAAAAAGAAAATAAAATGTGAAAACATTGGTGCAGATAGCAATGCCAGACAGTTCAAATCATGGTTGGGCTTAAAACGGGGGTGCAAACAATAACTGCGCTAGGCCCAATTTCGAATCAGAAATTAAATCAAAAAATACAAAGAAAAAGAAAAAAAGCACGGTGCATTTAGTAAAGAAAAGCAGTTCATTATCCAGATGGGCCATGAGAGGGGGTGGGCATAGCAAGTATCAACTTAAGCCCAAACAAGAAATTAAATGATACGCTGCGTTTTGGTGTGTCTTCAGACTTCTCTTCAAACACGAAATTAAATCACAGCCCTTAGATCCAAGTCCAGTCAATGAGTCCACTCTCCATCCAACGGCCATAGCATTGTCTTCTTCCTCCAGCCATGAGAATGGAGGGAAAACTCCATAGTTGCAGAGCTCGAATCCCTAACTCGAACTCTATCCAAACTCAACCAAAATCCATGGTTCAAAGCCCTAATCCGTTCTAAATTTCATGCTGATCACAACCATAGCCTTAGAATCAATTGAAATGCCCTCAATCTCTAAACCCGATCCAAGATTAAAACTATGCTGAAATCTCAACTCTAACCATTCTTGAAATTAAAGTGATCAATCTCTTCCTCATGCTACACTGGTCAATTCTTGCTATTATACCACGATTATCTCTCAAGATTAAGCAAGTTATGGTGGTAAACAGAAATGGTGTCACTATCTTGAACATCACCAAATACTCTCAAACTTCCCAGAATTCATCTCCTACTTGTCTCTAACCATTCTAACCTAACAAATCTAACTAATTATGCTTAAATTAAGGTGTAGAAGAAAAGTTACATACCTGTCAAATCTTGAATATCAGATAGGTTAAACCTCCACTTCAACCTCTCAAACTCTTCAGAAACACTCCTTGATTGATGTTAAAGCTTCTGTTTGCAAAAGATTTGATCAAGAAAGCTTGAATCTCCAAATCCGATTGTGACTTGCAGCCTCCAAAATCCAAATGCTAACTCTTCAATTCTTCATGATCTTGCCCTCAATTTGGTATGCACACATTCAGTATGATCAATGGAAGGTGTTGAGATTGAAAGAAGCAATGGAAATAGTGTGGAAAGTAGAAATTGATTTCAACTTGCAATGGAAGCAATTGAAATGGCTATCTCACTCTCCTCTCTAATCTCTCACCAACCTTGCATCTGAGCAAGTTCTAATCCATATATAGGATGATTCTAAACCATCCAGAACTTTCTGGAATCATCCAATGAGAATTTGAGATTCTCTTGTCATGAGTTTTTGATTTCAACTCATCTCACATGCCATCTCATGCCATGCCTCTTGCAGCAACTTGTTCTGACCTGAAAATCTCCTTAGATGAGATACATGACATGTTAGGATACTTTGCTAGCTTGTGTATTGAGTTTCCTTGTGTTTTGCATATGTACCTTAATATGCAAGCAATCATTTTCCAAAGCAAGTCCATGATCTAAACCTCAAATCAAAAATGTGGCTGAACCATTGTTTTTAAAATGTTTTCTAGAGTCAAAATGACCTATTACATGCCATGGTTTGGATGTGTAGCTTGGAAATTTCAATTTCCAACTTTGACTTATTTAACTTATGCCTCCATTTTAGGTCATTTTTACCATTTTGAGCTACAAGCCTTTTCAACATCTCATGACCTCCTTACCAGCCTTAAAAAAATCATTTTGAGCAAGTCTGATGTTGAAGATTTTTCCATTTGAAGCTTGGAACTAGGAGTTATGGCCTTATGCTTGAAATGACCTGTAATCTCCAAATGACCAAAATGCCCTTGACTTGTCAAAGCCATAACTTGAGTTCTACAAATCCTATCAAGGACTTCTAGTACTCTCTAGAAAGCTAAGAAGATGAGGAACAACATTCATGTTGACCAAAAGTTCATAGGAATCATCCTTCTTGGGCAAAAGTTGGATGCAAGTTGGGTGACTTTCAAGGCCCCAGATTCACATACCTCAGATGACCTGTAACTTGTCAAAGTCATAACTTGAGCTCTAAAAATCCTATAAAGGACTTATAGTACTCAAATTAAAGCTAAGAACAAGCTCTACAACATTCATGTCGGGTTAAGATGAGATGGCACTCACATCTTGAGCTTAACTGCCTTGAAGATAGGGGTCAAACTAGGGGATTTTACACTGTCAAGCCTTAGAAACCCTAGCTTGAAACTTCTCAAACTCTTCAATCATGATGAGTTGATCTTGGAATCATCCTTATAACATCTCAATGCATCAATCCATGATCACATGGCTCTTGGATTAGGTCTCAACCCTCTCTAAATCATCAGTTGACCCAGTCAAACCCAAATTATACCACTCATGGCTGAGTCTTCTTATTCTTGTACAATGACCTCTCTAGGCTTCATGATGGCTTTCAAGACATCTCATAAGCTCTCTCAAAGCTTCAAGTCCATCCTCATAGCTTCAGAATCATCTGAGGAGCTCCCACAACTCTCAAGTTAGGAGGCACACAACCTTGGTTTCAACCAATCTCTCTGAGGATCTCTTAACTTCTCTGACAAAGATATCAACCCTTGAACACTTGAATAACCTTCTTGGCTACTTCAAAGTCTTAATTGGTACTCATACCTCTTGATCTCCTGCATACATGTCAATGAAATGCAAGTGATAATGCTAATGTGAATGAGATGAACCACAAGCTAGGTAAAGAAATGTTGGTCAAATTTTGGGGTGCAACAGCTGCCCCTATTCAAACGGCTTGGACCTGACTGGGTGAGAAGCGAACGACTCTCAACCAATCAAGGTGCGAGACGGTTGAATACCGACAAACCCGAAAATTTTCCAACTGCACAAGTACACGGTACTCTGACGGGAACAAATCTTCAAAAACTGAAATATTAGCTGCACGGCAACTAGCTGGGGGATTGGTCAGACGGTAACCGGTAATACATGATCGATCATGCCATCAGGCATCGAGATTCCTCGTGACTCGTCATGTCAACAATCAGGTTAGTCATGCCGTCGGGCATTCAAAGAAAACTTTCGGGCGTCCTCCGGACTCCATCAGTAAGTCGGGAATGGAATTCTCGGTCAATCATGAACCAATTGGGGATATCCAAACTTCTGCCATCAGGCACTCCGCATCAGCTGAGAGAACTACTTCGTTAACACGGTCGGACTTCAATCATCAAGTCTTCAGGGGAAGTTTCAACTTTGCTATTCAGAAACCTGCTGGGGATGGCGCACCTCCGCTGGGGATTCTGGAGAACTATCAAGTAACTCTGCTTCCGGGATCCAGGAATCATTCTGGATGAATCAACTCTCTGAGGACTTCAAGAATCATCTTGGACAAATAACTCTGCCGGGGACTTCAAGAATCATCCTGAACCGATAACTATGCCGGAGATTTTAGGAATCATCCTGAGCAAATACCCTGTCGGGGATTTCAAGCATCAACTTGAGCAACCGATTCTGGCGACTGCACTGGGGATTTTAAGAATCATCTTAAGCAAACGGCCTTGCCGGGGAATTCAAGAATCATCTTGAGCGAGAAGACTTCGCTGGGGACTTCAAGAATCATCTTGAGCAATCGACTCCGTTGGGGAGAATTCAAGAATCATCTTGAGCAATCAATTCTGCGGTGGAGCACCTGCAAAACAAGAACGGTAACAACCTAGATCATGCTTATTATGCATATGCTTCGGCAATGGCGCAATGCTCCACACGGTGGAAATGCTACGCGTTTACGATAAATGCTATGTAGCCATGCAAAATGATGCGATCCCGTCAGCAAAATAAATGCTGAAGGGAGAATCCTCCTGTCAAGGAGAAAGAACCACTCTGGTGGAGAGGAGGAGTCATCCTGCCGAGGAGAACAAGTCACGCCAATCTCAATCGAGCGCTGCGGGGAAGTGAACTTCAGTTGACTGCTGTAGGGGGATGAAGCTCTACGAGAACCTGGACCTGCTGAGGGAAAGCGATGTCAATCGCGGGAAGCATCAGCTATTCAACATTCTACTGGGGAAAACCAATCATGGCCTGAGCGGTTTCCAAGGACTCGGCTCTCTTGGGGATCTGCAAACTCGGCTGAGGAAGAAGAAATCAATCTGCTTGCTGGGGAGAGTACGACTCTGTGGGGAATCTCAATTCCGCTGGGGACTTCAGTCTTGAACCATCAATTGCTGCACACTTCAGCGCGACTCAGCGGGGGAGATGACGCTCCTTCAGGATGCATCTGGTCGGGGAGAGAATCTTCTCTGCTTGGAGATACACATCAATGCTCATGATCTCGTGTTCAGACATTGCAGGGAGAGGCTGATGAACTTTGCTGGAGAAGGAGGAATCATCCTGCTTGGGGATGCGCACGGTGCATTGTCTAGTACACGCTACACCTGTAACAACACAAACAGACAAGATACCCTTCTCAAAGGGACCTATCAAGGTTATCATCTCGTGACAATGTTTAAGTAATTCATTGTTTCAACAATCAGTGGCCTAGGCCAGTAAGTTTATGTATGCGCATTTTATCAAAAACATCGGCGTTCTTTTTCGCAAACAAAACAGATAAATGCTAAACAGACAAACATAATTGCTGAATAGTATACATTTTATTGATAACGAACCCTTAAATGGGCAAAAATGTTTTACAACAGATGCAAGCCCCTGGGATGAGGAAGCCGCGCAAAAATAAAACATAAATATACATCAGTATATACAAATGTCGGCAACGAGGCGTAGACGAACACCATGAGTTGATCCCTCTATGACCCAGACCCACTCGACTTCGATACTCCTCCGACGCTTCAGCTTCAGAAGAGATTGATTCAGATAAACAGCCCTCAGGTCTTCCAAACCACTAAACAAATAAATTCCACACGCGGAACGCAGTCATTTGCTTTTTCAAATCCCTAACTTTTGCGTGAACCGCCCTTTGCGGGTTTTCAGTTCACCGGGATACCCTTTTTTTCCAAAGTCGCCCATCCGGGTTTTCGACTTTGCGGGTGTACATTTTTTCAATTTATATCCCTAATTTTTGCCCGAACCTTTTCCTTTTTTATGGTTTGCCGGGATGCCCCATTTTTGCCTGGACTCTCTTTTTACTGTCCAGTGGGTCGCTTTCAAGCAAAGTATTTTCTAACTGCGTCCGCGTTCACCGGGGATGCAAAATCTTCACCATCCATCGTGGATAACAACAAAGCTCCTCCCGAGAAGACCTTGCTGACGACGTACGGACCTTCGTAATTCGGAGTCCACTTGCCCCGGTGATCGGAGTGTGGAGGAAGAATCTTCTTCAGGACGAAATCACCTGTCTGAAAGCTCCTAGGACGCACCTTCTTATCATAAGCTTTCTTCATTCAGCTTTGGTACAGACGACCATGCGCAATCGATGCTAACCTCTTCTCGTCCATCAGGCTGAGTTGGTTCAGTCGGTTTGTAATCCATTCTGCCTCGTCGAGTTTCACATCACCCAAAACTCGCAAAGAAGGGATCTCCACTTCTAGCGGTATGACAACTTCCATACCGTACACCAAGGAGAAAGGAGTTGCCCCGGTTGACGTACGTACCGTCGTACGATAACCGTGCAATGCAAATGGCAGCATCTGGTGCCAATCTTTCTAGGTCACAACCATCTTCTGAACAATCTTCTTTATGTTCTTATTGGCCGCTTCAACGGTGCCATTCATCTTCGGACGGTAAGGAGATGAGTTGTGGTGTTCAATCTTGAAACTCTGGCACAACTCCTTCATCATCTTGTTATTCAGATTCGAACCATTGTCAGTAATGATCCGCTCGGGAATTCCGTAACGACAGATGATGTCCCTCTTTATGAATTTAGCCACCACCTGCTTGGTCACATTAGCATATGAGGCTGCCTCCACCCATTTGGTGAAGTAGTCGATAGCTACTAGAATGAAGCGATGACCGTTAGATGCAGTGGGCTCGATCTTGCCTATCATGTCGATGCCCCACATGGAGAACGGCCACGGGGAGGACATGACATTTAACGGGCACAGCAGCACATGAACTTTATCAGCATAAATCTGGCATTTATGACATCTCTTCGCGAATTTAAAGCAATCCGATTCCATCGTCAGCCAGTAATATCCTGCTCTCAGGATCTTTCTCGTCATGGCATGCCCGCCGGCGTGCGTACCAAATGTGCCTTCATGGACTTCTTCCATGAGCATACTCGCCTCTTTCTCATCTACGCATCTGAGTAGCACGAGATCGTGGTTTCTTCTATACAGAACTCCATCAGGATTGAGATAAAAATTTTCAGACGGTCTCCTCAGAGTCTTCTTATCCTGGGTTGACGCTTCCGCAGGATACTCCTTAGTCATAAGGAAGGTCTGGATGTCATGGAACCATGGCTTGCCGTCGGCGGCTTCCTCGATTGCAAAGACAAATGCAGGTCTATCAAGACGAGAAAGGACAATCCTTGGAGCTTCATTCCAAAAATTGACTTTATATATCGAAGCCAACGTGGCTAAGGCATCAGCCATCTGATTTTCAGCCCTGGGCACATGATGGAGTTCCACTCGATCAAAGAACGGAAGCAGCCTTCTGGCATAGTTCCTGTACGGCACCAAATTCGATTGATGAGTCTCCCACTCCCCTTTAATCTGGTTGATCACAAGCGCCGAGTCACCATATACGTCTAGGTTCTTGATTCTCAAATAAATTGCCTCTTCTAGACCCATAATGCATGCTTCGTACTCCGCTTCATTATTGGTGACTGGAAACGTCAGTCTCGCAGTGAACGGGATATGGGATCCGTGGGGAGTTGTGATGATCGCCCCGATGCCACTTCCGTAAGAATTAACCGCCCCGTCGAATATCAATTTCCACTGGGATTTCCTATCTGGCCCCTCGTCGGGCAACGGTTCGTCGTAATCTTTCGCTTTGAGAAACATGATATCCTCATCAGGGAATTCAAATTTCATCGGCTGGTAATCCTTGATCGGCTGTTCGGCGAGGTAATTAGACAATACGTTTCCCTTAATGGCCTTCTGGGAAACATACTGAATATCATATTTCGTCAACACCATTTGCCATCTGGCAATCCTGCCCGAAAGAGCTTGCTTCTCGAAGACGTACTTGATCGGATCCATCTTCGAAATTAGCATGGTGGTGTGATTGAGCATGTACTATTGTAAACGTTTGGCATCCCAGGCTAGTGCACAACACGTCTTCTCCAGCATCGAGTAACGAGATTCACAATCTGTGAACTTTTTACTCAAGTAGTAAATGGCATGCTCCTTTCTGCCCGTCTCGTCGTGCTGACCGAGAACACACCCCATACTATTCTCAAGAACTGTTAAGTACATGATTAGTGGCCGTCCAGCCACTGGGGGTATCAAGATTGGAGGTTCCTGAAGATACTGCTTTATCTTGTCGAATGCCTTCTGGCAATCCTCATTCCAGGTAATCGCCTGATCTTTCTTTAAAAGCTTGAACATCGGTTCACACGTGGACGTGAGCTGAGAGATAAACCTTGCAATATAGTTTATTCTGCCCAGGAAACCACGAACTTCTTTTTTTGTTTTCGGCACTGGCATTTCTTGTATCGCTTTTATCTTCGCAGGATCAACCTCGATGCCTCTTTCGCTCACGATAAACCCCAGTAACTTTCCGGACCGTACTCCGAAAGTACATTTGTTAGGATTCATCCTCAACCTGAACTTCCTAAGCCTCTCAAAAAGCTTCAGCAAATTGACCAGATGTCCCTCCTCCGTTTGGGACTTCGCAATCATGTCATCAACATAGACTTCAATCTCATGATGAATCATGTCATGAAACAAAGTAACCATAGCTCGTTGGTAAGTGGCCCCTGCGTTCTTCAGACCGAAAGACATTACCTTGTAGCAAAATGTTCCCCAGGGAGTGATAAACGTCGTTTTCTCCATGTCCTCCGGCGCCATCTTGATCTGATTGTAACCGGAGAAGCCATCCATGAACGAAAACACGGAGAACTGGGCTGTATTGTCGACCAACACATCAATACGAGGCAACAGGAAATCATCTTTAGGGCTCACCCTGTTCAAATCCCGGTAATCGACGCACATGCGTACCTTACCATCCTTCTTCGGTACAGACACTATGTTGGCGACCCACGGAGGGTAAGTAGTGACCGCTAAGAAGCCAGCATCAAGTTGTTTCTGCACTTCTTCTTTGATCTTAACGGCCATATCTGGTCTCGTCCTCCTAAGCTTCTGCTTGAAGGGAAGACAATCTTCTCGCAGCGGCAAGTGGTGGACCACGATGTCAGTATCAAGTCCGGGCATATCTTCGTATGACCAAGCAAAGACGTCACTATACTCTCTCAGCATCTCGACCAATCTCTGCTTGACATCACTCTGCAATGCAGCCCCTATCCTGACGTTTCTGACGAGTTCTTCAGAACCCAGATTCACGATCTCGATCTCCTCTTCATGAGGCAGAATAACTTTCTCCTCTTGTTTCAACAAGCGGGCCAACTCTTCAGGAAGGTCTTCGTCTTCATCAATCTCTTATTCGGCTTGATATATCGGGCAATCGAAGTCGAAGTGAGCCGTAGAAGGTCCAGAGTCGATGTCATCTGTCATGTGGATCCTGCAATAACAAGGGTTAAGTTTAAAACAAGGATGTGCAGGTTAGCACAAACCCCATTGCCATTTTATTGTTTTTCAAAACAAATATAAAACAGGAATAACAGAGATCACAATATTTGAATACGAAGGAAAACGCCTTTGATTTATTAACAAAATGCATGTACATAATCCAACAAGGCCCTGACAATAAAACCACTATGCCCCGGGTAAGACATAGGGTTGTACAATGATTGGAAAAAGTAAATCATTACTCTTCGCTTGTCATCTGGATGATATCCTTGACGGGCCAATTGTTGAGGCCCTCGCCTGGCTTGCTTGGCTGGATCCAAGAGACGAGGTCACAGTCGCTATCTCCGCTGTCTTCAGACACTGCGTTGATGCTTTCAAAAATCACTCCGCCACTGGTAAACTGGATCGGCCCTTTACCTCGAGACGCACTGCTAGAAGAAGAAGCTTCAGCTCCAGGAGAATATCCCAACCCAAACTTATCTTGCTTGTTAGGTATCTCCAGAATTCGCCCCCAGCCTGGGGTAGATCCGGCTTGGACAACGTCCCGAGCTTCCTTGAATGAGGAGAGAGTCATCTCTGGCTTTTCCGTGACTACAGGAGCTACGTCCTTCACTTTGACAGCTTCGAACGCTTGGCATAGAGTTTCATGGATTTCCACATACTTGAAGGACGACAAATGGCTCACCATTATGTCTTCCTCGCCACAAACGGTCACGATGCTACCTCTGACAGCATATTTGAGTTTCTGGTGCAACGTGGAGGTTACGGCACCAGCAGCATGGATCCACGGCCGGCCCAAGAGACAACTGTAGGAAGGCATGATGTCCATAATATAAAAGACCGCGTCGAACGTTTCCGGCCCGACTTAGATTGGCAGGGTCACCTCCCCGAAAACGTGGCGTTTAGTTCCGTCGAACGCCTTCACAACCAGATCACTGGGTGTGCAGATCACTCCACGAGTATCCAACTTCATTAATGCCTTCTTCGGAAGAACATTAAGTGATGAACCCGTGTCCACCAACACGTGCGACATAATCGTGCCCCTACACTCTATCGAGATGTGCAGGGCGCTATTGTGATTCCTCCCTTTTGGCGTCAGCTCTAGGTCAGTGAAACCTAGCCCATTTCCAGCATTTACATGGGCTACGACCTCTTCTAGCTGATTTACCAATATTTTCTGCGGTACATATGCGGCGTTCAACACCTTCAGTAGCGCGTTGCGGTGTGCTTCAGAACACAGCAACAAGTTCAGGATGGAAATCTTCGAGGGCGTCTGATGCAGATGATCTACAATCTTGTAGTCACTCTTTTTAATCAGCCGCATAAACTCCTCGACGTCTTTAACAAGCAAGTCTTTTTCTGCCCCACACGGGATCTCTTCAACGACTTTACTTTTACCTTTATCAGCCGCATCAACTCTGACTGCTCTATCCGCCACGACCTCTGGTGGTGCAAACACTCTTCCGCTGCGAGTGATACCACTGATTCCCGCAAGGTTCTCCCCAGTCGACCCAAACGGTTCTAGCTCCAACTTCTGTCCGTTGCAGTAGACTTCTTCCCCATAATGCCATGGGACAGCATTAGTGCTTTCGAAGGGTATCGGCCCAGCTCGGGTGATGGTAATTGTGGGCAGTCTGGGCGCAGAAATAGTTATCGTCCGGCGAGGGATGGTGATGGTGGCGACCTCATCGGCTTGCTTCAGCACTACCTCTCCTGACCCACTTTCAGCCCTCCGGCTAAACTGCAGAATCCCTTCAGTCATCAGACTTTGAATTCCTTCTACCAACTGCTCACATCCATCAGGACGTGTGGCACAGTCCATACATAACTCTCCGCAACCTGGAAAGAACCCTCTTTTCATCAGCTTAGCTTTAACGAAGCTAAGCGGCATCTTCAGATCTCTGACGTCAGTCAACAAATCCGAACCCTTGTCTTCGATAATGGCGTTCACTCCGCCTCCCCTATGATTCGGCATAGGATTCTTCGTGACATTTGGCACATTATCGGAGAAGTTGATGATCTTGGCATCCACCATGTCCTGCACCTTATGCTTGAAGGCTTTGCAGTTCTCTATTGTGTGGCCTGGTGCCCCTGAGTGGAACTCACAAGTGGCATTTGCGTCATAACCTGGCGGAGGTGCCCCTGTCAAGGGAGCCAGCGTCCTCTTCTGGATCAACTGTAGCTGAAGCAAAGTCTGCAAGAGTTGCGCGTACGACATGGGCGGTGTCTCGAGGTGACGGTTTGACAAAGTTGCCCGATTCTGGTACTTTCTGTATCCCTGTTGATTCGGTTGCTGCTGCTGCTGCTGTGGAACTGCCGGGATAGTTATACTGGCCACCTGCTGGTGAGGACCTTTACCCTTCCTTCGAGCGTTGGTCACAGCGCTCGCTTCTCCTTCCCGTCTTTTGCCAGCATAAGGTTTCTTTCCGCCTCCCCCAGCTGAGGGTGACTCACCTTGAATTTTCCCGATCTTGATCCCATTTTCGACGTGCTCACCCGTGATAATGAGATCTGAGAAGGTTCCAGACATGCCGCTGACCAACTTCTCGTAGTAAACCCCTGGGAGGGTGGCTACAAACATCTGCACGAGCTCACGTTCAACCATCGGCGGCTGAACCCTGGCTGCCAACTCACGCCACGGCTGGGCGTATTCCTTAAACCCTTCATTGTTCCTCTGCGACAGATTCTGCAGCTGGACTCGGTTCGGGGCCAAGTCGCTATTGTATTGGTAGTGGTGCACAAATGCTTCAGCAAGATCCTTCCACGTGCGCACACTAGTAGGCTCCAGACTCATGTACCACTCAAGGACGACCCGGAAAGACTATCTTGGAAGAAGTGCATCAGCAACTTCTCGTCATCGGAATGAGCAGACATTTTTCTGTAGTACGATCTCAGGTGGACGCGAGGGCAAGTGGTGCCCTTATACTTTTCAAAGTCAGGTACCTTGAACTTGGGAGGCACCTTGAAATCAGCAATTAGTCCCAACTTGGACATATCAACGCCCAAAGTATTCTGATTCTCAATATCTCTCATCTTATCTTCAAGTGCCTTGAATCTAAGCCGTGCTTCAGCATTCAGCTCCCCTTCATCACCTCTCTGAGAGAACACATCGTCCTGACGATCCTCTAGCCATGGCTGAGGCCCAAAGAGATTCCCGACACCTGCATCGCCGTTGCCCAGCCCGATATTGACATTTGCTCCCAGACTCCCATTGCCGACGCTCGTCGTATTGAGTCCGATGTTGGCCATCACATTGCCGTTGGCACTGCCGTTTCCCCCGGTCACGGGAACACCATTTTGTGGAGTTTCAACTGGTGGAAGAGTAGGCACAGTCCCACCATGGAGTACGCCATTACTATCAACCCAAGAAATCAAAGGCTGAACCAAGGTTCTGAGCTGATCCTGGCCATTGGCGACCGCTTGCATGAGCTCCATGAAGCAATCCATTCTTTCGCGGAGTTCCTGAACATCAGTTTGCACTTGCTCCATGATCCTGGTCTGATTAGCTCTAGTCGGATAGCGGTGAATAGGTCTCTGATCAATCCTGGAACCACCTGAAACAACCTGGAAAACACAAAAGGGTTAGGAAAAACAACAAAGTGCCCATTATGCAAATGCTTCATGCAAATGCAAACGTGTGTCTGTGCGTTAGGGAGATCTCCCCCGATCCTAGTGCCTGAGTGCCAGTGCTGATAATAAGAAGAAGTCTGAGTCCAATCATGGAAATAACAATCTCATATATAAAGAAAGCCCATCAGGGCAGTATGCAACATCAGCGAGTACAAGATGAATCAACAGTGTGACCTCAGCCAACATGCCTGGTGATGGTCAGCATGCAACAATGATCAAAACAAAAGGAATACAAATAGTCAAGTACGGCCACGGGCGCGATACTCTTCTAACAACTCCTTCGTTTCTGGATGATCAGGTAGAGTAAGTAACCCTTCGACGAGTAGTTCCCTCTGCACAATGGTGTACTGAAGTCCTTCTACCAAACCTTCCCATGCTCCTTCGCCGAAACAATCTTCTAACTTCCGCTTCTTGGACTCAAACGTCAGTTTGCGCTCCTTCAGGTTAGCAAGAGCCCTGTTGAGCTGGCCTTCAGCGGCGTATCTGCAAGCGGTTTCTTCATCAAACCTCTTCTCACTATCCTTCACCTGGGCTTCCAGCTTGGAGATCTGTAGCATCAGCTTATCCTCCCGCTCTTTCCTGGTGGCCAGGGAAGCCTTCCAGTGCTGGTTGAACTTGGATATCCTCCGATACGCTTCGTCCAAGTGCTGCTTCTTTGTAGCCAGTACGTCGTTGACAGCTTTGAAGTCCTGACCCATGCGTTCACGCTCGGCTATCTGCTTAGTCAGGTCCGTCCCTAGCCGGTTCACCAGCTTTGTTTGCCTTTTGAAAGAATGAACGGCTTCGTTCCTCTCGCTTCGGAGCTTAGCCAATTCTTTCTCCAGTTCCTCATTTGCCCGCTTCAATTCATCTCTCTCAGCTAACACCTGATTATGTTGCTGAATGGGCATGGTGGTAGGCTCTTCAATCATTGGAGGGCTTTCTGGCTTGGCATGAGGAAACGGCATCCCTATAGCATCTGCTCTGGCTCTGATCCAAGTCACATACGGAGGGTAGGCTTGGTTATTGCTTCTCCCCAGCAATGGTTTTCCTCGCTTACTGATGCCATTCCAGGCGCGCTGAAGCTTGGATAACAGATCCCCCTCTAGAAGACCAGTGAGGTACAGAGATTCCTGTACCTCTTCATCCTTCGGCGGAGGTCTCAAAACGTACGCGAACTGTCGGACCAGCAAAGACGGATTGCAATTGATACAGCCCTTCCTGCCTATCAAAGGCATGTTCGGAAACCCGCTGCAGCTGAAGATAATCTCGGTACCCAACCTGTCTCTGTCAAACCAGTCAATATCTTCTGCAAATAAACTAATCAGACGCTCGAACCACTCAGCTGTGGCTGCAGACGAAGCAAAGGGACCCCTCTTGGGTAAATGACTATCAAGCCATTTATAAAGCAAGGGTACACATCATGAGACATTCTTGCCCCTTCGGATCTCGTTTTTGTAGTGGACGGAATGGTAGACATCTCCTATCAAGGTAGGGACTGGATTCCCTGATGCAAAGATATGAAATGCGTCGAAGTCTACAAAATCGGGCATATTAGGGAACAAAATGATGCCATATATGCACAGAGCGAGGATGGCGTTGAACGCGACCCAACATCCGTCTTTGGCGCACTGCTGAGCCTTTCCCACTAAAAACTGCAAGGAGAAACCAGGAACCTTGTTCCAACTAGACAAAACCAACTCGGAGGCATCCAGATGAAGTGAAGGAGCTATACCAGCCAGATCAGGCTCAACATCCATATGGATAAAAGGCATCTGCCTCTTGATAGGTACACCTAGCAAATCAGCATATTCCTCTAGCGTGGGCGCGAGAACAAAATCCCGGAAAGTGAAACATCTCAACGGAGGGTCGTAGAATAGCAGCAGAGCGTGCAACCCATTCAACTCGAACGCAGAAGGTTTACGAACCAAACTGAGCAATTTGCCGTAAGATTTTCTGAACTCATCCCTCACAGAATCATCTGCTAAAGCTATCAAACCGGTCAGCCGAACCACATCAGGGGCAGGGAACTTGTAAGCCACGGTCTTCCTCAGAGAACCCATAACAATACAATAGGAGGCAAGAAATCCTGGATCGGGGAAAACGGTACCTGCAACACAGACACACGTTAATGAAATGCAAATGAGTATGCAAAGCAATGTAAAATGCAATCATGCAGCAGGAGATCAAGGCAACTGTGCTGTGGAGATTATGTATCAACAAAACCATAATCCTGCTCTATCAAGAACAACCACTGGATCTGATAAGAAGGAAACCCTGGTATCGGACCACAAATCTGCTCTGTCAAGAACACACACATAGGGCCATAAACCTGCTCTTTCAAGAACAAACATCTGATACAGGACCTCTGATACAAGACCAAAACTCTGCTCTGTCAAGAACAAATGTATGATAGTAAGGACCTCTGATACAGGACCAAAAATCTGCTCTGTCAAGAACACACATCTGATGACCAAAACTCTGCTCTGTCAAGAACAACCATACATCTGCTGATGAGATCCTCAGACCCCAATCATAAATCTTCTCTGTCAAGAACACACATATATATCTCTGAATATAAGGTCCTCTGATACAGGACTAAAGCTCTACTCTGTCAAGAACAAACATCTAATAATAAAACCCTCTGATCAAAACCTGCTCTATCAAGAACAAATACACATCTGATGATAAGATCCTCTGATCCCAATCAAAAACCTGCTCTATCAAGAACAATCATATATCTGCAGATGAGATCCTCAGATCCCAACAAAATGGATCCACTATCAAGAAAACCAGGTGGTCTGAAGGTCAAAGTTTCCTGCAATAAACCCAACCCTGCTCACAGGTATGGACCTAAACTGACTCAAGTTCGGCATCCTATGCGTTCATCAGCGTCACAGACATTCAAGAGGGGTGATACGATACCCAGAAGGTGTGGCATCACCAGCTCATGAAGCGGCCTCACTCGGCTGAATCACAAATGATCGGTCCCCAGAGTCGACAATCCTCCAAACCAACAACCGTCTCAACCCAAAGGGTTGAAAGGGAAGCCAACCGGGAGAACCTCGTCTGAGCGTGGATTTCATGAGACACTAGTGCCTGCAAAGCAAGCACGCGCCCACTAATTTCCACAACTAATGCTATGTTCACTCAAGCCTGGGTCTGGCTTCTCACTCATCAGAATGCCCCTCCCACAACAGCACAGATAATCATATCATACTAAAAATAAAGTGCGGGAAATAAAAATGCGATAAATAAACACAGCCTAACAAGTAATCATACAAGCGCTAGGATTGACTCTCACAGGGGACGTCGGATCCCCAAACTGACTCGCATACGGGACGTTGGATCTCAGGAAACTATGAAGTCCCCAGCAGAGTCGCCAGCTGTCGCTTCCGCGAAAATAAGGTGCCAGCAAAACAGAAGAGTCGCCACCTTTCGTTATTTATCCCTCGGAGCGGGAAAGGAAACGATCGGAAAAACCTGACGAAGAAGGGTAAGACAAGGTCATCACAACCGTTGTCTGGGTTCGGGAGTCGGTTACGCAAGGGGAAGGTATTAGCACCCCTCACGTCCGTCGTACTCGACGGGATCCACGCTTGTTGTGTTTACTGGACGAGTTGGTTTATCTATCTACCTATCAACGCTGGTCTGAAAAGAAAAGAAAATGACTCTGCAAAGCGTCGCACTTTATGCCTACGTATTCTCATCAGAGAATGAGAAATCAGAGTCAACGTAGTTCGACCTACGACGGGTTGCGGGGAAGGTAGCTCGCCAATACATCAGTATTGTGCCTACATACTCTCAACGAGTATGAGAGATCAGAGCTTACGTAGTTCGGGATACTACGCATTACGGGAATTTAGATTCATCTGTTTTATCGAGTAGGGTTAAACAACAGTTCCAGCAGTGAGGGACAAAGCCTGTTTGCGTTGGCGCTGAAGTTTAACGACACTCTTTTCTTCAGAAAAGTTCCTTGAATTATGGGCCCACGGGGCAAAAAGGTTTGAAGTTCGTTTTCTGTCTTTTACGAAAGAAGTGTTTTTTATTGTGTTTGCAATTTCAATCGCACTAAAGACTATGACCTGAGAGTGAATGCGTCGCATGTCACCCAAAGGGTGCCACACTAAACATCCAGACCGTGGAAAAGAAACTCTCCCACAATCCTTTCTCAGATAGCTTAAGGCTCGTAACGTACGAAAGAAATCATTCATGATTGCTGTATCTTAAGCTGTTTTGAGATAAGAAGAGAACAAGCTCAACTATGGGGAGACTATCAAGTCCTACTGTTGTCATGCCAAGGATTCATCCTATGGTTGAGGTTTGAAACAGGGAACTCCTAGAAGTTATCATACGTAGGTTTCAACCTAAAGTTCTATCCTCACTTCCTTATCAAAGGAAATGATATTCCTAAGGGATCATGTCAATGATAAACAGAAACAGATAAAAGCATCAGCTTAAACAATAAACAGTAATACAGTAAAATGCATGCAATGCAAGTGAGGGAGGAAATGTGTGTGGGGCAGCAGCCTCCACAAGCTCATCTCAACCTCAAGCCAGAATGAATAACAGTAATCACACTGAGATAACAACATGCTATCAAGCAGAATACAGTAAACTGCAATCATACAGAAGAAATAAAATGCTATCAAGCAAAATAAACCACATGGGCAAGGGAGCAGGGCTCTACCGAATACCCGCAAGCAAAGCCATACAGTAACAATACAAGCAGAGGGACAAACTCAACCTCTAGAGCAATCATGCTCCTAGCTTAAATCTAGTCTATATATGGACTTATTCTAATGCATCAAGCAAGTCAAACAAGGCATATCAACAATACAGAGAAGAAACAGACAAGAAAGCAGATCAACTCCTCTCTCAACTCCAAGCCTCAGCTCTTCTGACAGCACCTCAGTCTTCAGACTTCAACCACCTTTGACAAATATCAATTTGCTTTTCCAGGTTTCAATCCATCAACATAAGTTTCAACTTATTCTCTCTTCTCTAAGCTTCAGCTCCTTAATCAGTTCCACCTTCAGGCTTCATTCTTAACCACAAGTATCAACTTGATTCCTTCAGGATCTCCAAGCTTCAAAATAAGTATCAACTTATCCTCTGTTCTTCAAGCTTCAGCTCTTCTGTCAATCTCAATTGAATCCTCTTCATAAGTATCAACTTAGTCTTCAAGCTTCCAAGCTCTTTTTGCTTTACCAGTCTCAACTTGGTCTTCTCTCCTTACAAGCTTCAGCTTCTCAGCATGGTCTTCAATCATCTGGAAATGTCAACCTCATCCTTCAGTCTTTACTAGATCTTCTTTGGGTCTTCAAGTATCAACCTGCTCTTCTTGCTCTTCAAGCCTTAGCTGAAATGGCAATGCTCAGGGAATCATCCTATTCCATACTCTTCAATGAAGTCTTCATATTCAAACTCAAGCCCAACATCTTCCAAGATACTCAAACCAGAAGAAATCACTTAACTGGATAAGCTAGGATATTAAACTGCTTATTGACCACCCAAGGTGACCTATAAGGGTTTAACATTAAAAGAATGGTTCCCTCAAAGGTTCTACTTCCTAGGTACCATCACTTATCCCTCCAAAGGAGGGAGGTGAATACCATGGAAGGACCTTGAATCATGGGGAAGAATGGAGGTGAAAGATACCATCCATGTTTAAGAAAGAAATTAACTAAGTCTAAGCTCTACTTAATTCCTAACCCTAAAACAACAACAAAACAAACAAGTCTTCAAGCTCTCAAGCTCCTTCTTCAATCCTCAAGTCTTCTACTATGCTCCTCCATGCTCCACAAAGCAAGACCAAGCCCACCAAGCTGACAAAGCAAAGCAAAACAAAATACAAGCCCACAAGGGCAACACAAACAACAATCAACTACAAAAATCAATTTAAAATAGTATACTATTATATTAAAATCTAATATAATTCCTAGGGGATCCTCTATACCTACCCTTAATACCCTATATGCCCCAATATCTATCTTGACCTAGAAACCCAAAATTCTAGTGTTATTGTGGACCTATGTTAAGGATTGACCTAATTCTATACAACCTAAAGTCATCTAATCAAAACTAATCAAAAATTAATCACAAAATTATGGAATAAATCCAGAGGGGAGCTAAAGTCCTAATCTAACTATCCTAAAAAGAATGGTTCAAAAATTCAAAGGGAACTAGCTAAACAAAATCCTACAAATATATGCATCAACATAAAAGGAATTAAAAAGCTATTAAAAGAGAAAATACACAAAAAATATTAAAAATGCATGAAATGCAAATTTTATGATTTTATAATTTTCGAGACATCAATGTGAAATAGGAGAAAAAATCCCCATGTAAAAATCATCATTTTTCTATTTAATATGATTTTTAAAAGATTAAAATAAAATGGAGAAAAAGAAAATAAAATGTGAAAACATTGGTGCAAATAGCAATGCCAGACAGTTCAAATCATGGTTGGGCTTAAAACGGGGGTGCAAACAATAACTGCGCTAGGCCCAATTTCTAATCAGAAATTAAATCAAAAAATACAAAGAAAAAGAAAAAAAGCACGGTGCATTTAGTAAAGAAAAGCAGTTCATTATCCAGATGGGCCATGAGAGGGGGTGGGCATAGCAAGTATCAACTTAAGCCCAAACAAGAAATTAAATGATACGCTGCGTTTTGGTGTGTCTTCAGACTTCTCTTCAAACACGAAATTAAATCACAGCCCTTAGATCCAAGTCCAGTCAATGAGTCCACTCTCCATCCAACGGCCATAGCATTGTCTTCTTCCTCCAGCCATGAGAATGGAGGGAAAACTCCATAGTTGCAGAGCTCGAATCCCTAACTCGAACTCTATCCAAACTCAACCAAAATCCATGGTTCAAAGCCCTAATCCGTTCTAAATTTCATGCTGATCACAACCATAGCCTTAGAATCAATTGAAATGCCCTCAATCTCTAAACCCGATCCAAGATTAAAACTATGCTCAAATCTCAACTCTAACCATTCTTGAAATTAAAGTGATCAATATCTTCCTCATGCTACACTGGTCAATTCTTGCTATTATACCACGATTATCTCTCAAGATTCAGCAAGTTATGGTGGTAAACAGAAATGGTGTCACTATCTTGAACATCACCAAATGCTCTCAAACTTCCCAGAATTCATCTCCTACTTGTCTCTAACCATTCTAACCTAACAAATCTAACTAACTATGCTTAAATTAAGGTGTAGAAGAAAAGTTATAAACCTGTCAAATCTTGAATATCAGATAGGTCAAACCTCCACTTCAACCTCTCAAACTCT
The DNA here is from genome assembly GCA_963859935.3 of Lathyrus sativus. Lineage (NCBI taxonomy): Eukaryota > Viridiplantae > Streptophyta > Magnoliopsida > Fabales > Fabaceae > Lathyrus > Lathyrus sativus. The sequence continues at coordinate 118,867,637 of OZ012736.1, read as the reverse complement.
TCAGAAACACTCCTTGATTGATGTTAAAGCTTCTGTTTGCAAAAGATTTGATCAAGAAAGCTTGAATCTCCAAATCCGATTGTGACTTGCAGCCTCCAAAATCTAAATGCTAACTCTTCAATTCTTCATGATCTTGCCCTCAATTTGGTATGCACACATTCAGTATGATCAATGGAAGGTGTTGGGATTGAAAGAAGCAATGGAAATGGTGTGGAAAGTAGAAATTGATTTCAACTTGTAATGGAAGCAATTGAAATGGCTATCTCACTATCCTCTCTAATCTCTCACCAACCTTGCATCTGAGCAAGTTCTAATCCATATATAGGATGATTCTAAACCATCCAGAACTTTCTGGAATCATCCAATGAGAATTTGAGATTCTCATGTCATGAGTTTTTGATTTCAACTCATCTCACATGCCATCTCATGCCATGCCTCTTGCAGCAACTTGTTCTGACCTGAAAATCTCCTTAGATGAGATACATGACATGTTAGGATACTTTGCTAGCTTGTGTATTGAGTTTCCTTGTGTTTTGCATATGTACCTTAATATGCAAGCAATCATTTTCCAAAGCAAGTCCATGATCTAAACCTCAAATCAAAAATGTGGCTGAACCATTGTTTTTAAAATGTTTTCTAGAGTCAAAATGACCTATTACATGCCATGGTTTGGATGTGTAGCTTGGAAATTTCAATTTCCAACTTTGACTTATTTAACTTATGCCTCCATTTTAGGTCATTTTTACCATTTTGAGCTACAAGCCTTTTCAACATCTCATGACCTCCTTACCAGCCTTAAAACATCATTTTAAGCAAGTCTGATGTTGAAGATTTTTCCATTTGAAGCTTGGAACTAGGAGTTATGGTCTTATGCTTGAAATGACATGTAATCTCCAAATGACCAAAATGCCCTTGACTTGTCAAAGCCATAACTTGAGTTCTACAAATCCTATCAAGGACTTCTAGTACTCTCTAGAAAGATAAGAAGATGAGGAACAACATTCATGTTGACCAAAAGTTCATAGGAATCATTCTTCTTGGGCAAAAGTTGGATGCAAGTTGGGTGACTTTCAAGGCCCCAGATTCACATACCTCAGATGACCTGTAACTTGTCAAAGTCATAACTTGAGCTCTACAAATCCTATAAAGGACTTATAGTACTAAAATTAAATCTAAGAACAAGCTCTACAACATTCATGTTGTGGGTAAGATGATATGACACTCACATCTTGAGCTAAACTGCCTTGAAGATAGGGGTCAAACTAGGGGATTTTACACTGTCAAGCCTTAGAAACCCTAGCTTGAAACTTCTCAAACTCTTCAATCATGATGATTTGATCTTGGAATCATCCTTATATTATCTCAATGCATCAATCCATGATCACATGGCTCTTGGATTAGGTCTCAACCCTCTCCAAATCATCAGTTGACCTAGGGTTGACCCAGTCAAACCCAAATTATACCACTCATGGCTGAGTCTTCTTATTCTTGTACAATGACCTCTCTAGGCTTCATGGTGGCTTTCAAGACATCTCATAAGCTCTCTCAAAGCTTCAAGTCCATCCTCATAGCTTCAGAATCATCTGAGGAGCTCCCACAACTCTCAAGTTAGGAGGCACACAACCTTGGTTTCAACCAATCTCTCTGAGGATCTCTTAACTTCTCTGACAAAGATATGAACCCTTGAACACTTGAATAACCTTCTTGGATATCTTCAAAGTCTTAATTGGTACTCATACCTCTTGATATCCTGCATACATGTCAATGAAATGCAAGTGATAATGCTAATGTGAATGAGATGAACCACAAGCTAGGTAAAGAAATGTTGGTCAAATTTTGGGGTGCAACACATGCACATTGATAACTAATTCAACCTAGATCAAAGGGAAATTCAAGAATTACATACCTGTGAAAATTGGATCAACAGAGATAGAAAATGATGGATTCAAGCTCCACAACTCTTCAAATACGATCAGTGAAGCAAGAGGAAGCTTTTCCGACCCTCAATTTGGCTTGAATGTGCCTTGAACTCCAAAACCGTTTTGAGTTAGAAACCTTGAAACTCAACTTGCTATCTTCACTCTCTCCATGAATTCTGCACCAAACTCAATCTGAACTCATTCTAGAACTTAAATATGAAGTGTTTGTGGGGTTTTGCAATCCAATTCAGGCCCAATTCGGTTGATCCAAAATTCTGATTTACACTTGAAAATCCAATGCACCAGTCATAATTTTCTTGTTACAGTTGGCTCTAGAGTGTTCCTTTCAACTGCAAATTGGTTTGTGAGTGTGTTTGGATAGCTAGCTTGGCCTGAATTGCCCTGAGTCTTGTTTTGGAATTGTAACTTGTAAATGAAGTAATCATTTTTCAAAGCAACTCATGAAATTGAACCTCAACTCAAAATTGTGACATTTCCAATGTGTTTGAAATGCAATTTCTGGTCAAAATGACTACTCATATGACATGTTTATGACTTATAATTCAAAAATCCCAATTTCCCTCCTTTGAATCATTTGAAAAATCCCTCTTTTTAGGCCATTTTGGAGCACTTCTTGACACAAGCTCATTCAACTCACCATGACTTCACATATGACCTAAAAACATCATTTTAAGCACATCTCATGTTGAACAATTTTTCATTTGGAGAGTGGAAGATGGAGATTTTGGCACATTCTTGAAAATGACCTATAATTCAACTTTCCCAAAATACCCCTGGATTGCCAAGATCATAACCTGAGTTCCACAAATCTTCTTAAGGACTTCTAGTACTCAAATTAAATCTAAGATCAAGACCTACAACTCTTATGTTGGCCAAGAATCCATTTGAAAACTCCTTGAGGGGAAAAAGTTGCTTGGAAGTCAAGTGACTTTCACAGATAAATTTCAGTGTCCTCTGGTGACTTGTAACTTGCAAGAACCATAACTTGAGTTCTACAAATCTTCTTGAAGACTTCTAGTACTCAAATTAAAGGTATTGAGAAGCTCTACAATTTTCATGTTTGCCAAAGATCCATTTGAAACTTGTATTTTGACTTATGTGGCTTGGAAGTCTAGTGCTATACAGGGGATTTTACCCTAGGAACCCTGTCTCAAACACCTCCAACCACTCTTGATTCTTTTGAACTTGGTCTTGGATCATCCACACACATGCTTAAACATATCAATATATGACTTACATGACCTAGAGCTAGGTCTTGATGCCCTTTCTTTGCTCTCCTTGACCTAGGGTTACCTAGATGAAACCCTACTTGTACGCACCTCAACCATGGCTCTTGAACTTGATACAATGACTTGTCTAAGCTCCTTCTTGACTTTCTAGAGACTCATTAAGCTTCATTCACACATCATACCCTTGATCAAGACTCCTTAAACCCTGGAGGCTCCTCAGATACCTCCTCACACTTGAAGATAGGCCTCATACAGATGATCAAACTCCTCAAGGACACCCTCTTTTGACATGATACTCTTGGTGACTTCTTCTATTTTGTGTGAACCTCCAGCTATGCTCTTTCTTTCATATCTCACCCTTGATCCCCTGCACAATGAATGATTCTATGATATGCCAATGTTAGGGCTATGTTATGCTATGCAAATGAAATGCAATGAAACATAAATCAGGCAAGAAAAGGTTAAGCAAATTTTGGGGTGCAACAACGATATTACTTCAACCTTAAGAAACTTTGAATTATGCCATGAAACAAGCTTCATCTTAAAACTCTACAAATTCCAATCCACTCCAAATGTCTTTTACCTTCAAAATATGCACAAACTTGTATTGTTTTGCACCAAAATGAATTATTTTAGAATTTTCTCTTTTAATGCCTTTTAATTACTCCTCCATGAAAATTTCTTCATTCACTTCTCAATTTAATCCATATCAATGAATCCTTGTGTCATGGTTGGATAAATATTACCATTTTTAACAACTTTCAAGTTGAACAAAAGTTCACTTAAGGTGTCTAAGTTGGTGAAATTGACCCATAATAAAAAATGGCCTATAATTCCAAATTCCCAAAATACCCTTTTCTTGCAAAGATCATATCTTGAGTTCTACAAATCCAATCATGGACTTCTAGTACTTTCTAGAGAGCTAAGAAGATAAGGAACAACATTCTTGTTGGCCAAAAGTTCATGTGAATCATCGTTCTAGGTCAAAAATGTCATGCAAGTTGGTTGACTCTCTAGCTCCAAATTCACATTCATCTGATGACCTGTAATTTGTCTGACTCATAACTTGAGTTTTATAAACCCTATCAGGGACTTCTAGTACTCAAATTAAAGCTATGATCATGCTCTACGACAATCATGTTGGGGTCAAGGTGATATTAAAATCACATCTTGAGTTATGTGGTCTTGAAGTTAGGCACTAAACTAAGGGATTTTACACTGTCAAGCTTAGAAACCCTAGCCTAGGAACTCCTCACACTCTTGATTCATGATGAGTTGACCTTGGAATCATCCCTTGGGCATCTTAATTCATCAATCCATAATCACATGGCTTTGAAATTAGGTCTCATTCTTTTTCAAATCATTTGCTAACCTAGGGCTGACCAGATGAAACCCTAATTGCACCATCTTAGTAGTAGCTTCATATCCTTCACATAATGACTTGTCTAGGCTTCAAAATGATCTTTAATGCTTCTCATGAACTCTCTAAAGGCTCTAGGTCCAACTTCATGGCTTCGACATCATCAGATGACCTTCCCACAACCTTCAAGTTAGGAGGCATACACTCTTATATCCAACCCCTTCTCTGAGGATCTTTGGCTTCTCTGATGAGGATATCAACACTTGAATACTCGAATAAGCCTCTTAGCTAGCTTCATAACTTTGTGTAGCCCTTTGTTGGTAGTCATACCTCTTGATCTCCTGCACACATGTCAATGCAATGCAGATGATAATGCTAAAATGTATGCAATGAAACACAAGCTATGCAAAGAAAAATGTTAGGTAAATTTTGGGGTGCAACACCATGGCACAATATTGATAATTGTAAGGTGTTCAAGCATAAAGTACAGGATTTGTTTGACTCCAAGGCCATTAATTTCACTAATGATGGGCCCAATATGATTTAAAACCCTATGCCAAATCATGGTGCGGCAAGGGCCAATGCTATTGGAGATGGGGAACGGTTAAATTTGGTGGAAAATGTGAATAAGTTGAAGACTCATTTGTTGATTGTTAAAGAGTGTTTGCTAAAGGGGATGTTTTCCTAGGTTGTGCTTTCGATTGTCAGAAATGTGTATTTCAGCCTAAGGGTTGTAACCTGTTAAAGAATGGTATACAAAAACTAATGGATGACGAACATTTATAGTTTGACAGAACTAATGTTGTTGATGATGTTAATGATGATATTAATGATTATGGTAAGGATATTGCAACAATATCAATTCCGTATAAGACCGTCTATATTTCAGCGCCTATGTGACAAGCACCTACTGTTATTACTAAACCAGGGTTGATTCCATATGAGAGTACCAAGGTGATTCCTTGGAACTACAGGACTGAGGTATTTTGTAATGGACAGAAACAAGAGTTGTTGGGTTCTTCGGACATTGAGTCTACTGTGGGCAATATTGTTGGTGCTGAGGGTATCACGTGCAGTGGTAGAGTTTTCTCTTCACCAAATGTTAATGTTGACAAATCTGATAAGGGTAAAGGAAAGTTAGTCGTGGATGATTTCGTGCAACAACAGTCAGGTGATGCTTCTTTCTCAAAAGATGTAGAGGAATTTATGAGGTTGATTCGTAAGAGTGATTATAAGATTGTCAACTGGTTTAATTAAACACCGTCAAAGATCTCCATTCTATCGTTGTTGATCTGCGTCAGAAGCTTAAGTATAGGGTTGAAGAAAGAGTTGTTACCGTCTATGGAAAGGAGGAAATTATGGTTAGAAATTTGTCATCATTTAAGTGTGTTGAGGTTGATGGGCCTCTTATGGAGGATAGGAAGCCTGAGGTTTCAATGTCTTCGTTGAAAGAAGCAAGTTATCATACCCTAAATTTGCCCGCTCTTTTTTTGATCAAAAGCATTGGTACAAGCCATCAAGAGCATGAGAAGAAGAAAGAAGAAAGCCTGTTGAATATCTCAAAATTCATGGTGGAGTTGGAATGATCACCCAGTTCATCTGCCCAGTGCCCAAGCAAAAAAGGGAAAATATGGTTTTCGCACAGTTAAAAGTTGAGGTTTCAATGGTTTGATCAGTCGACGTATTGAATTGATTTCCCGTGAAATAAGGTCAAGGATGCTACATTGGTTCAAATATGAATTCAATTTGAGGTTGGCACTCAAATATTGAAGACAATGTAGCTCAAGCCCGATTAGGGTTTTCGATTAGGAAAAGTCAACTATAGTTTGACTTTTGTTTTGAAAGGTGTTCCAATGATGAAATCTTAATTCATAAGGTTTATATGGCTTAGTGAAGTCCATTCAAGAAAATTCAAGGCCTTGGAAGACCCAGATCGTCAACAGTCGACTTGGTAGTCACCGATTGATCGAACGGTTGACCGAAAAGTCAACTCTCCAACCATAAGAAATTTGACTTCAAGATGTGAATAAAAAATGTTCCTTATGTCATATTACACCTTCCTATAAAATTTCATGGCTATTGGATCAAGGGTTAGGAAGTAATTGCAAAAATCGGGAATTAGGGTTTTGAAAGGGGCAAGACAATAACTCCTCAACCACACATCCAAATGAAGTGTTTCAAAGCTCATTGGAAAGCTCTTGAAAAGTTCTACAAAAGCCTCAAAGTGGTCCATGATCAAAAAATGCATAGATTTGGAGTTATGATAAAATTCATTTCAAGAAGGGAAATAACTTAGAAAAATCCTAAGTTATTTAGCTTTTTTAAGTGATTTTTTCAGCAACTTGGAAGGGTTTTTCAACCTAGTTCCATCTAGAATTTGGAAATCTCAAAAACATGAAAGTTATAGAGCTACTTCAGGGATTTCTAATTTGTGGTAGAACTCTTCAATAGCATGTGTGAGCAGAAAGTTATGGGTCATGAAAGTTAGGGCTGCCACACTTGAGATTACCAATCCAACACTTTTCAAAATTCAGATTTCCATAACTTGAGCTATACTTTACCCTTGGATCATGATTCAATCTGATAATTAGAGGTGTGGATGAGTGAACATGCAGAAAAATGAGAGATGTAAAGAGAGAGGCAAGTTGCAAGCCACTTGTAATAAAATAATCAAAATATGTAAGATGAAAGAGAAACTTTTCAAAGGGAGTGAGCAGCTGCAGCCTCCTAGCCTCATTTCAGCCATCCCATCTCTCCCATCTCACTTGAGTTTTTCTCAGCACTTTTCCATGGAGCTGATATGTAGAGCTGCCAAGAAGATCTTGGCAAGATTCATTTCAAAACTTCATAATCTCCCTCCAAAAGTGGCAAAATCTTAATCTGCCCCAAGACTCTCATGGTCTATAAATAGAGACCTCTTCACCCTCTCCAAAGGACACCAGGGCTATTGAGAATACACAAGAAACTCAGAGCTCTCTCTCATTCTTATCCTTGCTTGAAAATTGCTTGTTTCACAAAAATTGCCAAAAACACCACTTTTCATGCTAGTTCTTTCTCCAAACATCAACACACTTCAAAGACAATCTATACACCCTTAAAATGGCCATTTGAAACTGTTCCAACCATTATTTTCATCAAAAAAATCACCAAGCTAAAAGTCAACCTTCATACCTTTGTATGTTGACTTTTATGCACTTTAGAAGCCAAATCTTTACTTGAGGCATTTCCCACCATTCCAACACTCCCAACACTTCATATATATCATATCTCAATTGTCCAAACTCTCAAAAACCAGATGGGAAGTTCACAACTCAAACTGTCTTGAAAGATAGCTTGTTGCTTCAAGAGGAAGAAAGCTCTAAATCCTTGCCAAAGAAGGAGGTCTCTGGGTTTCTTAGCTTTTTAGCTTGCTCAAGTTTTGTCTACAAGAGGTATGTAATGTTCAAACTCTTTATGTCTCATACATTGTCATGTTTTATTAATTTGAGATGCTTGTTGTGAAACATAACCATTGCTGTCCCATTTTGGTTCTTTATCAAGAACTTATGTTTTGTGGTCATAATACTTGCTTTTGTTAAAGATATTTCATTCATGAATGATATGTTGATGATGTGTTACCAATATTGAGCTTTGTCATTGTGTATAACTTGTTTTTGAAGATTTTATCTATATGGTAGTTTTAGGGATCCAACATTGAAATGTTGGTATGCTTGCCCTAGATTTGTCAATCTTAGTTTATTGATGATATTTGGATAACTTGTATGTTATTTCATGAAATCCCCCTGCCCTAGATCATGTTTGAATCTAGTTTGGCTCTTGTTTTCACTTATGTAATTTTGTGTCATTTTGCTTTATCATTACCATGAGTTTGGTGTTAAGAGGCTTGTGCTTGCCATGTTGTGTTCTAAATGTTCTAAACTATTGTTTTGTGATTATATGATCTTGCTTGCCTAGTTGAACTTGTTGAAAGTATTGAAACATGAGATTTGTTCATTGAAGCCTGTTGTGAGATTTTGTTGTTTTGCTGTCAAAAGTTTGGATCAGCACACCAGTTCTGGTTTGGATTAGTTCTTGCTTGATTTTAAGTTGTGAAAACATTATCTAACTTGTTTTGGGGTTGTATGTGGTATGTGTATGTTCTAACTGCCTTGCTTTCTCAAAAACAACTTATCACCTCCAAATTGCATTTTCAAAACCTCATTGATACTACCAACTACCATTTTCTGTTCCAACTGATCTTTACTTTATCTATGTGCATATAATCATTGTTCTACATGTTGGAAATTTGTATGTGGTACCAATTCACCTCAACTGCCATGAACTTACCTACTGCCTTAATGAGTTGTTGTTTTTGCATTTCTTAAGTTTCAATAGGCCCTTTTCTGTTTGATGATGATTTGAACTGAGTTGTGAGCATGAAAGTGTCCTTTAACATGCTTATGGTGTGTGTGTGTCATTGGATTAGCATTAAAGCATCATTACTTGAAAGTTGCCCTGCTGTACCACTGTTATGTTTCAAGACAGTTTTTTTTCTTCATAACCATCAATATGCCAAAGTCTGTCCTAATGGAAATAGGTCTGATTCCTCAACACAAACTCATCCATCCTCATGATTTTGATGTGTGTATACTGTTTGTTTGATCTGTTCTTACTTGGTTCATCATCTCACCTTCAAATTGCTCTTTCACACCAAAATATGCCATGACCATGTCAAGATCTTTTCTGCTTGCAATATGTTTGTTTTCTGAGTTGAAACTCCTCCATTGTCATATGTATGATATGTATATGCTATGAATCAACATGAGACCACCTATTTTCTACTTGACCAGTTTGTACCACATTGCTGCCAAAAATTGTCTTGTAACCACAGCTGCACACACTTCATTGATTTCTGTTTGAATTATTTTAGTTTATTCCATGAAGAATTAGACCTCTAAATAGTGTTTAAGATTTGTGTGTGTATGAATCAAACAGCTTTGTGTATGCTTTGCTTTTCTGTCGTGACAGCTTACTACCATGTTTGATACAATTGCATTTTGATAGCCATGTTTTTGTTATGTGCATTTCATGATCATTTCAAGTGCTAGACTTATTCATAATCATATTTGAGGCTTGTGTGTGGTATCCTTTGAACCTCAATCGGTTCCAATCAAGTTTTGGTTTCAATTATGCAATTTTGTGTGTGTTTGAGCAGCTGATATGGGATTTTCAATTTTGTTGGGTTTGAGGCAAGTCTTGAAGTGTGGAAACACTCAAGATGATGTTTATGGTTTGTATGTCAGGTCTGTCCAGCCTGATTGAGTCTATTTCTTGACTTTGGATTTCAAATTGCACTTTCTTTTTATTTCACTTGGCAACACATAGCAGTTGTGTTTTTGTGTTTGAGTTTGACTTTGTGACTGTTACATGTTTGTTTCTCATTGCATTTCAAGTATGTTGGTGGATGCCTCATGATCTTCTTATTTTGTTTGATCAAATTTTGACATATGCATCCATGTATGGTCTACTACTTTAGTTTTCAAATTGATGTCATGCCTGCATCTTGCAGATTTCCTCTGCCTGTGCATTGTTGTTTGGTTTGTAAACTTTAAAAACATCAATTGATATGATTAGGACTCATAGGCCATATGTATGAACTGAACATTTTCATCTTCCATTTTATTTTGACAGTTTGTCTCATTTTCATGCCTCATTTGCAATTCATGAGTCACATTCCTATTCTACTGATTTATGCTTGAGCCATAAGTGTCAAATACCTCTGCTATGACATATATGTGTTGTGTGTGTCGCTACTGCGAAAATCGGCGCCGGCATGACAGAAGAGTCGCCACCGTACGTTATTTATCCCAAAAGAGGGAAAGGAAACGCTCGAAGTAAACCTCGCAAAAAATGGGAAAGGTATGGTCATCGCAACCAAAACCTGGATTCGGGAGTCGGTTACGCAAGGGGAAGGTATTAGCACCCCTCACGTCCGTCGTACTCGACGGGATCCACGCTTGGTGTTTATAAGGAAAAGGGTGTGTTTATCTATCTACGCTAGTGGTCAGTCTGAAAAGAAAAGAAAAGGACAGGACTCGACAGAACATACGGTGTTCTGGGCCTACGTACTCCCTCGTGCAATGGGAAAGTCAGAGTCAACGTAGTTCGACTACCTACGTCTAGACGGGGGGAAAGTTGCTCGCCAGGACATCGCGTCCTGTGCCTACGTACTTCCACACGGCATGGAAGATCAGAGCAAACGTATTTCGGGCTACGCACGACACAAGCTGTTCAAGTGTTTTTTATGGGAAAATGCACCTTAACCAAGGGTTTTCACAGTCCAGGAGGACAAAATGTTTTGATGTTTGTTCAAATCTTTTGACGGAAGAAATGAATTCACTTTTGTTTTATCCTTTATTAAGTGTTTTTCTGTTGTTTTGAGAAAGGAAAGAGACACCCTAAAACTATGGTTGAAAAGGGGAATCTACCTAATGTTATCATGCCTGGTTAACCAACCTAATGTCTATCATAACTCCTCCACAGCAGAGAAGTTAGAGCTCCTAAGGGATCATGGCAAAAGAACTAAACAGCAAACAGGAATCACTGCAAAGTAAAGAAATACTGGAAATATGCATGAATGCAACAACCAAACAAGCAAGGCACAAAGGCCACAAACCACAGAGGTAAGGGAGCTCAGCTCTACCAAATACCAACAAGCAAAGCCACTCAATAACAATCAAGCAGAAGGAGGACCACCTCAACTTCTCATGCACACAAAGCCTATTTCTAAGATGCACCTATCTTAGAAATATCTAGATGAACCCCTAAGTCTAATGCAGCACAGCACCACACAAGTCAATCAACACAAAGAGAAGGCTAACCAGCCTGGCAAACTCCTATCCAAAAGCAAGAAACTACCCCTGAGCAAGACCCTAAACAACCCTAAAACAAAACCATAATCTACCTCTGAATAAAGCCCCTAATCAAATCTCTAAGCAAAGCCCTAAAGCAAAACCTTAATCAAATCTCTAAGCAAAGCCCTACACAAGAGAAATCAATCCCAGTCTTCAAGCCTCAAGACATGCTTACCAAAGAAAGGGAGCTAAGTAGACAGGCCCATAGTGCCTTCCTCAGGAAAGTACTAGGAGGCTCCTACTTAGGAATCATATCCCATGTGGCTCAACAACTGTGATCGGTTTATATTCCTCCTCAGGAGAAACTAAACTCACATGAAGGCTCCGACATCAATGGATACTTGAGAAATCCTACATGAACTAAGGGAACAAAGTCAACAGACCCATAGTGCCTTCCTCAGGAAAGTACTAGGGGGCTTTCACTTAGGAATCATATCCCATGTGGCTCAACAACTGTGAACGGTTTACATTCCTCCTCAGGAGAAACTAAACTCACATGAAGGCTCCAACATCATTGGATACTTGAGAAATCCTACATGAACTAAGGGAACTAAGTGAACAGACCCATAGTGCCTTCCTCTGGAAAGTACTAGGGGGTTTTCACTTAGGAATCATATCCCATGTGGCTCAACAACTGTGAACGGTTTACATTCCTCCTCAGGAGAAACTAAACTCACATGAAGGCTCCAACATCATTGGATACTTGAGAAAGAGGTGAGAAGAAAAAATGAAAGACATTTATAGTGCCTTCCTCAGGAAAGTACCATAAATTTCCCTCAAGCTTCAGGATCTCAAACCTCACAGAAAGAGAGCAAGCTCCTAGACCAGGTCTTCAATCTATGCATCCTTGCAAGCTCCAACAAGACTTCATCCAGCCTCCATCCTCAGGAAGAAACCACAGACCCTCAAACCAAAAGAAACTACCTCTAAAGTTCAACCACAGTTGAACTTCAAAGTCAGAAGCCCTCAAGACTTCTCCTATTCTCAAGCTCAAGCAAAAATAACAGAACACCCTATAAAAATCTACCAAAAATCTAGGGGAAACCTGCATGCCTCTATGATCCCAAGCTCAAATCTCAAAGCCTAAGTCAACTTTTAAGGCTACTAAACAATCCCTAACATGTGAATGGTCAAGGGTTAACCAGCAAGTTATGAGGTCTCTACTCTCTAACCCTAGAACAGCATCAATCAATTTCTAAAAAATCTATGAAAAATCTATGGGGAGCATGCATCAGTCTAATATAACATACTAAAAAAGAAAAGCAAAATTCATTACCAAATGATAGAAATAAAATCAGCAAGGCAGACACATCACAAATCAATTATTCAATACCAATTAAAATACCAAAATGCAAATAAAAACGAAAATGAATGATCAATTCAATATTTTTGCATTATAAAATTCTAAATTGAATTAGGAACCTATAGAAAAAAAGAAGGGAATTAATCGGATACTCCTACTATTTTTTATGAAATATTTCCTAACATGGACCAACAAAGAAAATAAAAAAGAAAATAAAACAGGGGGGGCAAATAGCAAAACGCTTCAGTTATTTATCCATTTGGGCTTGCGTTAGGGGGTGCGCCTAGCAATTGGGGCAAAGGCCCAGACCGAATCCATATTATTCTTACAATCAGGGGGGCAATGAGTAAACAGAGGGTGATCCCAGCAATTTCTGATTGGGCCTAGCCCGATCCAAACCCTAACCAACTATTAGCCAACAAAACCAAAATCTCCTCTCCCAAACCCTTCTACTGTTCATCACGCCAAACCCTAGTTGCGCCGTTTCCATTCCTCTCTCGGTTCTCCATCTCTCTGAACGAAACTGGCGCTTAATCCTCCTCAACCATTCAAACCAACACTCCTCAACAATCAACAAATAAACCTCACAGTAAACCATTGTTATCACCTATCGAAATCTCAAACTCACCTCTCAACAAAACTAACCTTAACTAAACATCCCCTAGCCTCAAAGTTATTAACAAATCGTGAAGTTCTAAACTAAACATCTCAAGCACCCGAATATATCGCTAGCTTAACATGTGCATGCAAAGAAAAGAGTTTAGAGGAGAAGCAAACAGGAACCTGGACGTCGTTAATGATGATTCGCGGAGGAGAAGGTTCTTTGACGGAGATCTTGAAGAAGATTGGAAATAAAACAGTCCACTGAAGGAGTATGGTGTTGATGAAGACAGATGAATGTCCGGTGGTGGTCTTGGTATTCCAGTGAGAAATTGAAGCAGGAGTGAAGATGAGTGTTGATCTCTTGAAGTTATTGTTGTTGAATGTTCTGGAAATTGATGAACATCATATAGACGAAGATGAACTGAGGAATATATGGAAAACTGATTATGAACACGATGAAGATTTGAAGAATCTTCATGAATTTCTGGAGATTCTTCTGAAGGTTGATGAAGAAATTAAGAAACTCATGAATCTCTTGGAAGAAATCTATCAACGAGCGAGGATCTTGATGATTATTGGCGATCGGAGTTTGGATCGGGAAAGGATTTCTGGAAAAATGATAATTATGGCGTTTTTGATTTTTCCGGTGGTTTTGGCCGTTTCCGGCGTCAGTTAGGGTGGTCGGAGTCAGTTGGGGCAGTGGCCTGAGAGCTTTGCATGCCGGCCGGTGGAATTTCCGGTGAAGGACAATGGCGTGACAAGTGGCGTTGTAGGAGTCAGAGAGAAGGATACGTGTGATGCATGCAACTGAGTGGGAATTGAGGTGGCTAACTCTAGTGATTTACACGTGTGTTTGTTTATATATGGACAAGTGTCATTGCAATTTTCTGGACTGAAAAAAAAAACGAACAAAAAGATGGACTGGTATTGGGCCTTTGACTGATAACACTGGGCCCAACGAAAATGGTACCCAAAACCCTGAAAAATGGATTAAACCCAATTAAACTAATTAAAGTCTTAAACCAAATTAACTAATTAAAATCTGACTTAATCTAATTAATTCTAAATGACTCAATTAACTAAATGAAGACTCAATTAACTCTAATTAAAACCTAACTAAATGATTAAAATCTAATCAAACCTAAAAAGAGAATTAACTATAAAAACTCTATTAATTCTAATTAATCTCTAAACTAAAAAAAATATAAAAAAAAACCCTAATAATTCCTATTTAAAAATCTATTAAAATTCTACTAATTTTATAAACTATTACTATTCTATATTGTCTATCCTATTTAAAATCAACACTAAAACTATTAAAGCTATATTAAACCTAAAAAGAAATTAATATCTATATTAAAACCTAATATTCTAAAATCTATTAAAACAAATTATAAAATTCTAAAAAGGATTTAAAACTATTAAAAACATTAAAAAATCTATTTAAATTCTGAAAAATCTATAAAACCTATTTAAGATATAAAAAAACTATTTAAATCTATAAAAAGGCTATTAAATCCTAAAAAATGCAAACAAAGGCAAATAGCCAACATAAAAGAGAGCGAGACCAGATCGAAGCAACAGTAAACCCCGGGCATCAGAATATCCCGAAAACCACCATGTAAGCCGAAAACACCGAGAAGCGCACAATTTCCCGAAAATAAACCCTGATTATCTAGACTGGATCTGAAATGTCCGGTAGATGAAAACCAAGCTGTAACTCTGACATCCTCTGTCTGTGTATAAATGTCATGCATCTGATATGCGAATACGAATTGAACCATGAATCAGATAGGAGAACCGGTTGGCCAAATTTTAGGGTGCAACAGCTGCCCGTATTCAAGCGGCTTGGACCTGAATGGGTGAAGAGCGCTCAACCTTCACACATTCAAAGGTAAATGACGGTTGAATACCAATGAAACCATGAAATTTGCCAACCGCAAAAATAAACTGCGCACACCACTGCTTGGGGAGAATTAACCAGGGAACTGATTTCCATTGCCACAGCGACAACTAAAACACTATTCATCAGCCTGCTTATGAAATAATCTGATATTGTCCATAGACCATCCCATTCCGAAGAAGTGAGCATACACTGATCAGTGAGCAAAATTGTCGATCTCTCTTATCAACCTTTCGTATCCTGAAGACACAAGCAAACGCTTAACCAAACGAGACAATGCTGATTTCACTTATAAACCTTTCGTTCGTACCTGAACGAGCGAACACTAAACGGCGGGAAAATGTTGATTTCACTTACCGATCTTCCATTCGTGCCTGAACGAGCATCCACTAAACAGCGAGAAAATGTTGATTTCACTTACCAACCTTCCGTTCGCACCTGAACGAGCATCCACTAAACAGCGAGAAAATGTTGATTTCACTTACCAACCTTCCGTTCGTACCTGAACGAGCATCCACTAAACAGCGAGAAAATGTTGATTTCACTTACCAACCTTCCGTTCGCACCTGAACGAGCATCCACTAAACTGCGGGAAAAATGTTGATTTCACTTACCAACCTTCCGTTCGCACCTGAACGAGCATCCACTAAACAGCGAGAAAATGTTGATTTCACTTACCAACCTTCCGTTCGTACCTGAACGAGAATCCACTAAACTGCGGGAAAAATGTTGATTTCACTTACCAACCTTCCGTTCACACCTGAACGAGCATCCACTAAACTGCGGGAAAAATGTTGATTTCACTTACCAACCTTCCGTTCGCACCTGAACGAGCATCCACTAAACAGCGAGAAAATGTTGATTTCACTTACCAACCTTCCGTTCGCACCTGAACGAGCATCCACTAAACTGCGGGAAAAATGTTGATTTCACTTACCAACCTTCCGTTCGCACCTGAACGAGCATCCACTAAACTGCGGGAAAAATGTTGATTTCACTTACCAACCTTTCGTTCGCACCTGAACGAGCATCCACTAAACAGTGAGAAAATGTTTATTTCACTTACCAACCTTCCGTTCGCACCTGAACGAGCATCCACTAAACTGCGGGAAAAATGTTGATTTCACTTACCAACCTTCCGTTCGCACCTGAACGAGCATCCACTAAACTGCGGGAAAAATGTTGATTTCACTTACCAACCTTCCGTTCGCACCTGAACGAGCATCCACTAAACTGCGGGGGCACAAGAAACTTAACCAAGCAACTCTGAGAGGACAATTCTGACGACGGCCGTCCAATACCTATTCTGGCAATAGGTATCCTGAAAACACTCCGCTGGGGAAATTGGGAACTTAACCAAGCACCCTGACGAGAATAACCTTGTTGAAAAATAAGAGGAATTTAACCAAACAACTCTGTGGAGAATACCCTGCTGGGGACTATGAGGGACTTAACCAAGTAACTCATTGAAGTAACACCCTGCTGGAGAACATGACTCTGCTGGGGAAACTACGGGTGACCACCCAAAATCTACATTACCGTCTTCCAATGCTGACACCACAACATCCTGAGAAAGACTCAATTGGGGGAAAAAGTGCTTGACCAAGCAAACTCTGCTAGGGGAATATGACATGACGAACACGATCACTGCGTGTCCGACGCAACAACCCTCTTGACAGGAGGAAACACGATCATTACGCGTCTCGGCGTTGCAAACAAAACCACGTATAGGACGATACAATCACTGCGTACCTCTTCCGCAAAGACCCCATGACATGATGAACACGATCACTGCGTGCCCTGCGCCACAACTCTCTTGACAGGAGGAAACACAATCACTGCGCGTCTTGTGCCACAAACCAAACATACGGGATGAATATGATCACTGCGTGCCTCTTCCGCGAAAACCCCACAACATAACGACGACCACGATCACTGCGTGCCCTGCGCCACAACCCTCTTGACAGGAGGAAACACGATCACTGCGCGTCTTGTGCCACAAAAAAAACATATGCACATTTCTGCGAACCACGATCTCACTTATCGACAGAGAAAATACCTGAGGCTGGACGGGTAATCAATCCTGCTTACGTTCCAAAATGCACATGTTTGATGATGCCGTAATGCTTCCATACTGCATGGAAATGCTACGTATTCGTGCAAAATGCAAGTGCTTATGATGCATGCTTATGCAAAGAGTTACTTCAGCAAAATAAATGCTGAAGACAAACTGGATCCGCTGGGGATGACCGGAATACTACCGGAACACTTCCAACCAATATAAATGCTGGAAAGATGAACTAACTCTGTTGGGGATGACCGTCCTGCTGGGAAAGTAGCTCACGAACTCAAAACTTCAAACTCTGCTGAGGATGATCGTCCTGACGAGGAAGGATCAACCTGTTGGGGAAAGAGAAAAGCAATCCTGGAAACTGCTTTCAAAAGGTATCAACACTCTGATTACGCCCTGTGGGGATAATTCATCCTGCTATCACTGAGCTGGGGGTTGACCGGTGTGCTTTGATTCGCACTACATAAGAAACTCTTTGGGGAAGTTAATCATATCCGTCTCGACCTTCGCTGGGGCGGACTCTGCTCTGCTTGATAAGCCAATTCTGAACTACTGAAGATGCATTGATCTTTTCCTTTGACGCAATCTCCACTCTCCTGAGGAGACAACATTCAAATTTGGCCTGGGGCGACTTCACTGGGGAAAGACACAACATTCATCCTCTGGAGAGGGTACCAGCCTGCCATGGACTCTGGCGGGGAACTTTGCGAGCTTTTGAATACCTACAAAAGTCAACAAGCAAACACAAGACAAACTATGCAAAAAGAAACATCTTGGTAATCACCCATGACAACCATTCAGGTAATTTCCGGTTTTAACAATCATCGGCCGAGGCCCGCCTGTTTACACGCATGTAAGTTTATCAAAAACATCGGCGTTTTTTACAAACAAAACTGTAAAAATTAAAACCAAAGTCACACACTACACTGAATAACACACTTTATTGATAACGGCCTGAGAATAGGCAAGATTTGTACATCATATGCAACTCCTGAAAAGAGGTAGTCACACATAAACAAAATGCAGAAAGGTACAAAGATATAGAATAAAATTTGTACACATGTCGGCAACGTGTTACAGACGAACACCATGAACCGATCCTCCTATGACTCGCCGGACTCTGACGCTTTCCTGATCTCTGTCTTCGGAAGAGATTGCTTTGGATAGTCGACCCCCGGATGCTCCCAAACCACTAGATAATCTAACTTGGACCACAGTCATTTGCTTCTTAAATCCCTAACTTTTGCGTGAATCGCCCTTTGCGGGTTTTCAATTCACCGGGATACCCCTTTTTGCCGAAGCCGCCCAGTGTAAGTTTTCGACTTCGCGGGTGTACATTTTTCATTTTATCCCTAACTTTTGCCCGAACCGTTTTATTCTGTTTTTGGTTCGCCAGGATGCCCCATTTTTGCCTGGACTCTCTTTTTACTGTCCAGCGGGTCAATTTTTAAGCAAAGTATTTTTTAACTGCGTCCGAGTTCACAGGGGACGAAAAATCTTCACCATCCATGGTGGATAACAATAAAGCTCCTCCGGAGAAGACCTTTCTCACGACGTACGGACCTTCATAATTGGGAGTCCATTTGCCCCTGTGATCCGATTGCGGTGGGAGAATCTTCTTCAGCACAAGGTCACCCGTCTGAAAGCTTCGAGGTCGAATCTTCTTGTCGAACGCTTTCTTCATCCGGCTCTGATACAGCCTACCATGTGCAATTGATGCCAGTCTCTTCTCGTCTATCAAGCTCAGCTGGTTCAATCTACTTCTCACCCATTCTGCCTCATCAAGCTGAACATCAAGCAGAACCCTCAAAGATGGTATCTCAACCTCCAGCGGCAAGACCGCCTCCATGCCAACACTAATGAGAATGGTGTTGCCCCGGTTGATGTACGCACCGTCGTGCGATAACCGTGCAACGCAAACGGCAACATCTCATGCCAATCCTTATACGTTACCACCATCTTCTGAACAATCTTCTTTATGTTCTTGTTGGCCGCTTCAACAACGCCATTCATCTTGGGTCTGTACGGAGATGAATTATGATGCTCGATCTTAAACTCCCGACAAAGATCCTTCATCATCTTATTGTTCAAGTTCGAACCATTATCAGTAATGATCCGTTCAGGAATACCGTATCTGCAAATTATATCCCTCTTGATAAATCTGGCCACCACCTGCTTCGTCACATTGTTGTAAGATGCTTCTTCCACCCACTTGGTGAAGTAATCGATCGCGACTAGGATGAAGCGATGCCCATTAGAAGCAGTAGGCTCAATCTTGCCAATCATATCAATTCCCCACATGGAGAAAGGCCACGGAGAAGCCATAACATTCAGTGGACTGGGTGGCACATGGATCTTATCAGCATAGATCTGGCACTTGTGACACCGCTTGGCGAACTTGAAACAGTCCATTTCCATCGTTAACCAATAATACCCCGCCCGCAACAACTTTCGGGTCATAGCATGCCCACCCGCATGTGTACCAAAAGTTCCTTCATGGACCTCTTCCATGAGTAGATTGGCTTCCTTCTCGTCTACACACCGGAGGAGTACCAAATCGTGGTTCCTTCTATACAGAACGTCGTCGGGATTCAGATAGAAGTTGCCTGCTAATCTCCTTAGGGTCTTCTGATCACGACTGGATGCCCCAGCCGGATATTCCTTGTTCTTCAGGAAATTCTGTATGTCAAAATACCAAGGTTTACCGTCAGATGCTTCATCAATTGCAAACACAAAGGCCGGCCTATCAAGGCGAGATATGACAATCCTGGGAGCCTCATTCCAGTAGTTGACCTTATACATCGAGGATAATGTTGCAAGGGTGTCTGCCATTTGATTCTCCGCCCGGGGTACATGATGAAACTCTACTTTATCAAAGAAAGGTAGCAACCTTCTCGCATAATTCATGTACGGTACCAGATTAGGTTGGCGTGTCTCCCATTCTCCCTTAATCTGATTCACAACCAATGTTGAATCCCTATATACGTCCAGATTCTTGATCCTCAGATCAATAGCCTCCTCTAACCCCATAATACAAGCTTCGTACTCGGCTTCGTTATTCGTCACTGGAAAAGTCAATCTGGCTGTGAACGGGATGTGCGACCCGTGGGGAGTTGTAATGATTGCCCCAATCCTACTACCGTACGAATTGACAGCCCCATCAAAAATTAATTGCCACTGGGAACTCCGCTCAGGACCTTCACCAGGCAACGACTCATCACAATCTTTATCCTTCAAGTACATTATGTCCTCATCAGGAAACTCAAACTTCATAGGATGATAATCCTCAATCGGCTGTTCGGCAAGATATTCGGACAGAACACTTCCTTTAATGGCCTTCTGGGAAACATACTGGATATCGTACTCTGTCAATACCATTTGCCATCTAGCAATCCTTCCAGAGAGCGCTTGCTTTTCAAACACATACTTGATCGGATCCATCTTCGATATCAGCATGGTTGTATGGTTCAGCATGTACTGTCTTAGACGTTTGGCAGCCCACGCCAATGCACAACATGTCTTTTCGAGCATAGAGTATCGAGATTCACAATCCGTGAACTTTTTACTCAAGTAGTAGATTGCATGCTCTTTCCTTCCTGTCTCGTCATGTTGACCGAGAACACAACCCATACTGTTCTCAAGAACCGTCAGATACATAATCAGTGGTCGTCCTGCTACTGGGGGTATCAACACCGGAGGTTCCTGCAAGTATTCTTTTATCTTTTCAAATGCCCTTTGGCAATTGTCGTTCCAGACCACCGCTTGATCTTTCTTTAACAGTTTGAACAAAGGTTCACACGTGGTCGTTAGGTGAGAGATGAACCTAGCAATGTAGTTCAACCTCCCTAGGAATCCACGGACTTCTTTTTCTGTTCTCGGTGCTGGCATCTCTTGTATTGCTTTTATTTTTACAGGATCAACCTCGATTCCTTTCTTGCTCACAATGAACCCCAGTAGCTTCCCGGATCTCACTCCGAAGGTACATTTGTTAGGATTCAGCCTCAGGCCTGAACTTCCTCAGCCTTTTGAACAACTTCAACAGGTTAACCAGATGTTCTTCCTCCGTTTGAGACTTGGCAATCATGTCATCTACATACACCTCAATCTCCTTGTGCATCATGTCGTGAAAAAGCGTTGTCATAGCCCGCTGGTACGTTGCCCCAGCCTTTTTCAAACCAAAGGGCATCACCTTATAACAGAAGGTTCCCCACGGGGTGATAAAGGTCGTTTTTTCCATATCCTCCGGAGCCATTTTGATCTGGTTGTACCCCGAAAATCCGTCCATGAAAGAGAATACCGAAAACTGAGCTGTGTTGTCAACTAACACGTCAATATGCGGCAACGGGAAATCATCTTTCGGGCTCGCTTTGTTTAGATCCCTATAATCAACACACATTCGAACCTTGCCATCTTTCTTTGGCACATGCAAAATATTAGCGACCCAAGTGGGATAAGTGGTGACAGCCAGGAATCCAGCATCCCATTGCTTCTGCACTTCTTCCTTTATCTTTACAGCCATGTCAGGACGAGTCCTTCTGAGTTTCTTCTTCACAGGTGGGCAATCTTCCCTCAACGGCAGACGATGGACGACCATGTCGGTATCCAAACCTGGCATGTCCTCGTAGGACCAAGCAAATATATCACTGTATTCACGCAGCATCTCAATAAGCTCTTGCTTGATGTCAACCTGCAACGCGGCCCCTATACGAATATTCCTGACGCATTCTTTAGACCCTAAATTGACAATATCAATCTCTTCCTGGTGAGGCAGAATGACTCTCTCCTCTTGCTTCAACAACCGACTCAGCTCTTCTGGTAAGTCACTATCCTCAACAATCTCCTCCTCAGCTTGGAAGATCGGATGCTCGAAGTCTAAACGAGTCATAGGAAGTCTTTGGTCGATGTCATCTGAAAATTCATGAATCCTGCGAGGGAAACGGTTAAGTGCTTCAAAAATGATATACAAGCAAAATACATAACCACGCTGCCATTTTATTGAAAAATAAAAAACAGAAAGAAAAGGATCACAACATTTGAATGTAAAAAACGTCGTCATTTATTGATCATGCAAACATACAGGTAAACAGTTAGGCCCTAAGACGAGATCAACGATGCCCCGGGAAAGGCATGTGATCATACAATGATTGAAAAAACAACGCATTACTGTTTGGTGACTTGGATGACGTCCTGGAAGGACCAGTTGCATAGGCTTTGCCCCGGCGTGCTGGGTCGAATCCATGCGTCCATGTCGCAGTCGCTATCCACTTCCTTCGTATCATACGTGGCATTAATCCTTTCAAAGCTAACCCCTCCGGGCGTGAACACCACGGGTCCCTTGTACTTAGGCGCACTCCGTGAGGGAGATGGGCGGTACCCCAAGCCATACCTATCTTGCTTCATTGGGATGTCCAGAACCTGCCCCCACTTCTGAGTCTCTCCTGCTTGTACCAACGCCTTGGCTTCTTTATATGAGGAGACGACCACCTCTTGCCCTTCACTCTTCACCAGAGCTTCTTCTTTAACCTTCACCCCTTCGAACGCCTGACACAGCGTTTCATGAATCTCTCCATCTACCTCCACGTATTTGAAGGAAGAAAAATGACTGACTAGGATATCCTCTTCGCCACACACCGT
The DNA here is from genome assembly GCA_963859935.3 of Lathyrus sativus. Classification (NCBI taxonomy): domain Eukaryota; kingdom Viridiplantae; phylum Streptophyta; class Magnoliopsida; order Fabales; family Fabaceae; genus Lathyrus; species Lathyrus sativus. Next base: position 118,844,701 of record OZ012736.1, on the reverse strand, counting down.
CACAATACTCCCCTCAATCATATACTTCAGCTTCTGATGGAGTGTAGAAGTTACTGCCCCAGCGGCATGAATCCAAGGTCTCCCGATCAAACAGCTATATGCAGGCTGGATGTCCATGATGTAAAACACTGTATCAAACACTTCCGGACCTACCTGGATGGGTAACGTTACTGATCCGAATACCGACCTCCTCGTTCCGTCAAAGGCCCTCACCACCAAATCACTAGGTGTGCACAACAACCCACGGGTGTCCAATTTCAACAAGGCTTTCTTTGGTAACACATTCAACGAGGACCCCCTGTCTACCAGCACATGGGATAAAATAGTTCCCCGGCATTCGATAGAGATGTGCAAGGCATTATTGTGATCACGCCCTCTAGGCGTTAGGTCAAAATCCGTGAATCCCAAACCATGCCCAGCGTTAACATGTGCCATAACTCCCTCCAGCTGATTAACTGAAATCTCTTGCGGCACGAAGGATGTCTCAAGTACCTTCAACAGGGCATTTCTATGCGCCTCAGAACACAACAACAGCGACAATATGGAGATCTTTGACGGGGTCTGCTGCAGGTGATCTACGATCTTGTAATCACTTTTGCGAATCAATCTCATGAATTCTTCCATATCTTTGGTTATCGGTTCTTTCTCCTTACTCCCCGAAGATTCCCCCTCAACAACTTTGTTCTTACCCCTGGCAAGCCTCTCTGCTTCAACCTCAGGTGAAGTGAAAATTCTCCCGCTCCGGGTTATACCACCCGCTCCCACTATGTTATCTACGGATCCCGCTGGCGGATCATTCAAGTCAATCTTTTCCCCATTGCAATACACTTCAGCACCGTAGCTCCACGGGACTGCTTTTGTGCTCTCATAAGGGACTGGTTTAGCCTTGGTAATAGTAATGGTCGGCCTTTTAGATGATGTCGAAATCGTCACTGATTTGAACGGAATGGTGATTGTAGCAATCTCCCTGCGCTCTTTTTCAGATTCTGTCTCAACAGACTTCTCTCGCCCCACAGACCTGTCAAACTGCAGGATTCCTTCATCAATCAAACCTTGAACTCCCCTTTTCAACTTCTCACAGCCCCCAGGTTGAACCAAACAGTCATCACACTCTTCACCGCATCCGGGATAGACACCTCCTTTCAATAAATGCTGCTTGACATAACTCAAGGGGGTTTTCAGCTTGCTCACTTCCGAAACCAAGTCCCACTCATCGTCTGCCAGGATTGCATTGGCCCCAGCCCCACCATGCTTGGGCATTGGCTGTTGCGTGATATTGGGACCGTCCTTCCCGAAGTTAATAGTTGTACTATCAAGCAAATCCTGTACTTTATGCTTGAAAGCTAGGCAATTTTCAATATTGTGCCCTGGTGCACCCGAATGGAAGTCACAGTGCTCATTGATATCATACCCGACTGGTGGCTGGCCGGTCGGTGGTGCTAAGGTCCTCTTCTCGACTAGCTGCAATTTCAACAAAGTTTGAAGGAGTTCTGCATATGATACCGGCGGTACCTCGAATACTCTCCTCGGTCGTGGGTTCTGAAATCTGCGTTGATTATTATTTGGCTGCTGCTGAGCCTGCTGCTGTGGTTGTTGTCTCTGCTGCTGAGAAGGCCCTGGAATGGTTACACTTGCAACTTGCGACTGCTGATGCCAGTTCTGACCTCTATTTCTCCGTCGAGCATTGTGTATAGCGTTGGTATCACCCTGCCTTTTCCCACCAAACGTCTTCTTATTACCTCCTGCGGAGCTGGACTCACCCGCTTGAATTTTACCAATCTTCACTCTGTTTTCAATGCGCTCCCCCATCAAGATCAATTCATAGAAGGTACTCATTGAAAAATTGAGCAACCGGTCATAGTACATTCCAAAAAAAGTTCCTATGAACATATCCATCATTTCGCGCTCCACCATCGGAGGGTGCACCCTAGCAACCAGATCTCGCCATCTCTGGGCGTATTCCTTAAAGCTCTCGCTAGACTTTTGAGACATGCTTTGCAGCTGGACTCGGTTAGGGGCGAGATCACTATTATATTGATAATGTCGAACAAAAGCCTCTGCCAGCTCTTTCCAACTCCTGATCTGAGTAGGCTCCAAGCTCATGTACCACTCCAGCGATGGCCCTGACAAGCTATCCTGGAAGAAGTGCATTAGCATCTTTTCATCCTCAGAATACGCGGACATACGCCTGTAAAATGCGCGCACATGCACCCTAGGGCAGGTATCTCCTTTGTACTTATCAAATGACGGCGCTTTGAATTTCAGCGGGACCCTCAACCCTGGGACCACCCCCATATTTGACATATCCAGCCCAAGAGCATTCTGGCTGGCTAATCCGTTCACTTTCTCTTCTAGCAATCTAATCTGATGGTTGTCATCCCTAGCTCTTTCATAACCCTCATTTTGACCAGAGAACACATCCTCCTGACAATCCTCCCAGCGAGGTACTGCATCGTATCCAACATAATCTGCATCACGGCCTGGACCCGTTTGGAAGTACCTGGGGTCATACCTCATATTGCCCATCTCTTGAGCGTTGTATGCACCAGTTCCATATCCAAGATTACCATAACCAAATCCAGCCTTGGTGCCAGTAATGTTGCCATACCCCATGTTCACACCATTGAAGCCCTGGTTACCATTATTACCATTCATTCTGACATTCTCAATGCCCCCATTGAAACCCTGGTTGACATTACCCATAAATACCCCAGCAGTATCTGCATTGGCATTCATATTACCGGCGTTCCCACCTCCACCTACAGGACCAGTTTCTCCAGCATTCAAACCGGTTACGAGAATAGCATCAGCACTTTAACGATTCTCAATTCGGGGAGAAGCAGCAATATTTTCACCATGCGGTGTCCCGTTGTTTTCAGCCCGTGCGACTATCGGTTGAACCAGATTCTGCAGCTACTCTTGTCCTTTGGCGATGGTCTCCATGGTTTGCATGAGCATGGCCATCCTGTCACGCATTTCTTGCATTTCACTCTGCACGTTATCCATGATCTTCTTGTGATTAGTTCTGGTAGAGTAACGGTGGACCCGCTTTTCTGCAATCCTGAAATTACCTGGACGCATGGATGAAGAATGATAAGGAACATGGATCACAAACCTGTAATGCAATGTGATTTATGCAAACAACAATGCAAAAATGCTAACGTGCATGTGTACGTTGGGGACATTTCCCCTCCAATTCCAGTGTCAAGGTGGCAAGACAAGAGAAACCATAAAGACAATATTTAGAAAAACCCTCATATATTGGAACAACAGTCTCATCAAGGCGTTACACAACTATGTTCCATACAACTGATATGATAAAGGAGGATCCCAACCAACATGTCTGGTGGTGATCTCAACACATAGAATACAAGAGAGAAATCAAGTGCGGGTACGGTCGCAGAAATCCTCAACCAGCTTCTTCGTCTCTGGATGATCCGGTCGATAAATCAAGCCTTCTATCAACTGATCCCTTTTCCTGACCGTTCCATGGATATCTCTGACAAAATCTTCCCAAGCCTTATCTTGGGCACCATTCTTAGGTTTGGGCCTCTTGATGTCTGCTCTGCGCTGACAATCTTCCAGATTCTTCATGGCATCAATCAGTTTGCGTTCGGCCTCGTATCGACGGCATGCTTCTTCTTCAAGCTCTTCAGTCTTCACTTTAACTTGTTCTCCCAACTGAGCAACCTGTGTCTTTAGCTCTTCTTCCCGTTCTTTGCGTTTGGCCATAGTAAGGTCCCAATGCTCTCTGAACTTAGCTAACTTCGTGTAGGCCCTTTCCAGCTCTTGTTTCTTAGTAGCCAATACACTGCTAACTGAGTCTACATCTAACTCCAGACGCTTCTTGGTTTCAGTCAACTCCAATAAAGTAGTCTTCAGATGTTTCAAAGTTTCGGCCTGTTGCTTGGAAAAATATCCTGTTTCAATCTTTTCATGACGAAGCTGGGCATTCTCTTTCTCTAAAGCCTCTTTAACCTTTGCTAACTCTTCTTTCTCCGCCATCAGCTGCTTGTATATCTGCATGTCTATAGTGGTGGGCTCCTCCACCGGAGAAGGATACAGTGGCTGAACTGCAGGATAAGGCATAAGGAATTTCGTAGCTCGTTCACGAATCCATTCCACATACGGGCCAAGAACTCGAGTACCCCCTTTGCTACATGAAGGCTTCCCTCTCTTATGCAGGTTCTTCCATGCTTTCTCAAGCTTGATCAAAATCTCTTCCTCTATTGCCCCAGTGAGATACAGAGATTCCTGTATCTCCTCGGGCTTCGGCGCTTCCTGAGGTGCATACCCAAACTGCCTGATTAATAAGGAAGGGTTGTAATTGACACACCCTTTCCTTCCTATCAAAGGAACATTAGGGAATCCTTCGCATCTGTATATGACCTCAACTCCTAACACCTCCTCATTAACCCACACCACATTCTCAGAAGTCAACCCCATCAAGCGCTCAGGCCATCCTAAAGAATCAATAGAAGTGACGAAAGGCCCTGACTTCGGCATATGACTAGTAAACCACCTGCACAGTAGAGGTACACAGCAAGAGACATTCCTTCCTCGCCGCTTTTCATTTTGGTAGTGAGTGGAATGGTGGATATCTCCTAGCAAGGTAGGAACTGGGTTCTTTGCAGCCAGAATATAGAAAGCATTTGCATCAACAAAATCAGGAAAGTTTGGGAACAATACAATGCCATAAACACACACAGCAAGGATGGCGTCAAAAACATCCCAGCCACCCTTCTTGGCATACTCCCGAGCCTTCTCCACCAAAACAACCAACGGAAATCCCCACACATATCCTCTTCTGATCATCTTCCCTGTCAGCTCAAACTCTCCTAGGTACAGAATAGCAGAAAGCTCAGCCGGATTAGGCTTAGCGTCCGTGTGATAGAAAGGCATCTGCTCGCGAATCGGTATATCCAAGAGTGCAGAATACTCCTCCAGGGTAGGAGCCAAGACAAAATCAGGAAATACGAAACACCTGAGCTCAACATCCTAAAACTGCAACAGGGTGTAAATGTCGCTGATCTCATAAGCCAAGGGTTGGTAAACATAAGTCAGGATCCTCCCATATGTCTTCCTGAAATCTCCCATCACCTTCTTCCTAGCAATAGTAATTAACTCTGACAACAGACTGATATCTGGAGACGGGAATTTGTAGGGTAACACTCTCTTCATGGCTTCCATGTCTTGCTAGGAAACAACCACCGGAACTGGGAGGGAAAATATGTACCTGCAATACACACACGTTAGTTGGATGCAAATGGTAATGCAATAATGCAATATGATAAATGATGCAATCAGTGAACACAGGGGCCATGCTGTAGCCTGAAGAGGAACATCTCTGTGATGTCAAGAACATAAAACCACCACAGTCACCAGAACTTCATGACACTAACTATCATCTGACACTCAAAATACCAATCCCCTGGTAAGAAATCCATCTGAACCTCTGTATCTGACGAGAAAACCATCTGATAATAGTATCAACCTCAAACAAGAAACCCATCTGATCCAAACAACACACCTGTTAACGAGCCAAGAAAACTGTCTGATAAATACTGAATCATGGTTTCTGAAGGCCAGTTTTCCTGCAATAACCCAATCCCCCTCACAGGTATGGACCTAATCCACGGACAGAGGTACGGCATCCTATACGGTCATCAGCGTCACAGACTTTCATGAGTGACGATACGATTCCCAGAAGGAGTGGCATCATCAAGTCATGAAGAGGCCTCACTTAGCTGACTTCCAAATGATCGGTCCCCAGATTCGACAATCCTCACGTCTGGACTCCCCTCAGATCCTCAGGACCGGAAAGGAGCACCTCGGAGAGAACCTCGTCTGAGCGCAGATTTCGTAGGGAACGGTGCCTGCTCAGCAGACAGGTTCGTCTACTACTCTCCGCAACTATGTCTAGGTGCATACTCAAGCCCAGGTCCGGCTTCTCACTCATAGTAACCTCCCTCTCCCACAGCAATAATCACAATAATATAGTGCTGAAAGTAAATGCGGAAAGGTAAAGATGTGGAAAAGTAAAGTGCGGGAAGGTAAAACACATATGCACAACACCCAACAGATAAACACCCAAGCGCTAGGATTGACTCGCGTAGGGGATGGGAAACGGTCCCAGCATAAGGGATGGGAAAAGTCCCTAGATGCTACATCCCCAGCTGAGTCGCCAGCTGTCGCTACTGCAAAAATCGGCGCCGGCATGACAGAAGAGTCGCCACCGTGCGTTATTTATCCCAAAGGAGGGAAAGGAAACGCTCGAAGTAAACCTCGCAAAAAATGGGAAAGGTATGGTCATCGCAACCAAAACCTGGATTCGGGAGTCGGTTACGCAAGGGGAAGGTATTAGCACCCCTCACGTCCATCGTACTCGACGGGATCCACGCTTGGTGTTTATAAGGAAAAGGGTGTGTTTATCTATCTACGCTAGTGGTCAGTCTGAAAAGAAAAGAAAAGGACAGGACTCGACAGAACATACGGTGTTCTGGGCCTACGTACTCCTTCGTGCAATGGGAAAGTCAGAGTCAACGTAGTTCGACTACCTACGTCTAGACGGGGGGAAAGTTGCTCGCCAGGACATCGCGTCCTGTGCCTACGTACTTCCACACGGCATGGAAGATCAGAGCAAACATATTTCGGGCTACGCACGACACAAGCTGTTCAAGTGTTTTTTATGGGAAAATGCACCTTAACCAAGGGTTTTCACAGTCCAGGAGGACAAAATGTTTTGATGTTTGTTCAAATCTTTTGACGGAAGAAATGAATTCACTTTTGTTTTATCCTTTATTAAGTGTTTTTCTGTTGTTTTGAGAAAGGAAAGAGACACCCTAAAACTATGGTTGAAAAGGGGAATCTACCTAATGTTATCATGCCTGGTTAACCAACCTAATGTCTATCATAACTCCTCCACAGCAGAGAAGTTAGAGCTCCTAAGGGATCATGGCAAAAGAACTAAACAGCAAACAGGAATCACTGCAAAGTAAAGAAATACTGAAAATATGCATGAATGCAACAACCAAACAAGCAAGGCACAAAGGCCACAAACCACAGAGGTAAGGGAGCTCAGTTCTACCAAATACCAACAAGCAAAGCCACTCAATAACAATCAAGCAGAAGGAGGACCACCTCAACTTCTCATGCACACAGAGCCTATTTCTAAGATGCACCTATCTCAGAAATATCTAGATGAACCCCTAAGTCTAATGCAGCACAGCACCACACAAGTCAATCAACACATAGAGAAGGCTAACCAGCCTGGCAAACTCCTATCCAAAAGCAAGAAACTACCCCTGAGCAAGACCCTAAACAACCATAAAACAAAACCATAATCTACCTCTGAATAAAGCCCCTAATCAAATCTCTAAGCAAAGCCCTAAAGCAAAACCTTAATCAAATCTCTAAGCAAAGCCCTACACAAGAGAAATCAATCCCAGTCTTCAAGCCTCAAGACAAGCTTACCAAAGAAAGGGAGCTAAGTAGACAGGCCCATAGTGCCTTCCTCAAGAAAGTACTAGGAGGCTCCTACTTAGGAATCATATCCCATGTGGCTCAACAACTGTGATCGATTTACATTCCTCCTCAGGAGAAACTAAACTCACATGAAGGCTCCGACATCATTGGATACTTGAGAAATCGTACATGAACTAAGGGAACAAAGTCAACAGACCCATAGTGCCTTCCTCAGGAAAGTACTAGGGGGCTTTCACTTAGGAATCATATCCCATGTGGCTCAACAACTGTGAACGGTTTACATTCCTCCTCAGGAGAAACTAAACTCACATGAAGGCTCCAACATCATTGGATACTTGAGAAATCCTACATGAACTAAGGGAACTAAGTGAACAGACTCATAGTGCCTTCCTCTGGAAAGTACTAGGGGGCTTTCACTTAGGAATCATATCCCATGTGGCTCAACAACTGTGAACGGTTTACATTCCTCCTCAGGAGAAACTAAACTCACATGAAGGCTCCAACATCATTGGATACTTGAGAAAGAGGTGAGAAGAAAAAATGAAAGACATTTATAGTGCCTTCCTCAGGAAAGTACCATAAATTTCCCTCAAGCTTCAGGATCTCAAACCTCACAGAAAGAGAGCAAGCTCCTAGACCAGGTCTTCAATCTATGCATCCTTGCAAGCTCCAACAAGACTTCATCCAGCCTCCATCCTCAAGAAGAAACCACAGACCCTCAAACCAAAAGAAACTACCTCTAAAGTTCAACCACAGTTGAACTTCAAAGTCAGAAGCCCTCAAGACTTCTCCTATTCTCAAGCTCAAGCAAAAATAACAGAACACCCTATAAAAATCTACCAAAAATCTAGGGGAAACCTACATGCCTCTATGATCCCAAGATCAAATCTCAAAGCCTAAGTCAACTTCTAAGGCTACTAAACAATCCCTAACATGTGAATGGTCAAGGGTTAACCAGCAAGTTATGAGGTCTCTACTCTCTAACCCTAGAACAGCATCAATCAATTTCTCAAAAATCTATGAAAAATCTATGGGGAGCATGCATCAGTCTAATACAACATACTTAAAAAGAAAAGCAAAATTCATTACCAAATGAGAGAAATAAAATCAGCAAGGCAGACACATCACAAATCAATTATTCAATACCAATTAAAATACCAAAATGCAAATAAAAACGAAAATTCATGATCAATTCAATATTTTTGCACTATAAAATTCTAAATTGAATTAGGAACCTATAGAAAAAAGAAGGAAATTAATCGGATACTCCTACTATTTTTTATGAAATATTTCCTAACATGGACCAACAAAGAAAATAAAAAAGAAAATAAAACAGGGGGGGCAAATAGCAAAACGCTTCAGTTATTTATCCATTTGGGCTTGCGTTAGGGGGTGCGCCTAGCAATTGGGGCAAAGGCCCAGACCGAATCCATATTATTCTTACAATCAGGGGGGCAATGAGTAAAGAGAGGGTGATCCCAGCAATTTCTGATTGGGCCTAGCCCGATCCAAACCCTAACCAACTATTAGCCAACAAAACCAAAATCTCCTCTCCCAAACCCTTCTACTGTTCATCACGCCAAACCCTAGCTGCGCCGTTGCCATTCCTCTCTCGGTTCTCCATCTCTCTGAACGAAACCGGCGCTTAATCCTCCTCAACCACTCAAACCAACACTCCTCAACAATCAACAAATAAACCTCACAGTAAACCATTGTTATCACCTATCGAAATCTCAAACTCACCTCTCAACAAAACTAACCTTAACTAAACATCCCCTAGCCTCAAAGTTATTCCTCAAAGTTATTAACAAATCGTGAAGTTCTAAACTAAACATCTCAAGCACCCGAATCTATCGCTAGCTTAACATGCGCATGCAAAGAAAAGAGTTTAGAGGAGAAGCAAACAGGAACCTGGACGTCGTTAATGAAGATTCGCGGAGGAGAAGGTTCTTTGACGGAGATCTTGAAGAAGATTTGAAACAAAACAGTCCACTGAAGGAGTATGGTGTTGATGAAGACAGATGAATGTCCGGTGGTGGTCTTGGTGTTCCGGTGAGAAATTGAAGCAGGAGTGAAGATGAGTGTTGATCTCTTGAAGTTATTGTTGTTGAATGTTCTAGAAATTGATGAACATCATATAGACGAAGATGAACTAAGGAATATATGGAAAACTGATTATGAACACGATGAAGATTTGAAGAATCTTCATGAATTTCTGGAGATTCTTCTGAAGGTTGATGAAGAAATTAAGAAACTCATGAATCTCTTGGAAGAAATCTATCAACGAGCGAGGATCTTGATGATTATTGGCGATCGGAGTTTGGATCGGGAAAGGATTTCTGGAAAAATGATAATAATGGCGTTTTTTATTTTTCCGGTGGTTTTGGCCGTTTCCGGCGTCAGTTAGGGTGGTCGGAGTCAGTTGGGGCGGTGGCCTGAGAGCTTTGCATGCCGGCCGGTGGAATTTCCGGTGAAGGACAATGGCGTGACAAGTGGCGTTGTGGGAGTCAGAGAGAAGGATACGTGTGATGCATGCAACTGAGTGGGAATTGAGGTGGCTAACTCTAGTGATTTACACGTGTGCTTGTTTATATATGGACAAGTGTCATTGCAATTTTCTGGACTGGAAAAAAAAACGAACAAAAAGATGGACTGGTATTGGGCCTTTGACTGATAACACTGGGCCTAACGAAAATGGTACCCAAAACCCTGAAAAATGGATTAAACCCAATTAAACTAATTAAAGTCTTAAACCTAATTAACTAATTAAAATCTGACTTACTCTAATTAATTCTAAATGACTCAATTAACTCTAATTAAAGCCTAACTAAATGATTAAAATCTAATCAAACCTAAAAAGAGAATTAACTATAAAAACTCTATTAATTCTAATTAATCTCTAAACTAAAAAAAAATATAAAAAAACCCTAATAATTCCTATTTAAAAATCTATTAAAATTCTACTAATTTTATAAACTATTATTATTCTATATTGTCTATCCTATTTAAAATCAACACTAAAACTATTAAAGCTATATTAAACCTAAAAAGGAATTAATATCTATATTAAAACCTAATATTCTAAAATCTATTAGAACAAATTATAAAATTCTAAAAAGGATTTAAAACTATTAAAAACATTAAAAAATCTATTTAAATTCTGAAAAATCTATAAAACCTATTTAAGATATAAAAAAACTATTTAAATCTATAAAAAGGCTATTAAATCCTAAAAAATGCAAACAAAGGCAAAAAGCCAACATAAAAGAGAGCGTGAGACCAGATCGAAGCAACAGTAAACCCCGGGCATCAGAATATCCCGAAAACCACCATGTAAGCCGAAAACACCGAGAAGCGCACAATTTCCCAAAAATAAACCCTGATTATCTAGACTGGATCTGAAATGTCCGGTAGATGAAAACCAAGCTGTAACTCTGACATCCTCTGTCTGTGTATAAATGTCATGCATCTGATATGCGAATACGAATTGAACCATGAATCAGATAGGAGAACCGGTTGGCCAAATTTTAGGGTGCAACAGTGTGCAATGCCTTTTGTATGTGTATGAACTCAGAATTGATGATGGCTTTCAAAATGCAACTCATTTGATCAACTTGCATCTTCTATCGTGTTTCTTGTTAGGAGCATTATTTCAAAATTATGGTGATACCATCATATTCCTCATTAAAAAACAGTCATGTTTGAGTAAAATTTCACAAAAAAAGATTAAGATTTGACCGAGTTTGAACCCTTCACGTTTTTGGTTTGTTTGATTTGAGTTTGGCCCAGAATGTTCACCATAGCATACCTTATGTATTTATGGGGGTGGCTTTATACTTAGATGTATAGCCACCCCAGTGGTAAGCAACTTGCGCGCCTTTGTACCTTTCACTAGCCAGTCCTGGGTTCGATCCTTGGTGATCAACCCTTTTTGGTATTTTATTTTCATATTGCTTTGTTTAATTTATTTTCTTCATTCTTTCCATTTCCTTACCAGCGCGCGTTTAGTGGCTTGGTGGTTAGAGTGTGGTGTTTGTAAACACAAGGGCGTGGGTTCAATCCCTGCCCATGCCCTTTTTATTTTTATGTGCTTGTTTCATTTGTTCATTTTATTTTCATAAAATCGTTAAACTTCAAAATATCATAACTTATTCATTCTTCATCATTTTTAACCCGTTCTTTTTGCAACTTGCTCATGGTGATGTCTAGTTTCATTTAATGGATTAAAATCTCAATTTGCTTGTTTTTACAATGCCCTTTTACCTGCTTGTTAGCTGGTTCATTCTTAGGTCGTCACCCCACGTCTTGATTGAATTTCTTTCATATTATACTTGACCTATCTTGTGAGATTTATTGATATTGGATTCCTTTGTGTTTGTTAACATATCAAAGCTCTGTTTTCTTTTGTTTATCACCATGAACTTACATTGTTTTCCTCCTTAAAAACCACGGTCCTATACCGAATTCATTTTCATAAATATCTTCAGTCATAAGAATCATTTTCTCTTTGTATTGAATTATATCAAGAAAGGATTAAGTGTGGACTTTTTCCTCTCCGAGTATTAAGATGCTCACTGTAGTGTGAGTGGTCTTGATAATCATCTTTCAATACGAAGACACAACTTTATCCATCACCTATCTCTTTCACTACCTCTCACTTTCACAGCTTCCTTCTGAAACCTTTATGACCTAAAACCTCGGTACCGCACCGAGTGCATTTTCAAATTCATTTTTGTAAAAAAACTTGAATGGTGGTGGAGTGGTTAGGCGTAGGACTTCTCCTATCCCGAGTACTGACATTTACCGTAGGGTTTATAGTCGCAAAGCACTTACCATTCAAAACGAAAAACACTTTAATAAGAGAATGAAGTTCTCTTTGTATTAAATTAAAGAGAGAGGATTGAGTGTAGTCTCCTTCCTCTCCAAGTGTCAGGATATTCACTGTAGTGTGGGTGGTCTTGATACTCGTCTTTCAATACGAAGACGATATGTTCGCCACACCTTTTTATAACAAAAACTTTGAGGTAAAGAATTGGGTACTACCCGTAGGGGTTACTATCTAAGGACTTATCTCACCCCTAAAAAACAATTCAACCAATCAAACGTGACATCTTGCCTCGCATGGCGAAAACTAACTAGTCTTTCAAAAAGAATATGTTACGTCCGTTCTACCGCAAACAGGTAACGCATACGTCTCCTCACATGCGAGCAGCAAAACACCTAAACTGCTAGAATGTGCATGATAACATCATCCAAAAAAACACCAGTTACCCGTAGTAGCACGAACTATGTTGCTCTGATTTCTCTTGCATGTTGAGAATACGTAGGCATAGGATTGCGACAATCCTAGCGAGCACCCTGTCGCTTCCGCGAAAATAAGGTGCCGGCAAAACAGAAGAGTCGCCACCTTTCGTTATTTATCCCTCGGAACGGGAAAGGAAACGATCGAGAAAACCTGACGCAAAGGTATAAGACAAGGTCATCGCAACCATTGTCTGGGTTCGGGAGTCGGTTACGCAAGGGGAAGGTATTATCACCCCTCACGTCCATCGTACTCGATGGGATCCACGCTTGCTGGTTTGTCTACGGGTGAAAAACAATCTATCTACGACTGCTAAATCTAAACGGAAAGAAATTGACTCGATAGAGCGTCGCACTCTATGCCTACGTATTCTCATCAGAGAATGAGAAATCAGAGTCTACGTAGTTCGGGAAACTACAGGGCGGGGGGGAGTTTGCTCGCCAAGACATCGCGTCTTGTGCCTACGTATTCTCGTCAGAGAAATCAGAGCGGGACGTAGTTCAGGCTAACTACAGCTAGACAAGGGTGTTCTCGGTCACACGGGGGTGAGAGATTAAGTCAGTTCTAGAGGTACGGGGACCTACGGGAATTAGAACTACAGTCTGGTCTCAAATGCGCAAGGGCAAGAGAAAGGGATAACATCAGTCGTCAGCGGGAAACTCTCGATCGCACGGCAGCGAGAGAACAGAAAGGTTAGTTGTTAGTGTGCTTGCTAGGATATCGCATCCCATGCCTACATATTCTCATCAGAGAAATCAGAGCAGCTGTAGTTCAGCCTACTACAGCTAAACCGGGAAAAAGGGAAAAGGGAGGTAGCTCGCTAGGATATCGCATCCTATGCCTACGTACTCTCGTCTGGTACGAGAGATCAGAGCAAACGTAGTTCGACTGGAAAACGAATCTCGATTGCACGAGGGCAAGAGAAAGGGTGTCGATCGCCTGAACGCAAGAGAACGGGGTTTCGATCGCACGGGGGCGAGAACAAAGAGGAAGCAGGTCTACGCCTAAACGGGAAGGAACTCGGGACACACACGCAAGAACCTAGGACGTAGGAGCGAATGCGTCGTATGTCACCCAAAGGGTACCATACTAGACATCCTAGACGATTGAGAAGAACTCCTCAACTGTCATTTCCTACGTATCTAACGATACAGCTCACAACGCTCGACGGTTGCCTGAAGACTTGAAGAACAAAGACGATGTTGAACAAAGCGGCTCCAGGGCTCCTGACGTGCGCGCAAGCTCCATTCCAATCTTCTCCTCTCTGGATCTTTGATGATGACGCTTGAATCAAGAACAATGTAACGCTTAGACCGTCATGGTTCGACTTACACGAGAAATCGAACTCTAAGAGGTAGCGTATTGATATCCGTGTCAAAGACAAGATAGAGAAATGATATCGAAAATCATTCTCCAATTGAATCATGCCACACGGCCAGCCAAAAATAAAATCAAGAATAAAATCAGATAGAAACGAAAATAGGAGAGAAAATAGGAGAGAAATCCAATAGCAAAAGGAAATAATACGCTACTTCTAAAATACGGCAATTAATCTCTACTAGGAAATAAAACTCTAGAGAAAATACAAGTAAATGCATACAGAAAATAGAATAAAATCATGTGCACAATATTCTATAATTTGCTATAAAGAAAATAGAATGAAAAATTCTATACTAAAATCTCTATAATATTCTATAAGAAAATAGAATTAAAATCTATAATATTCTATAAGGGAAATAGAACGAAAATTCTACATTATTCTAAAACAATAGAATATAAATCCTATATTAAACATCTATAGTAATATTCTAACTATGAAAATAATCTCCTAAAAGAAAATAGGAAAATAAAATCTACACTATTACAAGCATATGCCCAATACAAGAGAAAAATTAAATTGCAAGGGGAGGGGGTACATCCTGAAAAACTGGTGTATGAGGCAGCAAAAAAAAGCTGGGCCCAGCCCACAATACAGAAAAAATCAGAAAAAGATAACCAACAAAAACAGGGGGCGTGATAGTAAACTCGGAGTGTTCAGGAGAATTATTGTTGTTACTGGGCCCAGCCCAATAACCCAATGCAATAAAAATAAAAAAACGAAAAGGGGGCGACTATGCAATCAGGGGGTGCATCAGCATGTTTAACGAAGGGCTCAACCCAACAACAAGCAAAAAACAAAAACGGGGGTTTGGGTTTGAAGCCCAGTAATCCAACCGGCCCATGACCTTTCTCCTCCTCTTCTCAATCCTACCTCAGAAACCCTAATTTCTCTTCTCTCCTTCTCCCAGCTTCCGCCGCCGTCGTTACTGTTCTCCGCTCACTCTCACCGTCTCCCTTCTGATTTCTCACCGCCTCTTCACAACGACCTCACCTCCTTAACTCTCCGTGTCTCACCTCGTTTCCATCTCAAAGCCTCACAACTGTAAATCTTGAAATTAGCCTAAACAATGAAAAACTGGTGAAGAAAACAAAGAAGGTGATGGAGCGATGGAGGTCTTGACGGTTCTTGGATGACGGTCTGGAGAATTTTGATGAAGCGGTTGACGTTCTAAGAACGCTATGATGAACACGCGAAGCTTTGGAGATCTTGAAGCTTCTGGACGAAGATGGAGGATGCGTGAAATCTGGAAACGATTATAGGATCTGATGAAGACGACGAGCGTTCTTGAGGATCTGGGAAACAATTAAGAAAAACTAGATGAAGATCTTGAAGATCTTGTTGATGGATCTGAGTTTGTGTTGAGTGGAATCTTGAAATCGCCAGAAAAGGTTGTTGGAGATTGATGATCATGGAAGACGTTAACGACGAACACTAAGCATGTTAAATCTTTTTGTGAGCCAAGATCAGTAGATGACAATCCGTGACGAGTCAAGAATATGGATAGAGGTTTGATGTTGATTGGAGGTTTTTTGGGGAGTTCTTAAAGATGGGACGAGTGAACACCAGATCGATGAAGATTCTTGGATCGTTTTCTGGGAAAAAGATGAGGGTCTGGAGCTTGATTGAAGAAGGGATGATGAATGTTGTTGAAGAACGTTGAGAAAATCTTGAACAGATCTGGAAGTTTGGACGAATCTCGAAGAATATGTTCTTGACGTTTGTTGCGGATCTGGAACGGATGGAGATTGATGCATGGATGATCGGTTTTTGGAAAAAAATGAACATGCATGAAGTTTCCGGCGTGGTTTGAAGTTTCCGGCGAGGTTTTGCAGTTATCGGTGACGGTTGGATGAACATGACGGATGAAGAAGATGAACCTTCATCAGTGACTTGCAGGTTTCCGGAGAAAAATGGTTACCGGTGACTTTCCGGCGGCGGTTGCATGGCCGGCCGGTGAAGGGAGGAAGGGGAAGACGCGTGTCAACACGCATGGGAGAGAGGGAGAGGATGGGAGCCACGTGGGGTGAGGTGTCACTCTGTGTGGGCATGCAAAAGGGTGAAGTGGCATGGAGAGAGAATGCACGCGTGGGACTTTATACGCATGACATGTGGCGAGTTGGACTGGGCCCCCACAAATCAGACACCTGGCCCACGAAATTGAGATTAATTCTGATTTTAAAACTTGATTAACAAACTATGACCCCATTAATAAAGCACTTAAGACTCTAATGATTACCTAATTGAAGCTTAAACGAAAATTAGGACCTGTTAATCAAGAACTGCTAATTAAAGCTACTCTAATTAAGAATGATTATCCTAAAGCCTAATTAAAACCATCAAGCTAATTAAGAGAAAATGATTAACATCTAATGACCATCTAATTAATATCTATTAATTTTAAGAAATATTAAGTCTAAAAGGAAATTAACTACCGATTAACAAATTAATATCTAAAGAATGAGTTAAAGTCTATTAAATTCTAACCCAATTAAAATTCTAGAAATTATTTATTTAAATCTAGAAACTATTAAAACCTATTAAAACTATTAAAAAATCTATAATAGAAAATAAACCTCTAAAAAGCTATTAAAATCTATTTAAAAGAATTAAAATCCTAGAAAAACAATTAAAATTCATTTAAAATTCTAGAAAATAAAGGGAAAATCTAAAAAATGCGAGGAAGCCGATTAAATTGATTAGAAAACAGATACGCAAATATATCGAAATAAACGGTAAAAACCGGACACCGAGATGTCCTCAAAAACAACAGCGAGAGCTGAAAACACAGGGACGAGCACCAATTCTCAAAATATGTCCTCGTATTGGCCTGAAATGCCTGAAGCGTGATCAGAGGGCTGTAATCCCGATAAAGTCAATCTGACTGGAAAAAATGCAATGTACGTGTTATGCAAATGCAAAATGAAATGAGTCGAAACATGAGCAAATTGTGATAAGTAGTTGGTCAAATTTTGGGGTGCAACAGCTGCCCCTATTCAAACGGCTTGGACCCGAAGGGTTGAAGAGCGAACAACTTTCAAGCATTCAAAGGTAGAAGACGGTTGAATACCAAAGAACCCGGAAATTTGCCAACTGCACAAGTACACGGTACTCTGATGGGAACAAATCTTCGGAAACTGAAACAATAGCTGCACGGCAACTAGCTGGAGAAATACTGATCTGAACCTCCGTCAGGATGATTCTCTGATTTATCTGATATCATTACGTCCTCAAATCATCGAGGGATCACTGGTTACACGGTAACGAGTGATTTGCCAACCACGCACAGGTAAACGATACTCTGATTGTTAGGAACATCTTCAAAAACTGAGCATGACAGTTGCACGGCAACTCTGCTGGGGAATTGGTCACACGGTAACCGGTGAACATGGTCGATCATGCCGTCAGGCATCAAGATTCCTCGGGACTCATCAGGTCAACAATCAAGTTAATCATGCCATCGGGCATCCAAAGAAATTTTTGGGCGTCAGCCGAACTTCATCACTAAGTCGGGAATAGAACTCTCAGTCAATCATGAACCAATTGGAGATCTCCAAACTTCTGCCATCAGGCACTCCGCATCAGCTGAGAGAACTGCTTCGTTAATACGGTTGGGCTTCAATCATCAAGTCTTCAAGGGGAATCCTTAATCAATCATGAACCAATAAGGATATACATTCTTTTACCGTCAGGCACTCCGCGTCGGCTGGGAGGACTGCTTTGATATCGCAGTTAGACTTCATCAGTAAGTCTGGGGTTTCGGCACCGCTGCCAGACTTCAATCATCAAGTCTTCCAGGAAATCTCAACTTCTCGGTTTAGAACCTGCTGGGGATGACACATCTCTGTTGGGGATTTTGGATAACTATCAAGTAACTCTATTTCGGGTGATTCAGAAATCATTCTGGACAAATAAACTCTGCCGAGGGAATCAAGAATCATCTTGAACAATCAACTCCGCTGGGGACTTCAAGAATCACCCTGAACCAATAACTATGCTGGAGATTTCAGGAATCATCCTGAGCAAACATTCTCTGTTGGAGATTTCAGGAATCATCCTGAGCAGACACCCTACCGGGGACTCTAAGCATCAACTTGAGCAACCAACTATGGCAACCTTACTGGGGATTTTAAGATTCATCTTAAGCAAACCACTTCGCTGGAGAATTCAAGAATCATCTTGAGCAAACCATTCTGCGGAGGAACACCTGCAAAACAAGAACGGTAACGACCTAGCTCATGTTTCATATGCATATGCTTGACAATGGCGCAATGCTCCACACGGTGGAAATGCTACGCGTTTTTTTGGGTAAATGCTATGCAATCATGCAAAATGCTATGACCCCATCAGCAAAATAAATGCTGAAGGGAAAATCCTCCTGTCAAGGAGAAAGGACCACTCTGGTGGAGGAAGGACTCATCCTGCCAAGGAGAAGAAGTCACACCAATCTCAATTGGACTCCGCCTGGGGAAACGAACTTCAGTTGACTGCTGCAGGGGAACAAAGTTCTACAAGAACCTGAACCCGCTCAACCAGGTATTCAAAACTACAAACTGTCAAGGAAACCATATCAATCGCAGAAATAAACTACACGGCCTTTGCAGATAGAAATTTCCTGGAGATACAGACTCCGATGGGGAAATACAGCATCAGCTATTCAACACGCTACTGGGGAAAACCAATCATGGCCTCAACGGCTTTCAAGGACTCGACTCTCTTGGGGATTCGCAAATTCGGCTGAGGAGGGTAACCAAACGCTGGAATAAATCCTACTTGCCGGGGAAAATACAACTCTGTGGGGGACTTCCAATTCCGCTGGAGACTTCAGTCTGAGCTATCGAGGGCTGAACACTTGTGAATAGTCTCCTACGAGAAACTGTACCCTGACCCAGTGCTGGGGAAATAAACCCAAATCCGCTTGGCAGGGAAAACTTCGATCCTAAACCGTTGGGAATGCACAATCAATCTGTCGGGCGTAGCCACACTCTGTCGGGGATATCAATCTTGATCTGCTGAGGATAATCTTGCATACGCCTTACGGAGACTGACCCTTCTGGGTAACACCTGCTGGACTATTAAGTCTGATGAGGAATACCTGTGTGTCAACACTGCTGAGGATATCAATCCTTAGCTACTCATTGTACCACTTTGTTGGAGATGTACCGATCCTATCAAGGAAACGCCTCTGGCGACTGCGGAAGATAACAATCGATCACTGAAATTGAATCTCACTTCATTGAGGAAAACAACCCTGAACGGTCCTTTTAGGACACCCTAAGTCCTTATAGGGTACGAAGCAATCTGCTGAGAAATAACTCTTCTCTGTCTGACATCAACATCTACTCGTCTGGAGATTAATCAGTGAGGGAATCAACAGCGACCTCTGCTTGAGGAATGAGTCAATGACTTGGACTCGGAGGGGAAAGGAGTCAAACTGGGACTCTGTGGGGATACAACATTGCATCAGTCCCACTGCTGGGGAAATAAACCCAAATCTGTCAGTCAGGGAAAGCTTCAGTCTCAACCCACTTGGGAAAATAGCATATCAGGCTAATCAACATTCGATGCTTGGGATGGCCATACTCTGCCGGGAATATTAATCAAACCTACCAAGGATAATCTTGATCCTACTCTGATAAGGGATAAGTGCCATCTCAACTTGCTACAATCTCAAACTGCTCAGGGGAAGTAATCTCAAACTGTACATCTCTGCTGAGAAAATAATCCTTATTTAACAACATCACCCCCTAAGGGAATGTAGAACACCAATCATGGAGAACTGAGACCATTCGAGCCTTGTGTCGAGGAATGTGACAACATACGAGGCACTAGGAATCATCGTGTCGAATATATTTAGGCTTTTTCTAGTTTAAGGATAGGTTTATGGTGATAGGGATTTATTTCTGGTTACCAACAAAAGTGGATTTGAAGGGGACATACTAGACGAGAACTAGCATTCGAGGGTAGACTACCAGACGAGAACTGGTGGCAAAATATGTTAGGTCGTCAGAAGCGAACTGATTTACAGTTTGCCAGACGAGAACTGGACTTTAAAACTGTGTTAGCCAGACGGGAACTGGTTGAACAATAGGTTAAAGAAAAAGTGACCAGACAGGGCTGGTTTCTGGTTTGGATTTCAGACGAGAACTGATCTCCGGTTTGCTAGACGAGAACTGGACTTTAAAACGATTTGGTTACAAGGTTCTGCCAAGTAACAGGTTAGGCTGTCGAATAACAATCCAATGACAGCAAGGCTTCTTCAGAAGGTTCAGGTTTTGGCAGGGTAATGACACGATTCCCCGACACTCACTCTTGCTGGGGTGAACAAACTCGTTTGAACAACTTGCCCCAGTGCAATTCAACTTGCCCCAATCCGACTCTTGGGAAAATTCACTCTGAACAGAAAGCAGCTGGCAACGAGACAATCTTCAGATGGCTTGCCCCAACATCTGTACAACGGAAGGATTCATCCTCAACTAACCAACTCTCAGCATGGCTGGTTTCAATATACTTCTGAAGTAGCTTGCCCCTGAACGAGCGTTGAGTGACTTAACATGCCCTGATTGCACACTAGAGGGATCTGCCCTCAAATCACAGGAGTTCTGGATAACTGCCCCTGATTGGGTCTCGAGAAGATTCACTTCTAATCAATTGCTTCTCGAACAAGTTGTCCCGTAATCAACCGATCCTTCGGGACTTGTCCTCAGACTGACTGATTCCAAACTCACTGGAAGTCAATGCCCCAGATTCACAAGGTTTCACAGTATACCGGTCTGATCCAGACTGCTAACGATTCAGCCCTGATTGACTATTCCCTGTTGGAATTCCTTCATATCAACTACTGACCTGCAATTAAAATTGTCTATTCACGAATGGTAATTTTAATGCAGTGTTCATGCAGATTTCAAAAAAAGAGTGTTGTCACTCATTTATGTGTCATGATAGTGAGTGATGAATGAACCAACAGTTCAAACGTAGTGCTAATTTGATCAGTGAAAAATACAACAAGGATATGATTAGCAAATCATGTAGGAGTTAGGTTACTCAACCTTATCGTAATGCGCTTTCAGAATAAACCCTACCTCAATTAGGTCTTTTAAGGGTTGTATCGTGGTCGGGTTCACGGTTCGTGAAACAAGGGATATTTGGCTCAAATTATGATTTGTACCCACCCCTTCTACGTGATGATCTACGATCCTAAAGTTCAGTTAACTTGGTTCGAGCGCTCGCCTCTTCGAGAGGTATGTTGAATAGCGGGAACAACTGGTTAAAGAATTCACAAGGTGTTTCGGAGTGATAGTTACTCCTTTTTCGTTTTCAGTGTCAGTATCTGTTGCACCCTAAAATTTGACCAACTGGTTCCCATATCTGGTTTATGTTTCAACGCATTTTGCATTCGCATTAGTATACTGCATACATGGCATTTTCATCAGTCAGATTGGATTTTATCGGGATTATAGCCCTTGGTGTTTCAGGCAGTACAGGCCAGTCAGAATAAAAGTCTGTTGAGAATTGGTGCTTATCTCCCGTGTTTTCAGACCATCTCGGTGCCCGGGTTTCGCTACGGTTGCGTAATTGGGTTTTAATCGGTTTAATCGGCTTCCTGGCATTTTTAGGTTTTTTCTGTCATTTTTCTGGATTTTTAGTGCATTTAACGGATTTTTCTGGATTTAATAGAGTTTTTAATATTTTTTAGAGTTTAAATAAATTTTCTTTTCATTTTTTAGAAATAGATTTTTTTAAGATTTTTAGATATTATAGTTTTTTAATAAATTTCAGGGATTAATTTTCTTTTAATAGTTTTAATAGATAAATAGCTTTTTTTTTCTTTTAAAAAGAGAAGAAAAAAAATAATAATGGATAGTGTTTTTTTTAGATTAGAGTTTTATTGTGTTAAAAAAAGAATTAATAGAAAAAAATTAATAAATAGAGAGTATTGTTTTTTAGATTTTCATTAGAGCTTTATTTGTTTTTTAAAGATTTAATAGAATAAAAGAGAAAAGAGAGATTAAATGTTCTTAGAGTTTTTTGATTTTTTATTTTTTAGAATTAATTAGGATTTTAAAAAAGGGTTTTTTTAGATTAATTAATAGTTTTTTAGATTTTTTAGATTTAATTAGGTCTTTATCTTTAATTTTCGTTTTAGATATTAATTAGGATTAACTTTAGGATTAATTAGGGTTTTATTAGATTTTAATTAAGTCTTTATCTTTAATTGCTGTTTTTAGTTGTAACTAGGGTTAATCATGAGTTTAACTGGGTTTAATCATGTTCATTAGTGGCTAATTCAGAATTATTTTGTGGGCCATGTGTCTTTATGGGGGCCCAGTCCAGTTCCGGCCACATGTCATCCATATAAGGTCCCCACGTGTGCATTTCAGACTCTCTCTCTCCATTCCACGTTGCAAACCCAGAGAGCGCCACTTCATCTTTCCACTCACCCTCTCTCCACGCCACTTGTCACACTCTCTCTCTCTGCATGCCCACTCACACTGACTCCTTGCCTGCATACAGAGCCACCACGTGTTCCCCCTCCATCTCACCGTCCCTTCATCGGCCGGTCATGCAACCGCCGCCAGAAGATTGTCGGAGCCACCCTAACCAACTCCGGTCACCGCAACGGTCACCGGAAAACAGCCAAATCCACCGGAAAACTCATCGATCTTCATGCCATTTCCAGAAACGCGTCCATCTTCATCATCTTCATCAGTTTTCCAGTTTTTTTTCAAATGATCTTCATGTGTTCTTCATCATTCTTCCATCATTAAGAACATCGTAGATCCATATTTTTCCAGAAAAATGCAAAGATCTTCATAGATCTTCGTCCTCGTTCATCAATCGTACCAGTTCCATAGATCTTTGATCATCATCATGTTCGTCCTCAGATTCATCGCCTTTTCCAGATTTTGCCAAGGACGTCAAGATCTTCAAGCGATCGTCACCTAATCGTCCTCCGATCTTCGCAGATCCACCACATCCATAACCATCTCACCAGATCTTCGTCGAAATCTTCAACGTTGTTCACATCTTGATCACCACCTGCAAAACCTTCAGGGGAGCCTTCAACAAACTCCAGTAATCTTCATGAACCCTTCAACATGTTCATCCGCTGGTTCTTACTTTTTCCAGATTGCTTCATGATCTTCGTCAATGGCGATTCTCCAGATCCCAAACCTTCGTCCGTCCAAGTTTTTTCTAGAAAGCTTCTGATCTACGAACTTTTCAAGATCTCCAGATCTCCATCTAGAATTTTCAAAGACGCTCGAGTGGAGTTTGTCCCCTTCGTCCAGATCTTCATTCGCGTGAGTTGTAAGTTGAAACGAGCATAAATTAAGTATGATAACACTACTGAGAGAGAGATGGAGGGTGTGTGAATGGAGTTTTTTGCTTTGGAGAAACGAAGAGAGAAGTTGGAGAGTGAGTGGAGAAGAAACGGCGCGTGTGGGAGAAGGTGAACAGTGATTTAGGGAAGAGATGTGTTAGGGTTTTTTGGGTGGTAATCTGAATAGTGAGCGAAGTGGATGGATTGTGGGGTTTGGGCCTCTCTAAGGCCCACTGTTTTTGCTACAGGCACCTCCTTTTTTCCACTTCACACCTCGTCCCTGGTTTGGCTGAGGGATTGGTATTGGGCCCAACGTTTTCTGCTTGTGCCCCCTATTTTTTGGCTCGCACCCCCCTCCCCGTGTGTAATGTTGGATGGGCCTAACCCCATTGCTGAGTGCACCCCCTTCCTAGGCCCAGTTGGTTCCTGAATTATAAAACTGCTGGTGACACCCCCCTTGCTTTAGTATTTTAATTGAATTTTTTTTCATTTCTTTTCATTTGCATATGGGTTACAAATAAATTCACAAAAAATATAAAAATGATCAATTTTGCATGGGATTTTTTCCCTCATTTCAATAGTTGTCTCAAGAATATTGTGAAAAAAATAAAAATATCAGTTTAGGCATTTTTTCCATTTATGGTGATTTTTCAAACTTAATTGCTTTTATTTTCATGTTTGTTTGTACATACATATTGTTGAATTTTGTTTAGGCATTTAAATGCATATTTGGATCCCATTCTTTTTGTGGTAGTTAGATTAGAACATTAAGTTCCACCTGGATTTATTTCACATTTTTGTGATTAAATCTTGATTAGTTTTGATTAGAGAACATTAGGGTAATAATTTTAGGGTTTAAGCTCAACATAGGTGCATTCTACCATTTCTTTTTAGATTTTTTAGCATGAATTAGGGTATGGGACATATAGGGTATGTAGGGTAGATATAGAAATACCCTTAGAATTAATTCTAGAATTTTAAATGCTATTTTACTATTTTAGTGTATTTTGCAAATAGAATGATTGTTTGGTGTCCCCACTTGGGGTTTAGGTTTGTCTGT
Organism: Lathyrus sativus; assembly: GCA_963859935.3. Classification (NCBI taxonomy): domain Eukaryota; kingdom Viridiplantae; phylum Streptophyta; class Magnoliopsida; order Fabales; family Fabaceae; genus Lathyrus; species Lathyrus sativus. Next base: position 118,820,154 of record OZ012736.1, on the reverse strand, counting down.
TTGGGTTTCTGGGTTTTTTTTTGGGGGTGTGGGCTTGGTTTGAGCTTGTGGAAGCATGAATTATCAATGGAAGAGTTTGAATGCAAAGATCAAGGGTGATGCATGAAGATTTCTTGGAGGTTGAAGATGTTGATTGAAGACCTAGGAGAAGTAGGATACAACAGGAAGAGCTTAGAATAGACAAATTCTGCTGTCAAACATATAGTGCATTGTTTACCTCTATTCTATCCAATGACACAAAGTACTCCTTGGGAAGCTCCATCTCTCCTTAAGAGGGATGAGTGGTATGCCCAAGTGAGTAGAACTTTGAGGATACCTTTCATTTGCAATGTTAAAATCTCAGTGATTTCCTTTGGTTGTCATTGAGTTTCTTAACATTATAGCCTGATCTTGTTGAATGATTCTCCCTTGGAGGTGCTTGTGGAAGCTTAGTAAAGAGAAAATTGAAGCCTGTTGAAGTTGAAGTCAGGAGCTTGTTGAAGCTGGTTGCTTGTTGAAGCTGGGGTTTTACTACGTGTTGAAGTTGAAGTTAGGAGCTTGTTGAAGCTAGTTACTGGTTGGGGGTTGAGCTTGCTTAAGCGGGGAGCTTGTTGAAGTTGGTGTCCATTGAGGATTGAAGGTTTATTGAAACTTGAAGATAGGAGTTATTCATGAAGATGAAGTCGGTTGCTGTTTGTCGGTAAATCAACTGTTGTTGTCAGAGCTATGGCTTGTGCTGTTTGCTGTAGGAGCTGGTGGGGGGCTGCTGAGCTGGTGTTTTTCTTTGTTGTATTGTTTGTTAATCTTCCTCTTAGGTTTGAAGTGAAGCTGTTTCACTTTTCCTGTTGTGTCCTGCTGCATTCATGCATTTTACTGCTTTACTGTATGTATTTGTTTCTTTTGCCGTCCATCCCCTAGGATCTCTGTTTCTCTCTGCGCAAGAGAGAAATATGATAGACATTAGGTTTTCATCCATGCATGACAACATTAGGGTAGTTTTGATTCCCTTTTCAACCCTAGGCTTTTAGAGCTTCTTTCTCTTCTCATCTCAGAACAATTCAAGAATACGGTAATAAGGTTAATCGATGTCGTACGTTACGAGCCTTAAGCTATTTGAGAAAAGGTTGTTGGAGGGTCACTCTTCAGCAATCTGATTGCTTAGTGTGTTACACTTAGGGTGACATACGACGTAGTCACTCTCAAATCATAGTCTCTAGTGCGTCAGAGATTGCAAACACACTAAAAAACACTTCTTGCGTAAAAAGACTAAAACCAATCAAAGTGTCATTTTTGTCCGCTTGGACCCATAATCAGGAGAAAACCTTTTTCAGAAGGATAAAAACAATCAAGACAGACTTGTGTCGTATGTGGCCCGAACTACGTTTGCTCTGATCTTTCATGCTGTATGAAAGTACGTAGGCATAGGATGCGATATCCTAGCGAGCAACCTTCCCCTCCTTCCCGTAGGTAGGTGAACTACGTTGACTCTGATTTCTCGTTTCAGACGGGAATACGTAGGCATAAAGTGCGATACTTTGCCGAGTCATTTTATTTTCTTTTAGCCCTTGACCTGTAGAATAGATAGAATCACAATCTGTACTAGAAAACAAGCGTGGATCCCATCGAGTACGACGGACGTGAGGGGTGCTAATACCTTCCCCTTGCGTAACCGACTCCCGAATCCAGGATTTGGTTGCGATGACCATTCCTTTCCCGTCTTTGCGGTAGGTTTACTCTGAGTGTTTCCTTTACCTCCGTTGGGATAAATAACGCACGGTGGCGACTCTTCTGTTCAGTCGGCGCCGATTTTCGCAGTAGCGCCAGCTGGCGACTCTGCTGGGGACTGGAATATCCCCTAGGCGAGTCAATCCTAGCGCTTGTTTTCCCGTCATGGGTGTTGTATAGATTTACTGTTCTGTCTTTACTTTCCGCATTTTATTATCAGCTTTATTTTGTTATTGCTGTCGTGGGAAGGGGGTAATCTGTTGAGAGATAAGCCGGACCTGGGCTTGAGGTTACACATAGATTTAGAGAGAGTAGTGGTTATCCTGCTTGCTTAGCTCGCACCAGCTAGCCGCGAAATCTCACTCGGACGAGATTCTCTTTGATGCTTCTTGCCTGGCCCTTAGGGCTCGACAAGTTGTCTGACCCGAGGATTGTCGACTCTGGGAACCTATCAATTGGGATTCAACTAAGTGAGGCCGCTTCAAGGGATGATGATGCCACACCTTCTAGGTATCATAACATCGCTCTTGAAAGTTTATGACGTTGAACCCGCATAGGATGCCATACCTTGTGTCAGTTATTAGGACACCTACCTGTGAGAGGGGTTGGGACATGCAGGTAACTTGACCTCCAGATTACCGGTTTTTCCTGATTGAGGTTCAGTGGTATTTGAGGACAGTGTTATTGGGTCTGTCAGAGACCAGGTTGGAGCATCGTGGATGGTCTTGAGCAGTTTGTGGGTCTATTTGAGGCCAATATTGTGGCTTGAGCTTCTCAGCCAGGGGCTGTGATCCCGTATTTGCTGCATATTGCATTGCATTTGCATAAACATGTTTGCATCATATTGCATATCATTCTCCAGCTAGCCAGAGCTCTTATCCAGCCGTTGCTTTGATTCTGAGGGTAATTCTCCGGTGATTGGTCTGAGCAAGTGTTGATTGGTAGAAGACGACCAAGGGGTTGAAATAGAGTGGGGCAGAATTGAGCAATGAAGTTAGCTGAAGGTTGTTGGTAGTTGTGTCAGAGAGCCACTTCTGATTTGTTGATACCTTGTCAAGGTTCACTGCGACGTCTAATCCTTTGTATGGTTCCCTGCATGACGAAGACTTCGCGCAAGTGAACCACCTTATTGCAGACCAGTTTGTGCAACCCCCTGTCAGGGACCAAGATCGACGTGAGCAGTTTGTTGTCAGCAATGAACGAGTGTCTCTTATCAACAGTCAAGGTGTTATTTTCCCTGTGCCGAGTATCCGAGGAGAGATCCCAGTAGCCAGGACTGAAGACCCAAGAACTCTTGAGTATGATAGACGGTTCCGAATGTTGGAAGAAGGGGTGAAAGCCTTGAAAGTCAAGGATGCTGTTAACCTGAATGCTGCAAACATGTGTTGGGTTCCTGGCCTGGTGTTACCTCCGAAGTTCAAAGCGCCGAGATTTGAGAAGTACAGAGGGGATTGCTGTCCGAAGCAACATTGGGTGATGTTCTGCCGAAGAATGACTTCGTTTATGCAAGACGACGAGTTGAGGATTCACTGCTTTCAGGATAGTCTGATTGGGGCATCTCTGAGTTGGTATATGCAATAGAGAGTAATCAGATCCGATCATGGGTGGATTTAGCCAGAGCTTTTCTGAGACAGTACGATATAACCTAGATATGGCTCCTAGTCGCATGCAGTTGCAAGAATTGTCTCAAAGGAACGATGAACCTTTCAGGAAGTATGTTCAGAGATGGAGAAAATTTGCTGCCAGAGTGAAGCCGCCGCTCCTAGACCGAGAGTTAATGAGCATGTTTGTAAACTCCCTGGAGAGCCCGTACCTCGAAAGAATGCTTGGAGTTACGTCAAAATTTTTCTATGATTATCGGAACTGAAGAAGGAGTTGTGATCAATGCAATCATGCCAGATGTTGGATATCCTCGAGATGAATCGGTGAAACCTGTTGGATCAGTATCTCCTGTACCTTGTTGTGTTGGACAGACAATTGTGCCTGGGGCACCCTATTAGGAACGTCGTATCGCTCCTCTTGCAAATCAGCAAACTTGTGGCCGAGGTTATCAGAATCAGCGTCAGAATCAGAATGGACCTCGTAACGGCTTGGAACGGAGGAATGCTCCTTCCCATCCAGTGCCTATGCCGTATAGCCAGTTGCGGCCATCTTTGATCCAGAATTCTTTGGCGAAACTTACAGCTCTTAAGCCTGTGCCAGAACCTTACCCTCCTGGGTACAAGCCCCACGTTCAGTGTAGTTACCATGGCGGATCCTCGGGGCACTCAACTGAAGATTGCAAAGCTTTTTAGGCGACAGTATAACAGTCGATCGACCAAGAGTGCATTTCCTTTCTAGAAGGAGTTTTGTCTGTTCACGCCTACCTCTCAGCTGTCTGAGCTTGTAGATTCAGAGGGTTTATTTTCGAGAAGCCAGAGGTCCAGACAGGCAGACACCCTCAGCATTGGCAGTCCTCAGACTTTTTATCATTTGCATTTGTAGTTTCTTTTCTGTTAGTTACTACTTGCTGTTAAATATTGTTGGTTTCGAATGGTAATATTGATAAAAAGACTATGCATTTTTCTGAATTAACCATGTCGTTGTCGCTCATTTATTGCATTGCACTGACACTTGCATTTTATTTACTCCACTTCATCACTATGATTAGCAAAGATTGGAAGGAGGATGACGAAACTGAATACTCATAACCGATGATCGTATGCTTTCAGATAAAACCTTGTCGATGACGTATAAGGCATTGTTTCAAATCCCCTAAACACTGGAGATATAAGGAGTTAGTCCTTTGTTAACCACTTCGAGCCAGGAAGTAGAAGTTTTTCGGACTTTTAAACCCTCACATCTTAACCCGGGGCAGGGTAGTTGTCAGTTAGCTTGACCGAGCATTCAAGTCTTACAGAGGAGTGTTGTCTTTCGAGGACCAATTACCGTTTAAGCCTTTCAAGAGGTCGCATCTCGCCAACCACAATGGTTAAACCTCACCAATCAGGAGTAAGACAGTTACAATCCTTTCGGAGCAATCGAGACAACCAGTGTTACACGACTTTGTTCCAAAAGAAAAAGAAAGAATAAGAGAGCCCGCTAAGTAAAAAGAAATGAATAGCTGGAAAGCTAATACTTAGGCAAAAATTAGGGCATCCCGCTGGACTAAAAAGAAAAAATTGAAAAGAACTCAAAAGGAGTCAGTCCAGGCAAAAGTTAGGGAATCAAAAGAACGAAAAGAAAGGATATAAAAAGAAAAATCCTCGAACAAGGAAAAAGTCGTGTGGATGCAGACACCGAAAATGAAAAGGAATAACTGTCGCTCCGAGAAAAAACCTTGCGAGTTCCCTAACTATGGTTCTTACCATTCAGCATACCTCTCGAAGAGGCGAGCGCTCGAGCCAAGTTAACTGAACTTTAGGATCGGAGATCATCACGTAGAAGGGGTGGGTAAAAATCATAATTTGAGCCAAATATCCTTTGTTTCACGAACCGTGAACCCGGCCACGATACAGCCCTTAAAAGACCTAATTGAGGCAAGGTTTATTCCGAAAGCGCATTACGGTAAGGTTGAGTAACCTGACTCCCTCTTGATTTGCTAGTCATATCCTTGTTGTATTTTTCACTGATCACATAAGCACTACGTTTGAACTTTGGTTCATTCGTCACTCACAATCATGACACGTAAATGAGTGACAGCACATTTTTTTCAAAATTTGCATGAACACTGCATTAAAATTACCATTCGGGACTGAACAATTTTACTTGCAGGTTAGTAGTTGACAGGAAAGAAATTCCAACAGGGAATAATCGAACAGGATTGAATAATTCAATAGTCTGGATCAGAATGGTGTATGTTGTGAAACCCTGTAAATCTGGGGCATTGACCTTCAGTGAGTGCAGAATCAGTCGGTCTGAGGACCAGTCTCGAAGCATCGATTGATTACGGGGCAGTTTACTTGAGAAGTCGTTGATCAGAAGCGAATCTTCTCGAGAGCCAATTAGGGGCAGTTATCCAGAATGCTATGTTTGATCAGGGCAGGTTAAGTCGCTCAACGCTCGTTCAGGGGCAAGGCACTATGTTGATAGTTGTTTAATTGAGGGAATCCTTTTGTCATGCAAACACCGGGGTGAGCCATCGCAAGGTCGTATTGTAGCAAGGTGCTTTCGGTTCAGAGTGGGTTTTTCCAAGAACCAGATTAAGGCAAAGTCATTGCAGACAGGGACATGCCATCCTAAGAGCGCAAGGGTTATTCTTTATTCGAGAGGCATTCGATTCGAAGTATCTCGCTGAAGTTCAGAATACTGGGGGCAGTTCATATCAAACCGTCAGGGTACAGATTTTCAGACTATCCCACAGAGGTTCCTGCAGGCCAGGGCATAACAAAGGCGAAAGAATTGTTCTTCTACAACAGAGTTACTTAGAGCTACTGGAGCAGATTCAGCCAATATTCAAGTTTGAGACGAATGGCGGGAAAGCGTGACCCTTCAACTAGAAGTCGTGAATTCAGACAGGATATTGTCCAGCATCAGGCGTGTATGACTCACCATGGATGTACAGAAGTCCAACCATACTTGGCACATTCGGTTATCCCCAATAAAGTCATGCATTCGAGAATCAGTTAATCTGGGGCAATTAGGTCGAGATTTGGCAAATCTCTCGCAGCTATGGGCACTGCTCCACGAGTCAGTCGATCAGGGGCAAAAGATTGTTGCAAGACCGGGGCAGATCACCCTAAAAACAAAAGATGTTGTTGGGACATTCTTTTGGGTTTAACGTGCAGAAACAGTTCAGATCTAACCGTCAGGATACAGAGATCGAAGAGTCCTTATCAGACGGTAGGTGCCAATTCAGGGGCAAGGTATTGTGAGTAGCACTATGGCTAGGCTTTCCTTTCCAGACGAAATGCTCAGACTGGGGCATGTTGGTATTTTTGGGGCAAATTTCCGAGAAGGAATAGAGTTCATGTTGCCCTAACCAGAGGCTCGTGACGAAAAGACTTGATCATTATGTGAAGTGAATCCCCATGCAGGTCGCGCTTCATTCCCTGAAGATGAGATGACAATGTTCCTTACCGAAGAAGGATCAAATTCCCCAGCTAGTCGCATCTTATCCGAAGGACATTCTCCAGCAGGGTCATTTACCCTCAGCAGAGTTTGGTGATTCCAAGATTGTAGGTTGTATTCAGACAGTGTGGTATCCCCCAAAAGGATTCCCTATCCCGAGCAGAGTCGTTTAGCCTCAGAAGACTAATATTTCCAAACTTGTGAGCTATACCCAGACAGTCTACTCTTCCCAGTAGAGATTCCCTTCCCAGTAGGGTCATTTATTCTCCCCCAACGGAGACAGTTGATTTTCCCCAAGAGAGTCGTTTCGTCCCCAGCGGAGTTCTCTCTTTTCAGCAAGTGTCTTCTTTCCTCCCAGTGGAAATCGAAGGTTAAAACGCTCCCCGACAGAGTTGGTTGTGTGTCCTGGCATTTATTTTGCCGAAATACTTTGTGATACCCGTTCACTCCCCAGCAGGATGATATTTGTCCTCGACGGCCAAGATTGAGGAAGCAGGCTTGTTAGAGCTATCCCAGCAGTTCGAGCCTGCATTTGCATCGGCATATAGTGTCATATTTGCATCCACCAAACAAAAAAAAACGCGTAGCATTTCCATGTTGTATGGAGCATTACGCCATTATCAAACATACGCATTTTGAAACATAGATCAGGTTGGTTGACTTTTTGCTTTCAGGTGTGGTTCTCAATAGGAGTATGGAGCTCTAAAAGCTCAGATATTACCAAATAATTGAGGTCTCGCCGGGAGACGTGTGATGACATAATTCAGTTTATTATTTTCCCCACAGAGTTGCCAATTGAGGCGGCATTGTATCCGGCCAGCGGAATGTTTTCTTCAAGATTTATTGTTGCGGCAGCATTTCAGGTTTTCACAAAATCAAAGTTCAGAAGTAGCCACTTGTTATCAAGACGAGTGTTTGACAGTTGTTTTCGGAATATCCCCAGTGGAGTTAGTTACTGCAACGAATAGGCAAAATAAACTATGTCCGAGAAAATTTCCTGTGAAATAGGCAGAAGTATGTTCCCGTATTGATAGGCGGATGAAGATTTTCCTGTGTTATAGGCAGAAGTGTGTTCCCGTATTGATAGGCGGAAGAAGATTTCCTGTAATATAGGCAGAAGTGTATTCCCGTATTGGATAGGCGGATGAAGATTTTCCTGTTATGTAGGCAGAAGAGTATTCCCGTATTGGATAGGCGGATGAAGAAGATTTCCTGTAATATAGGCAGAAGTGTATTCCCGTAGTGGATAGGCGGATGAAGATTTTCCTGTTATGTAGGCAGAAGAGTATTCCCATATTGGATAGGCGGATGAAGAAGATTTCCTGTAATATAGGCAGAAGTATATTCCCGTATTGGATAGGCGGATGAAGATTTTCCTGTGATGTAGACAGAAGTATATTCCCGTATTGGATAGGCGGATGAAGATTTCCTGTGTTGTAGGCAGAAGTGTGTTCCCGTATTGATAGGCGGATGAAGATTTTCCTGTGTTGTAGGCAGAAGTATATCCCCGTATTGGATAGGCAGATGAAGATTTTCCTGTTATGTAGGCCGAAGAGTATTCCCGTATTGGATAGGCGGATGAAGAAAATTTCCTGTGATGTAGGCAGAAGTATGTTCCCGTATTGATAGGCGGATGAAAATTTCCTGTGTTGTAGACAGAAGTGTATTCCCGTATTGGATAGGCTGATGAAGATTTTTCCTGTGATGTAGACAAAAGTATGTTCCCGTATTGATAGGCGGATGAAAATTTCCTGTGTTGTAGACAGAAGTGTATTCCCATATTGGATAGGCGGATGAAGATTTTTCCTGTGATGTAGACAGAAGTATGTTCCCGTATTGATAGGCGGATGAAAATTTCCTGTGTTGTAGACAGAAGTGTATTCCCGTATTGGATAGGCGGATGAAGATTTTTCCTGTGATGTAGACAAAAGTATGTTCCCGTACTGATAGGCGGATGAAAATTTCCTGTGTTGTAGACAGAAGTGTATTCCCGTATTGGATAGGCGGATGAAGATTTTTCCTGTGACATAGACAGAAGCATATTCCCGTATTGGATCGGCGGATGAAGATTTTTCCTGTGATATAGACAGAAGTATGTTCCCGTGTTGATAGGCGGATGAAAACTTCCTGTGATGTAGGCAGAAGTATGTTCCCGTATTGATAGGCGGATGAAAATTTCCTATGTTGTAGACAGAAGTGTATTCCCGTATTGGATAGGCGGATGAAGATTTTTCTTGTGATGTAGACAGAAGTATGTTCCCGTATTGATAGGCGGATGAAAATTTCCTGTGTTGTAGACAGAAGTATATTCCCGTATTGGATAGGCGGATGAAGGTTTTTCCTATGATGTAGACAGAATTGTATTCCCGTGTTGATAGGCGGATGAAAACTTCCTGTGATGTAGGCAGAAGTATGTTCCCGTATTGATAGGCGGATGAAAATTTCCTGTGTTGTAGACAGAACTGTATTCCCGTATTGGATAGGCGGATGAAGATTTTTCCTGTGATGTGGGCAGAAGTGTATTCCCGTATTGGATAGGCGGATGAAGATTTTTCCTGTGATGTAGACAGATGTATGTTCCCGTATTGGATAGGCGGATGAAGGTTTCATGAAATTTAGACAGATGTATTTTCCCATGTTAGATAGACAGAATTGTATTCCCGTATTTGATAGGCGGAAGAAGATTTCCTGTGGTGTAGGCAGAAGTGTATTCCCGTATTGGATAGGCGGATGAAGAGTTTGTGTGATATAAACAAAAGGACATTCCCGTATTGGATAGGCGGACGAAGTGTTCCTAGACCAGTGCATATGTCCCGTGAGAGATAGGCGGATGAACTTTCCTGTATCTAGGCGGATGATTTCCCCGTAGGGAACATAGTATGTGTCCAATGACAAGACAGAACCACGTTCTTATATTCGACAAAAGTATTCTCCCAGTGAAGTCATTAAGTTTATTCCAATATTGACAAAATAGTGTTGAAATCAGATCTGTGGATATTGTTCCCCAAGTAGTGGTGCAGTTATTTTGTGGGTTATTTTTGCAGTTGGCAAATTTCCGGGTTTCATTGATATTCAACCGTCTCGTACCTCGAATGTTTGAAGGTCGTTCGCTCTTCACCCATTCGGGTCCAAACCGCTTGAATAGGGGCAGCTGTTGCACCCTAAAATTTGACCAACTGGTTCCCATATCTGGTTTATGTTTCAACACATTTTGCATTCGCATTAGTATACTGCATACATGGCATTTTCATCATTCAGATTGGATTTTATCGGGATTATAGCCCTTGGTGTTTCAGGCAGTACAGGCCAGTCAGAATAAAAGTCTGTTGAGAATTGGTGCTTATCTCCCGTGTTTTCAGACCATCTCGGTGCCCGGGTTTCGCTACGGTTGCGTAATTGGGTTTTAATCGGTTTAATCGGCTTCCTGGCATTTTTAGGTTTTTTCTGTCATTTTTCTGGATTTTTAGTGCATTTAACGGATTTTTCTGGATTTAATAGAGTTTTTAATATTTTTTAGAGTTTAAATAAATTTTCTTTTCATTTTTTAGAAATAGATTTTTTTTAAGATATTTAGATATTATAGTTTTTTAATAAATTTTAGGGATTAATTTTCTTTTAATAGTTTTAATAGATAAATAGCTTTTTTTTTTCTTTTAAAAAGAGTAGAAAAAAAATAATAATGGATAGTGTTTTTTTTAGATTAGAGTTTTATTGTGTTAAAAAAACAATTAATAGAAAAAAATAATAAATAGAGAGTATTGTTTTTTAGATTTTCATTAGAGCTTTATTTGTTTTTTTAAAGATTTAATAGAATAAAAGAGAAAAGAGAGATTAAATGTTCTTAGAGTTTTTTGATTTTTTTATTTTTTAGAATTAATTAGGATTTTAAAAAAGGGTTTTTTTAGATTAATTAATAGTTTTTTAGATTTTTTAGATTTAATTAGGTCTTTATCTTTAATTTTCGTTTTAGATATTAATTAGGATTAACTTTAGGATTAATTAGGGTTTTATTAGATTTTAATTAGGTCTTTATCTTTAATTGTTGTTTTTAGTTGTAACTAGGGTTAATCATGAGTTTAACTGGGTTTAATCATGTTCATTAGTGGCTAATTCAGAATTATTTCGTGGGCCATGTGTCTTTATGGGGGCCCAGTCTAGTTCCGGCCACATGTCATCCATATAAGGTCCCCACGTGTGCATTTCATACTCTCTCTCTCCATTCTACGTTGCAAACCCAGAGAGCGCCACTTCATCTTTCCACTCACCCTCTCTCCACGCCACTTGTCACACTCTCTCTCTCTCTGCATGCCCACTCACACTGACTCCTTGCCTGCATGCAGAGCCACCACGTGTTCCCCCTCCATCTCACCGTCCCTTCATCGGCCGACCATGCAACCGCCGCCAGAAGATTGCCGGAGCCACCCTAACCAACTCCGGTCACTGCAACGGTCACCGGAAAACAGCCAAATCCACCGGAAAACTCATCGATCTTCATGCCATTTCCAGAAACGCGTCCATCTTCATCATCTTCATCAGTTTTCCAGTTTTTTTTCAAATGATCTTCATGTGTTCTTCATCATTCTTCCATCATCAAGAACATCGTAGATCCATATTTTTCCAGAAAAACGCAAAGATCTTCATAGATCTTCGTCCTCGTTCATCAATCGTACCAGTTCAATAGATCTTTGATCATCATCATGTTCGTCCTCAGATTCATCGCCTTTTCCAGATTTTGCCAAGGACGTCAAGATCTTCAAGCGATCGTCACCTAATCGTCCTCCGATCTTCGCAGATCCACCACATCCATAACCATCTCACCAGATCTTCGTCGAAATCTTCAACGTCGTTCACATCTTGATCACCACCTGCAAAACCTTCAGGGGAGCCTTCAACAAAAAATCTAGTAATCTTTACGAACCCTTCAACGTGTTCATCCGCTGGTTCCTACTTTTTCCAGATTGCTTCATGATCTTCGTCAATGGCGATTCTCCAGATCCCAAACCTTCGTCCGTCCAAGTTTTTTCCAGAGAGCTTCTGATATACGAACTTTTCAAGATCTCCAGATCTCCATCTAGAATTTTCAAAGACGCTCGAGTGGAGTTTGTCCCCTTCGTCCAGATCTTCATTCGCGTGAGTTGTAAGTTGAAACAAGCAGAAATTAAGTATGATAACACTACTGAGAGAGAGATGGAGGGTGTGTGAATGGAGTTTTTTGCTTTGGAGAAACGAAGAGAGAAGTTGGAGAGTGAGTGGAGAAGAAACGGCGCATGTGGGAGAAGGTGAACAGTGATTTAGGGAAGAGATGTGTTAGGGTTTTTTGGGTGGTAATCTGAATAGTGAGCGAAGTGGATGGATTGTGGGGTTTGGGCCTCTCTAAGGCCCACTGTTTTTGCTACAGGCACCTCCTTTTTTCCACTTCACACCTCGTCCCTGGTTTGGCTGAGGGATTGGAATTGGGCCCAACGTTTTCTGCTTGTGCCCCCTATTTTTTGGCTCGCACCCCCCTCCCCATGTGTAATGTTGGATGGGCCTAACCCCATTGCTGAGTGCACCCCCTTCTTGGGCCCAGTTGGTTCCTGAATTATAAAACTGCTGGTGACACCCCCCTTGCTTTAGTATTTTAATTGAATTTTTTTCATTTCTTTTCATTTGCATATGGGTTACAAATAAATTCACAAAAAATATATAAATGATCAATTTTGCATGGGATTTTTTCCCTCATTTCAATAATTGTCTCAAGAATATTGTGAAAAATAAAAATATCAGTTTAGGCATTTTTTCCATTTATGGTGATTTTTCAAACTTAATTGCTTTTATTTTCATGTTTGTTTGTACATACATATTGTTGAATTTTGTTTAGGCATTTAAAAGCATATTTGGATCCCATTCTTTTTGTGGTAGTTAGATTAGAACATTAAGTTCCCCCTGGATTTATTTCACATTTTTGTGATTAAATCTTGATTAGTTTTGTTTAGAGAACATTAGGGGTGATAATTTTAGGGTTTAAGCTCAACATAGGTGCATCCTACCATTTCTTTTTGGGTTTTTTTAGCATGAATTAGGGTATGGGACATATAGGGTATGTAGGGTAGATATATAAATACCCTTAGAATTAATTCTAATATTTTAAATGCTATTTTACTATTTTAGTGTATTTTGCAAATAGAATGATTGTTTGGTGTCCCCACTTGGGGTTTAGGTTTGTCTGTTTGGGTTTCTGGGTTTTTTTTTTGGGGTGTGGGCTTGGTTTGAGCTTGTGGAAGCATGAAGCATCAACGGAAGAGTTTGAATGCAAAGATCAAGGGTGATGCATGAAGATTTCTTGGAGGTTGAAGATGTTGATTGAAGACCTAGGAGAAGTAGGATACAACAGGAAGAGCTTAGAATAGACAAATTCTGCTGTCAAACATAGAGTGCATTATTCTATCCAATGACACAAAGTCCTCCTTAGGAAGCTCCATCTCTCCTTAGGAGTGATGAGTGGTATACCCAAGTGAGTAGAACTTTGAGGATACCTTTCATTTGCAATGTTAAAATCTCAGTGATTTCCTTTGGTTGTCATTGAGTTTCTTAACATTATAGCCTGATCTTGTTGAATGATTCTCCCTTGGAGGTGCTTGTGGAAGCTTAGTAAAGAGAAAATTGAAGCCTGTTGAAGTTGAAGTCAGGAGCTTGTTGAAGCTGGTTGCTTGTTGAAGCTGGGGTTTTACTACGTGTTGAAGTTGAAGTTAGGAGCTTGTTGAAGCTAGTTACTGGTTGGGGGTTGAGCTTGCTTAAGCGGGGAGTTTGTTGAAGTTGGTGTCCATTGAGGATTGAAGGTTTATTGAAACTTGAAGATAGGAGTCATTCATGAAGATGAAGTCGGTTGCTGTTTGCCGGTAAATCAACTGTTGTTGTCAGAGCTATGGCTTGTGCTGTTTGCTGTAGGAGCTGGTGGGGGGCTGCTGAGCTGGTGTTTTTCTTTGCTGTATTGTTTGTTAGTCTTCCTCTTAGGTTTGAAGTGAAGTTGTTTCACTTTGCCTGTTGTGTCCTGTTGCATTCATGCATTTTACTGCTTTACTGTATGTATTTGTTTCTTTTGCCGTCCATCCCCTAGGATCTCTGTTTCTCTCTGCGCAAGAGAGAAATATGATAGACATTAGGTTTTCATCCATGCATGACAACATTAGGGTAGTTTTGATTCCCTTTTCAACCCTAGGCTTTTAGAGCTTCTTTCTCTTCTCATCTCAGAACAATTCAAGAATATGGTAATAAGGTTAATCGATGTCGTACGTTACGAGCCTTAAGCTATTTGAGAAAAGGTTGTTGGAGGGTCACTCTTCAGCAATCTGATTGCTTAGTGTGTTACCCTTAGGGTGACATACAACGTAGTCACTCTCAAATCATAGTCTCTAGTGCGTCATAGATTGCAAACACACTAAAAAACACTTCTTGCGTAAAAAGACTGAAAACCAATCAAAGTGTCATTTTTGTCTGCTTGGACCCATAATCAGGAGAAAACCTTTTTCAGAAGGATAAAAACAATCAAGACAGACTTGTATCGTACGTGGCCCGAACTACGTTTGCTCTGATCTTTCATGCTGTATGAAAGTACGTAGGCATAGGATGCGATATCCTAGTGAGCAACCTTCACGTAGGTAGGCGAACTACGTTGACTCTGATTTCTCGTTTCAGACGGGAATACGTAGGCATAAAGTGTGATACTTTGCCGAGTCATTTTATTTTCTTTTAGCCCTTGACCTATAGAATAGATAGAATCACAATCCGTACTAGAAAACAAGCGTGGATCCCGTCGAGTACGACGGACGTGAGGGGTGTTAATACCTTCCCCTTGCGTAACCGACTCCCGAATCCAGGATTTGGTTGCAATGACCATTCCTTTCCCATCTTTGCGGTAGGTTTACTTCGAGCATTTCCTTTCCCTCCGTTGGGATAAATAACGCACGGTGGCGACTCTTCTGTTCAGCCGGCGCCGATTTTCGCAGTAGCGACAGTATCCACACGACTTCGTCCTTGGTCGAGGATTTTTCTTTTTATATCCTTTTTGTTTCCCTAATTTTTTCCTGGACTGACTCCTTTTGAGTTCTTTTCGATTTTTCTTTTGAAGTCCAGCGGGATGCCCCGATTTTTGCCTAAGTATTAGCTTTCTAGCCTTTTCTTTTTCTTTTACTTAGCGGGCTTTCTTATTTCTTTCTTGGAACAAGTCGTGTGACGCTGATTGTCTTGATTGCTTCGAAAGGATTGCAAATGTCTCACTCCTGATTGGTGAGGTTTAACCATTGCGGTGGACGAGGTACGACCTCTGGAGAAAAATGAGATGTGATTGGTCCTCGAAAGGCAACACTCCTCTATAAGACTTGAACGCTCGATCAAGCTAACTGACAACTACCCTGCCCCGGGTTAAGATGTGAGGGTTTAAAAGTCCGAAAAACTTCTACTTCTTGGCTCGAAGTGGTTAACAAGGGACTAGTGATAAAGTGGAGTGAATAAAATGCAAGTGTCAGTGCAATGCAGTAAATGAGTGACAGCGACATGATTAATTCAGAAAAATGCATACTCACTTTATCAATATTACCATTCAAAACAAACAATGTTTAACAGCAAGTAATAACTAACAGAAAGGAAACTACAAATGCAAATGATAAAAAGTCTGAGGACTGCCAATGTTGAGGATGTCTGCCTGTCTGGACCACTGGCCTCTGGAAATAAACCTTTGAATCTGCAAGCTCAGCCAGCTGAGAGGTTGTCATGCACAACCAAAACTCCTTCTAGAAAGGAAATGCACCCTTTGTCGATCAACTGCTGCACTTTTGCCTGGAAAGCTTTGCAATCTTCAGTTGAATTCCCCGGGGATCCACCATGGTATCCACACTGAGCATGGGGGTTGTACCCAGGGGGATAGGGCTCTGGCACGAGCTTAAGAGCTTTAGGTTCCACCAAAGAATTATGAATCAAATGTGGCAGAATCTGGCTATACGGCACAGGAACTGGATGAGAAGGAGCATTCCTTCGTTCCAAGTTGTTACGAGGTCGGTTCTGATTCTGACGCTGATTCTGATAACCTCGGCCATGGGCTCGTGGATTTGCAAGAGGAGCGACATAAGGTTCCCGATGTGGTGCCCTAGGCACAATTGTCTGTCCAGAATAACGAGACACAGAGGATACTGACCGCTGAGAAGACGAAGAACCAACAGATTTCACTGATTCGTCTCGAGGATACCCAACATCTGTCATGACTGCATTGATCATAGTTTCATCTTCAGCTTGGCAGCCATAGAGAGATTCAGTTTCACTAGCCTGACCGCCCGAAACATTCTGGATTCTTCCAGTCTTTACACCATACTCGATGCGCTCTCCTGCCCTTACCAATTCAGAGAAATTTGGTGCAACTCCAAGCATTCTTTCGAAGTACGGGCTCTACAAGGAGTTTACGAACATGCCTTTTAACTCTCGGTCTAGAAGCGGTGGTTGCGCTCTAGCAGCAAATTCTCTCCATCTTTGAACATACTTCCTGAAAGGTTCATTGTTCTCTTGAGACAATTCTTGCAGCTGCATGCGCCTAGGAGCTACATCAAGATTGTAGTCATACTGCTTCAGAAAAGCATTGGCTAAATCCACCCATGATCGGATCTGGTTACCCTCTAACTGCATATACCAACTCAGAGATGCCCCAGTCAGACTATCCTGAAAGCAGTGGATCATCAACTTGTCGTTGTGCACAAATGAGGTCATTCTTCGACAGAACATCACCAAATGTTGCTTCGGGCAACTATCTCCTTTGTACTTTTCAAACCTCGGCGCTCTGAACTTCGGAGGTAACACTAGGCCAAAAACCAGACACATGTCTGCAGCATTGGGGTTAAC
The DNA here is from genome assembly GCA_963859935.3 of Lathyrus sativus. Taxonomy (NCBI): domain Eukaryota; kingdom Viridiplantae; phylum Streptophyta; class Magnoliopsida; order Fabales; family Fabaceae; genus Lathyrus; species Lathyrus sativus. The sequence continues at coordinate 118,803,537 of OZ012736.1, read as the reverse complement.
AGCATCTTTAACTTCCAAGGCTTTGAATCTTTTATCCAACGCACGAAACCTTTTAGCATACACGAGAGCTAATGAGTCTTCATTCTTTGCTATCGGGACCTCTCTTCGGGAATTTGGCACAGGGAAAACAACACCCTGATAGTCTGAGGTATCAATAGAAGGAGCGTGTTCACTTCGGACAACAAACTGCTCATGTAGACCTCGGTCTTCAACAGAAGGTTGTACAAGCTGAGCTGCAGTAAGGTTGTTCACTTGCGGAAAGTCTTCATCAGGCATAGAACCATACAAAGGATTGGACGTCACAGTGAAACCTGACAAGGTATCAACAAACTGGAAGCCGCTCTCTGACATAGCTACCAACAACTTTCAACTGACTCCCCTGCTTGATTCTGATCAATTCTGCTTCAACCCCTTGGTCGTCTTCTAACAATCAACACGTGCTCAGACCAACCACCGGAGAATCACCCTCTGAAGCGAAACAAAGGCTGGATAAGAGCTCTGACTAGCTGGAGAATGACATGCAATATGATGCAGGTTATGCAAATGCATTGCAAGATGCAACAAGCACGGGATCACAACCCCCACAAAGCTCTGATTACTGCTGCGCTGCTGACGGGATAAGTTTGCTCTGACGAGAGAAAACCAAAATATCGGGTAGGCTGGAAGTCAAGTTTCCTGCAAAAACCCTCCCACTCACGGGTATGGACCTAAACTGACACAGGTTCGGCATCCTATGCGGTCATCAGCGTCACAGACATTCAAGAGGGGTGATACGATACCCAGAAGGTGTGGCATCACCATCTCCTGAAGCGGCCTCACTCAGCTGAATTCTAAATGATTGGTCCCCAGAGTCGACAATTCTCCAAACCAACAACCCCCTCAACCCAAAGGGTTGAAAAAGAAGTCAACCGGGAGAACCTCGTCTGAGCATGGATTTCATGAGACACTAGTGCCTGCAAAGCAAGCACGCGCCCACTAATTTCCACAACTAATGCTAGGTACACTCAAGCCTGGGTCTGGCTTCTCACTCATCAGAGTTCCCATCCCGCAACAGCACAATAGCAACAGGTAATAATATAGTGCGGGAAATGTAAATACATCAGTAATATACAACACAAAAGTAAACACCCACAGACACGCAAACAAGCGCTAGGATTGACTCTCTCACAGGGACGTTGGATCCCAAATGCATAAGGAACTGTCGCAGTCCCCAGCAGAGTCGCCAGCTGTCGCTTCTGCGAAAATAAGGTGCCGGCAAAATAGAAGAGTCGCCACCTTTCGTTATTTATTCCTCGGAACGGGAAAGGAAACGATCGGGAAAACCTGACGCAAAGGTATAAGACAAGGTCATCGCAACCATTGTCTGGGTTCGGGAGTCGGTTACGCAAGGGGAAGGTATTAGCACCCCTCACGTCCATCGTACTCGATGGGATCCCCGCTTGCTGGTTTGTCTACGGGTGAAAAACAATCTATCTACGGCTGCTAAATCTAAACGGAAGGAAATTGACTCGATAGAGCGTCGCACTCTATGCCTACGTATTCTCATCAGAGAATGAGAAATCAGAGTCTACGTAGTTCGGGAAACTACGGGGGAGGGGGGGGGGGAAAGTTTGCTCGCCAAGACATCGCGTCTTGTGCCTACGTATTCTCGTCAGAGAAATCAGAGCGGGACGTAGTTCAGGCTAACTACGGTTAGACAAAGGTGTTCTCGGTCACACGGGGGTGAGAGATTAAGTCGGTTCTAGAGGTACGGGGACCTACGGGAATTAGAACTACGGTCTGGTCTCAAATGCGCAAGGGCAAGAGAAAGGGATAACATCAGTCGTCAGCGGGAAAGTCTCGATCGCACGGCAGCGAGAGAACAGAAAGGTTAGTTGTTAGTGTGCTCGCTAGGATATCGCATCCCATGCCTACATATTCTCATTAGAGAAATCAGAGCAGCTGTAGTTCAGCCTACTATAGCTAAACCGGGAAAAAGGGAAAAGGGAGGTAGCTCGCTAGGATATCGCATCCTATGCCTACGTACTCTCGTCTGGTACGAGAGATCAGAGCAAACGTAGTTCGACTGGAAAACGAATATCGATTGCACGGGGGCAAGAGAAAGGGTCTCGATCGCCTGAACGCGAGAGAACGGGGTTTCGATCGCACGGGGGCGAGAACAAAGAGGAAGCAGGCCTACGCCTAAACAGGAAGGAACTCGGGACACACACGCAAGAACCTAGGACGTAGGAGCGAATGTGTCGCATGTCACCCAAAGGGTACCATACTAGACATCCTAGACGATTGAGAAGAACTCCTCAACTGTCATTTCCTACGTATCTAACGATACAACTCACAACGCTCGACAGTTGCCTGAAGACTTGAAGAACAAAGACGATGTTGAACAAAGCGGCTCCAGGGCTCCTGACGTGCGCGCAAGCTCCATTCCAATCTTCTCCTCTCTGGATCTTTGATGATGACGCTTGAATCAAGAACAATGTAACGCTTAGACCGTCATGGTTCGACTTACATGAGAAATCGAACTCTAAGAGGTAGCGTATTGATATCCGTGTCAAAGACAAGATAGAGAAATGATATCGAAAATCATTCTCCAATTGAATCATGCCACACGGCCAGCCAAAAATAAAATCAAGAATAAAATCAGATAGAAACGAAAATAGGAGAGAAAATAGGAGAGAAATCCAATAGCAAAAGGAAATAATACGCTACTTCTAAAATACGGCAATTAATCTCTACTAGGAAATAAAACTCTAGAGAAAATACAAGTAAATGCATACATAAAATAGAATAAAATCATGTGCACAATATTCTATAATTTGCTATAAAGAAAATAGAATGAAAAATTCTATACTAAAATCTCTATAATATTCTATAAGAAAATAGAATTAAAATCTATAATATTCTATAAGGGAAATAGAACGAAAATTCTACATTATTCTAAAACAATAGAATATAAATCCTATATTAAACATCTATAGTAATATTCTAACTATGAAAATAATATCCTAAACGAAAATAGGAAAATAAAATCTACACTATTACAAGCATATGCCCAATACAAGAGAAAAATTAAATTGCAAGGGGAGGGGGTACATCCTGAAAAACTGGTGTATGAGGCAGCAAAAACAAAGCTGGGCCCAGCCCACAATACAGAAAAAATCAGAAAAAGATAACCAACAAAAACAGGGGGCGTGATAGTAAACTGGGAGTGTTCAGGAGAATTATTGTTGTTACTGGGCCCAGCCCAATAACCCAATGCAATAAAAATAAAAAAAACGAAAAGGGGGCGACTATGCAATCAGGGGGTGCATCAGCATGTTGAACGAAGGGCCCAGCCCAACAACAAGCAAAAAACAAAAACGGGGGTTTAGGTTTGAAGCCCAGTAATCCAACCGGCCCATGACCTTTCTCCTCCTCTTCTCAATCCTACCTCAGAAACCCTAATTTTTCTTCTCTCCTTCTCCCAGCTTCCGCCGCCGCCGTTACTATTCTCCGCTCACTCTCACCGTCTCCCTTCTGATTTCTCACCGCCTCTTCACAACGACCTCACCTCCTTAACTCTCAGTGTCTCACCTCGTTTCCATCTCAAAGCCTCACAACTGTAAATCTTGAAATTAGCCTAAACAAAGAAAAACTGGTGAAGAAAACAAAGAAGGTGATGGAGCGATGGAGGTCTTGACGGTTCTTGGATGACGGTCTGGAGAATTTTGACGAAGCAGTTGACGTTCTAAGAACGCTATGATGAAAACGCGAAGCTTTGGAGATCTTGAAGCTTCTGGACGAAGATGGAGGATGCGTGAAATCTGGAAACGATTATAGGATCTGATGAAGACGACGAGAGTTTTTGAGGATCTGGGAAACAATCAAGAAAAACTAGATGAAGATCTTGAAGATCTTATTGATGGATCTGAGTTTGTGTTGAGTGGAATCTTGAAATCGCCGGAAAAGGTTGTTGGAGATTGATGATCATGGAAGAAGTTAACGACGAACACTAAGCATGTTAAATCTTTTTGTGAGCCAAGATCAGTAGATGACAATCCGTGACGAGTCAAGAATATGGATAGAGGTTTGATGTTGATTGGAGGTTTTCTGGGGAGTTCTTGGAGATGGGACGAGTGAACACCATATCGATGAAGATTCTTGGATCGTTTTCTGGGAAAAAGATGAGGGTCTGGAGCTTGATTGAAGAATGGATGATGAATGTTGTTGAAGAACGTTGAGAAAATCTTGAACAGATTTGGAAGTTTGGACGAATCTCGAAGAATATGTTCTTGACGTTTGTTGCGGATCTGGAACGGATGGAGATTGATGCATAGATGATCGGTTTCTGGAAAGAGATGAACATGCACAAAGTTTCCGGCGTCGTTTGAAGTTTCCGGCGAGGTTTTCACAGTTATCGGTGACGGTTGGATGAACATGACGGATGAAGAAGATGAACCTTCATCAGTGACTTGCAGGTTTCCGGCGAAAAACGGTTACCGGTGACTTTCCGGCGGCGGTTGCATGGCCGGCCGGTGAAGGGAGGAAGGGGAAGACGCGTGTCAACACGCATGGGAGAGAGGGAGAGGATGGGAGCCACGTGGGGTGAGGTGTCACTCTGTGTGGGCATGCAAAAGGGTGAAGTGGCGTGGAGAGAGAATGCACGCCTGGGACTTTATACGCATGACATGTGGCGAGTTGGACTGGGCCCCCACAAATCAGACACCTGGCCCACGAAATTGAGATTAATTCTGATTTTAAAACTTGATTAACAAACTATGACCCCATTAATAAAGCACTTAAGACTCTAATGATTACCTAATTAAAGCTTAAACAAAAATTAGGACCTGTTAATCAAGAACTGCTAATTAAAGCTACTCTAATTAAGAATGATTATCCTAAAGCCTAATTAAAACCATCAAGCTAATTAAGAGAAAATGATTAACATCTAATGACCATCTAATTAATATCTATTAATTCTAAGAAATATTAAGTCTAAAAGGAAATTAACTACCGATTAACAAATTAATATCTAAAGAATGAGTTAAAGTCTATTAAATTCTAACCCAATTAAAATTCTAGAAATTATTTATTTAAATCTAGAAACTATTAAAACCTATTAAAACTATTAAAAAATTTATAATTATAATTAAACCTCTAAAAAGCTATTAAAATCTATTTAAAAGAATTAAAATCCTAGAAAAACAATTAAAATTCATTTAAAATTCTAGAAAATAAAGAGAAAATCTAAAAAATGCGAGGAAGCCGATTAAATCGATTAGAAAACAGATACGCGAATATATCGAAATAAACGGTAAAAACCGGACACCGAGATGTCCTAAAAAAACAACAGCGAGAGCTGAAAACACAGGGACGAGCACCAATTCTCAAAATACGTCCTCGTATTGGCCTGAAATGCCTGAAGCGTGATCAGAGGGCTGTAATCCCGATAAAGTCAATCTGACTGGGAAAAATGCAATGTACGTGGTATGCAAATGCAAAATGAAATGAGTCGAAACATGAGCCAAATTGCGATAAGTAGTTGGTCAAATTTTGGGGTGCAACACACCCTTTTCTCTTTTCCACCCTTTCCCAGAAAGGCATGCTACATTCGTTCTACCGCAAACAAGTAATGCTTAAGTCTCCTCACATGCGAGCAGCAAAACACCTAAACTGCTAGAATGCGCACGATAGCATCATCCATAAAAACATCAACAAACCATAGGCCAAACTACGGCTGCTCTGATTCTTTACTTCTTTTAAGTAAAGATACGTAGGCACAAGGGCCATAATCCTTGCCGAGCACATTCCCCCCATATCTGTAGTTCCCCGAACTACGTCGATTATGACTTTCTCACATCTATTAAGAATACGTAGGCATAGGACTGTGAAGTCCTATCGAGTCTGTCCTTTCTCTTTTCTTCCTCGTTATGCCTCATTTCTTAGTTTCTAAACCTTCTTTCTTTACCCTTTGGAAAACACTTTTATAGCATAATATTTAAAGCAAATAAATTCACACATTCGACAAACAAATGGTTCTCATCGAGTACGATGGATGCGAGGGGTGCTAATACCTTCCCCTCGCATAACCGACTTCCGAACCCGTTCTTGGTTGCGAGACCATCTTATCCTTTCTTTTCTTAAGCTTTTCTCGATATTTTCCTTTCCCCTCATGGGATAAATAAAGTTCGGTGGCGACTCTTTTGTCCTTTCTTTTTCTCCTCCCCGTCGTTGCACGATGCATTTTTCGAGTAGTGATACACGTGTTATGGTTGAGGCTGGCAGTTCCCAGAGATGGGGACAGGTTCTTGAAGTGCCGATGAAGAATGATAAATTTGGACTGTGTTACAAGTCGTTGCAGGCTCCACCAAAGTTTAGTGGTCCTGTCAAGTTCACAAGTGCCTGGGTCATTTTTTATTAGATTCATGGAATAGGGGAAGACAAGGTTGATAGTGATTGCGACATGGATAGTTGTATCTGCCCTTGCATCCCAGGCCAAAGATTGTGCAACTGGTCTTCTGAGAAAGTCATCCTGGTCACTCACGAAGAGTAAAAAAATTTCTTGTTTTTACATCTTTTAAGTCATGCGCTCTACCCAAGGTGTAATGACTCATTTATAGGGCCACACATGTTTACTTTCAATGTTATCATGAATAAAGGACGTTTTGTATTCAAATGTTGTGCTCCCTGTTTTTCATTTTACTTTAAATATGGAAATGTGCTCCCTGTATTCAAATGTGTTTTTTTATGTTCATCTTTTCATCCTTAATAAAACATAAAACATCACTCATGTAGTTCCGTTCTCTCAGATTCCATCATTAATGATTCAGCTATGACACGGTATGAATCTGACAACCCTATTTACCATGCCAAAGAGGAGACTGACGAAGACAATGAACTTCATTAGCTAGACTGTTGAAACAGGAAAAGAGGATTATTTAGCCTCATCAGGAGGATATTGAGATCATTAATCTGGATACCGAGGATGCAAAGAAGGAAGTCAGGATTGGGGCTGCATTGGAAGACAATGTCAAGAGAAGACTGATTGAAATGCTCTGAGAGTATGTAGATATCTTCGCTTTGTCTTACCAAGCCATGCCTGGGCTTGATACGGACATCATTGTGCACCATTTTCCTCTCAGAGAGAAGTGTCCTCCGGTCAAGCAGAAGTTGAGAAGAACAAGACCAGATATGACTGTCAAAATCAAAGAAGAGGTTCTGGAACAGTTGGACGCCGGCTTTCTTGTTGTGACTAATTATCCTCTGTGGGTTGCTAACATTGTGCATGTACCTAAGAAAGACGGTAAGGTCAGGATGTGTGTTGATTATAGATATTTGAATAGAGCAAGCCCAAAAGATGATTTCTTGCTCCCTCGCATTGACGTATTAGTGGATAACACTACTCAATTTTCTATGTTTTCCTTCATGGATGGCTTCTCTAAGTACAACCAAATCAAAATGGCCCCAGAAGACATGGAGAAAACGACATTCATAACACCACAGGGGACATTCTATTGTAAAGTGATTCCCTTTGGATTGAAAAATGTTAGGGCAACCTATCAGTGGGCACTGGTGACTCTCTTTCATGATATGATTCACAAAGAGATTTAGGTCTATGATAATGATATAATCGCGAAGTCACAGATAGAGGAAGAACATCTAGTTAATTTATTGAATGAAAGGTTAAGGAAATTTAGGCTGAGGTTGAATCCTAACAAGTGCACCTTCAGGGTGAGGTCTGGTAAACTGCTGAGTTTAATTGTTAGTGAAAGAGGTATTGAGGATTATCCTGCCAAGATAAGAGCTATACAAGTGATGCCTGAGCCGAGAATAGAGAAAGAGGTTAATGGTTTCTTAGGGAGGTTGAACTACATTTCTAGGTTCATCTCTCATCTTACAGCCACGTGTGAACCAATATTCAAATTATTGAGAAAATATCAAGCGGTCGGGTGGAATGAAAACTCTCAAATTAGCATTTGAAAGGATAAAAGAATATTTACAGGAGCCTCCAATCCTCATGTCTCCGGTAGCAGGAAGACCTTTGATTATGTAGATGACGGTTCTTGAGAATTCAATGGGGTGTATGCTTGGTGAATAGGATGAGACGTGTAGAAAAGAGCATGCCATCTACTACCTGAGTAAGAAATTTATTGATTGTGAGTCGAGGTACTTAATGCTGGAGAAAACATGTTGTGCACTCGCTCGGGCAGCTAAGCGTTTGAGGCAGTATATGTTAAACCATACAACCCTGTTGATATCGAAGATGGATCCGATTAAGCATGTGTTTTAGAAGCAAGTACTCACTGAAAGGATTTCCCGTTGGCAGATGGTTTTAACAGAATACGATATTCAGTATGTTTCCCAAAAAGTCATCAAAGGAAGTGTTCTATCAAAATATCTTGCTCAACAACCTATTGAGGACTATCAGTCGATGAAACTTTAGTTTCCGGATGAAGATATCATGTTTCTAAAAATGAAAGACTGTGATGAGCCTTTTCTTGACGAGGGGCCGGAGAATGGATCTCATTGGAGTTTTATTTTTGATGGTACGGTTAACTCATATGGTAACGGAATTGGGGCAATTATTACTACTTCTCACGGTTCTCACATACCGTCCACTGCCAGATTGACATTCACTTACACCAACGATGAAGCATAGTATGAAGCGTGCATTATGGGGTTAGACGAGGCCATTGATCTGAGGATCAAGAATCTTGATGTGTATGGTGATTCAGCGCTGGTGGTTAATCAGATTAAGGGAGAATGGGAGACTCGTCAGGAAAACTTGATGCCTTATAAGGATTATGCTAGAAGGTTGTTACCTTTCTTTGATAGGGTTGAGTTTCATCATGTGTCTCGGGCTGAGAATCAGATGGCGGATACGTTGCCAACGTCAGCATCGATGTACAAGGTGAATTATTTGAATATGGTCCCGACGATAAGCATTATGCGTCTTGATAGACCTGCTTCTGTATTTGCTATCGAAGATGTGTCAGATGATAAACCTTGGTTTCATGATATCAAGTGCTTCCTTAAAAATCAGGAATACCCGTCAGGGGTATCCAAGAAAAATAAGAAGACTCTGAGGAGGCTAGCTAGTAACTTCTATCTGAACAAGGATTATGTGTTGTATAAGAGGAATTTCTATATGGTCTTGCTTCGTTGTGTTGATGAACATGAGGAAGGCATGCTGATGGAAGATGTTCATTAGGGTTCTTCCGGTACTCACACTAGTGGACATGCTATGGCCAAAAAGTTGTTGAGAGCAGGGTATTATTGGACGACTATGGAGTCTGATTGTTATAAATATGCCAGAAAGTTTCATAAATGCTAGATTTATGCTGATAAGGTGCACGTACCACCGACTCCTTTGAACGTGCTAACATCTCCTTGGCCATTTGCTATGTGGGGAATTGATATGATCAGAAAGATTGAGCCTACTGCTTCCAATAGGCATCATTGTATTCTGGTTCCCATTTACTATTTCACCAAGTGGGTGGAAGTGGCCTCGTTTGCCAACATAACAAAGCAAGAAGTCTCCTGGTTTATATAGAAAGACATCATTTGTCGCTACGGTATCCCTGAGAGAATCATTACTGATAATGGTTCAAATTTGAATAACAAGATGATGAAAGAGTTGCGCCAGAGCTTCAAAATTGAACATCATAATTCTTCTCCATATCATCCGAAGATGAATGGTGTTGTTGAGGCAGTAAATAAGAACATCAGAATCAAGAATCTCCCGGTCTAAGCCAGAGATAATTTTGTCAAGGAAGCATAAGAAAGGTTAGAAGCTTAGAAGGCTGATGAGAGAGAAGCTGCTGAGAGAGAAGTTGCTAAGAGAGAAGTTGCAGAAAGAGAAGCTTCTAGAAAGGCAACGGTTGAGAAAGACGATGTAGAAATATCTAATCAGTCACTTATTTCTGAATCTGATCTTTTATCTCTGATGATGAAAACTCTAGAAGACATGCAGAAAGAACAATAGTTAGTCAGAACAAGACTCGTCAAGCAAGACGAAATCAATAACAACATTCAGAACTTACTAACTTAACTTGTTCAGAGAATCCATCCTCCTTCTTAACCTTAGACACTTTAGGGTTCCCTTTTGTCTTCTTTTATGTTTTATTCTATGTTTTTCTCACCTGTATCATTCATGCTTCATTAATAATATTCGTTTAACTTTTTGATTGTGACAAAAAGGGCGATTAAAATAAGTGATGATTTTGATACATATCTAATTCTCTAAATCTCATTGCTGACATTCTAAAGGAGTCATATAAAGGAGTCACTACTTCATTGCAAAAACAACGAACAACATTGCAAGAGTGAAAATGCAAAGTCTCAAAATTCTATCAAGAAAGTATTCTCAAACACAAAGAGTTGTTGCTCATATTTGTATATAAAGATTTTTGTTTTTTTTCATTCGTTTATCAAAAGCACTATTGTAAACACTTTCTATTGTAATCTCTTTGAAATTATTTTTCCTCAAGTGACTAAGTGTTAGTTTGTATACTTGATAAGGCTAAGGTGTTTTCTAACACTTAGAAGAACTTTTGTAATCTTTCAAGATTAGTGGATTAAGTTCTTATTGAAGGAAAAATCACCTTGGTCGGGTGGACAAGACGTAGCCTTGCTATAGGTGAACTTGTAAAAATCAAACATGTCGCTCACTTTCTTAGTTTGTGTATCTTGTTGTTCGTGTTAAGCCGATTTGTCGAATAGTTTTGAAAAACCCCAATTCAAACCCCCTTTCTTGTGTTTTTATCTACCTTCAATTGGTATCATAGCTTCGGCTCTGTTATTAATTTGTCAATTAAACACTTAACCAAGTAGAGAGATCCAGTGTGAGAAAAACACTCTATGGTTGCTGCCAACACAAACGAGAGAGATGATTACAATGTTAAGCCTCTTGTCTTTGATGGAGAAAATTTCGACTACTTGAAAGATAGAATAGAAAGTTTCTTTATATGCTATGATGAAAATCTTTGGGACATTGTCACAAATGGCTATGATATACCTGTTACATCGATTGGTATCCCCATTCCCATAAACAGAATGAATGATGAACAAAAGTGTGAGTTCAAGAATCATCACAAAGCCGAAAATATTCTTCTCAACGCAATCTCTTATAATGTATATGAAAAGATTACTAATTGAGATACAACAAAGGATATTTTTAACTCGTTGAGAATGACACATGAAGGCAAGACTCACGTCAAGGAAACTAAGGCTCTAGCCTTAATCTAGAAATATGAGGCCATCAAATGGAAGATGAAGAAACTGTTGAGACTATGTTCTCAAGATTTCAAACCTTAGTAGCAGGACTTAAAGTACTGGACAAAGGTTACTCTATAGCAGACCATGTCAAAAAGATCATAAGAAGCCTCCACAAGAAGTGGAGACTAATAGTTACTATGCTAAAGCTATATAAGGATCTGAACAACATAAGCCTTTAAGAGTTGGTTAGCTCACTCATAATTCATGAAATAGAGTTAGATGAAGATGAGCCCCAAAAAAGGGGTAAATTTATCACTCTAAAATCTAGATCAGAAAGAAACAAGTCAAAAAAGAATAAAGTCTTCCAAGTTGAGGAAGAAGAAGTAGAAGATTCTGACGATGAAGATTCTGATGACGAAGAAAAAATGTCCATTCTCTCAAGAAGAATTAAACGACTTTGGAAGAAAAGACAAAACAACTCCCGAAGGTCCAGAAACACAGGAGATCGTCCAAATTCATCTTCAAAAGGAAGAACGGGCAAGGAAGTAACATGCTATGAATGTAAGGAGCCCAGACACTACAAAAATGTATGTCCAAAGTGAAGGTTGAGAAACATAAGAAAGGATTTTGGACTTGCATTGGGATTGCTCCACTGAGTTAATAAATAAGTAGTTGAGTCAACTTCCAACTCAATGAGTTATATGTAAATAACTCTAAATCTAGTCCCAAATAAAACTCCAAAGTAAACTCCAAACCTAGTCATTCCAAACCTCCACTCTATATAAAGAAACCTTGGCATTTTTTTAAGGAACCTTCAACAGTTCTCACTATTTTCACTTGATCACCCTCTCACTTCTCTAAATTCTCTCTGATTTTTCTACAACTTCTTCACATTCATCTTCATCTTCTTCCCCAAACCACTCACAAAAAGCTCAATTTCCACCATTAGAGTTTGAATTAGCTTTTGGAAGAATCATGGACTCAGGAGAGTAAAATCAGGTTATTACAATGGCAGATTTTGAATTAATAAAGAATCATTTGAAGTAACTCATGAAAGCCATGACAGCCATGATAAGGGGAGATGCCAGTATTCAGAAGACTCCAGTTACTGGGAATGTTATTCCACCTCCAGCAAACAATGTTGCTCAAGCTCAGCATGTGTGGATTTCTGTTGAGGATCAAGTTGTACAAGAGCATACCACTGTTCGAGATGGACGTTCCTCTTCTCTCGATGCCACGGACTATCAGAGGTTCACATTCTCTGTGCCAGAATCCAAGGGGAAGTTCCAAAGATGAAACCTGAAGACCCGCGAACTGTTAAGTTTATGAGAAGATATCGTTTGTTGGAAGAGAAGCTTCATGCCCTAGAGGGTCGTGGTGCACTTAATCTGAATGCTTCAAGTATGTGTTGGATGCTAGGCTTCGTGCTGCCTCCAAAGTTTAAGACATTAAATTTTGAGAAATACAAAGGGGATAGTTGTCCGAGGCAACATTTCGTGATGCAGTTAGAGAACGGTTGCATCCAATCATGGTCAAACCTAGCCAGCGCCTTTGTGAAGTAATACAACTACAATCTTGACATGAATCTCAGTCGCATGCAGTTGCAAGACTTATCTCAAGCAGACAATGAATCTTTCAGAGCGTATGATCAGAGATGGAGAGAGTTAGCTACTCGTGTTCAACCACCACTTCTAGACAGAGAATTGGTTGACATGTTCATGGTTAGTTTGCAAGGTCCATACTTGGATAAGATGATTGGCAATGGGGCATTAAAATTCTCTAACTTGATAGTAGTTGGAGAATGTGTCGAGAGCAGACTTAAGAGTGGAAAGATTCAAGACACCTCAGAAATTTCAGTTTGTGAAAGTGAATCAGTTGTCAGTTCTCAGGAAGAATGGGAGAAAGAAAGTAATTCCATCTGGGAATCCCCGATACCTCAGATTTAGTCTTCAGATATTTCAACTGTTCAGAGTCAGCAATCTTTTGGGTCTCTGTATCATATGCCATTATCTCCTCATAATCAATGGCCATTTCAGCGTTAGCCGCGTCAGTATGCTTGACAGAGACCTAGGAAGCCAGAGAGGAATTTCACTCAGTTGCCAATGTCGTACAGTCAGATGTTGCAAGACTTGATCAAGGGTGGATTGATAGTGCCAAAGGAGATAAATCCAGTGATTCCACCCTATCCACCAGGTTTTGATGTCAACTCCCATTGTGATTACCATGCTAGGACACAGGGGCATTCAACCGAAGACTGTAAGGTGCTTAAGATCAAGATTCAGACTCTGCTTGATTCCAATATATTCTCGGTCATGCCTCAGGGTATTCAGATTAACAATCCTCCTTCATCCAGTCATGTGGGTTCGTCAGTTCATGTCATGGAGGAATTCACTGAGAGCATATGTTCAGAAGAGAATCATACTGACTTCGACGAATAATTCTAAAGATGGCTAGCTCAGTAGCAAATCAAGATTGGAAAGCCTAGTTCCCTCGAAGCTGGCAGTCTTTTATATCATGTCATTTCTTTGCATTTATAATTTCTTTTATGTTAAAGTGCGAACTTATTTGTAAAACTTGTCTGTTTTCGATTGATAATGATAATGAAATGAATATGCATGTTTTGATTAAATCCATTTGTGTTCACTCATACTTTTTTATTGATGTCAAACGCTTGTTTAAGAAAAATCTGAGGGAGGATAACAAAATTGAACGACGCAAAACTTCCGGTTGTATGCTTTTGAATAAAACCTTTGTTAATGATGTACAAGCATTATTTCAAATTCCTAAACACTTGAGATATAAGGAAGATAATCCCTTTTCAACCCCTTTGAGCATAGTAGTAGGAGTTTCTTTCTGAAAACGAAAAAACCTTTAATCTTAACCTGGGGTAGGGTAGGTGTCGCTACTGCGAAAATCGGCGCCGGCTGACAGAAGAGTCGCCACCGTGCGTTATTTATCCCTCAGAGCGGGAAAGGAAACGCTCGAAGTAAACCTCGCAAAAAACGGGGAAAAGGTATGGTCATCGCAACCAAAACCTGGGTTCGGGAGTCGGTTACGCAAGGGGAAGGTATTAGCACCCCTCACGTCCGTCGTACTCGACGGGATCCACGCTTGCTTGGGTTGTCTACTGGATGCAAAACAATCTATCTACGGCTGCTAAATCTAAACGGAAGGGAATTGACTCGATAGAGCGTCGCACTCTATGCCTACGTATTCTCAGGAGAGAAAGTCAGAGTCAACGTAGTTCGGGACTACAGGGAGGATTGGCTCGCCAAGACCTCGCGTCTTGTGCCTACGTACTTCCACACTTCATGGAAGATCAGAGCTTTACGTAGTTCAGACTAACTACGGCTAAACAAACATTCTCACACAGCAGTGAGAAAAAACAACTGGTTTCACAGGGTCGGGAACCTATGGGCAAAACTATGGTTTGGTCTCAAATGCACTCGGGCAAGAGAGAAAAAGGGTATCAGTTAGTCGTTAGTGGGAGAGTCTCGATCGCACAGCAGCGAGAGAACAACAGGTTAGTCGTTAGTGTGCTCGCTAGGATATCGCATCCTATGCCTACATATCTTCGTCTGGTACGAAGAATCAGAGCAGCTGTAGTTCGGCTACTTCGGGACCACAGCTCAAATCTCGTTTTATTAATCTCTGAAAAATGGTTACAATGCTTGAATACTGAAAAATAAATCTCCTAGGAAACGCTATCCTATTCTATCCTAAAAAATCGAATGAAAATAGCCCCCTAACAAATGGGCTTCTAAACTATCCTAAAAATCGTGAAATAATCTCTATGGAAAAACTATATCCTAAAAGAAAATGTACTTAAAAAATATTAAACCTACTTTAATATTTTTTCTCTTTTTTTCTTCCTTTCTTCTCATATTTTCTATATATTTTTCTCTTTTTTCCATTTTTTCAATATGTATCTATTTTTCATATTTTCTTTCAAATATTTTTCACTTCTTTTCTTCTCTTTTTCAATATATTTTTCTCTTTATTTTTCTCCTCTTTTCTTTTTCAAAATATATTCTTTATATATTTTTTCTTTTTCTATTTTCTTTTTCTATTTTCAAACTCTTTTCTTCAATATGCTTTTCTCTTTTTTTTTCAATATGTTTCAAATATAATCTTTTCTATTTATTTTTTTCATAAAAAATATAAAAGCAAAGAAAAACAAGGGGAGGGGGGTGTGCTGTTACAGGGGGATTAACAAGCAAAACAAATAAAAATAAACAAAACTGCAAGTTGGGATTGGGCCCAGCCCAATTAATGACATAGGGAAACGGAGGGGGTGGTGCATGAGTGAACTGGGGGTGTGTTGGCACTTGATTTCGTTGGGCCTGAGTCCATTCCCAGCAAAAACGAGAGGCGCGGTATCCTCCAAAAAAATGACTGGGCCTGGACCAGCCCAATCTCTTCATCTTCCTCTCCTTCCTTTTCCCCTTTCTGAACCCTAAAATCCTTCCTCTCAGCCGCCGCCGTCTTCTCCTCCCCTTCTCCCTCATTCAATTCTCAACCCAATCCCCTCAGACCCTCGTTTCCTCTCACAATCTCTCCCCCTCTCCGTTCAGACAGAGGAACACTAACAGAAAATATTGAGACTTCAATGAAGGTTCGTTGATGGAGATTCATATGATGGGGATGAACGTTTCTGGATGCTTTCTGGAAACGCTTGAAGATTGATGTTCTTCTGGAATGGTTCTTGATGGATGACGCTGAAGACTGGTTGTTCTTGATGAAGAACGGATGAACTGATGATCTTCTGGAATTTTGGTGTTGATCTCTATTGATGATTGCTGAGTTCTGGAAAACTCGCTTGAACGAGGTCTTGAAGTTCTTGGACGAACTTGTTGGATGAAGATGAGGATTAGAGATCTTGGACCTTGAAAGGACGTTCTTCGCATGTTGAAGATTTGAAGAAATTTCCAGAAAGTGTATACAGTTGACGATTAGATGATGATTGAAGATGAAGGTTGAGAGGATCTGGATGAAGGTTGTTGGTTGAGTGGTGATTCTGAAGATAAAGTTCTGGAAAACTATCGATGATGAAGTTGGTGGCGATTCTGGGAAACGACGAACCATATGATGATGATGAAGCTCGCTGGAAAAAGAATCATGGCCGTTGTTGATGAATCTTTCAGGATTCTGATGATTACGGAGGATGAACATAGATCGGAGTCGGATGAATCTTATGAATGTTGGTTTCTGGAATTTTCTGGATTTTCCGGTGAAGGGGCGGTGGAGGTATGACCGGAGATTGGATGGTGACCGGAGGTGTTCTTCTGGGAATGAGATGAAGGTTGAAGGCTGGACGGAATCTGGAGTTCTGGGGATTTAGGGGCTTCCGGCGATGGCGCGGTGGCCGGAGAAGGAATATGGTGGTGGTTTCTGGATTGGTTGAAGGAACTTGAAGATGGTGATTTCTGGGATGTTTCTGGGTTGAGGGTGATGAAGATGGAGGTTGCAGGTTGGCTGGAATCTGGAATTTTTCTGGGTGTTTGTGGGTTTCCGGTGAGCTGCGGTGGCCGCCGGCCATGCAGGCCGGCCGGTGGGTACTTTCAGGCGAGGGTTATGGTGGAGACACGTGGGCGTGTGGGTGGAGGCAGATGGTGCATGTGGGACGCGTGTCCCCATGCGTGGCAGAGGGAGAGGGAGTTTCTGCATGAGGTGGCGTGATGTGAAGCTTGCAGCGTGGGGCCATCCTTTTATTACACGTGGCTTCTTGCATTTATAGCACTGAGATTTTCTGGGAGCTTCTAGAACGCTCTGGAAAATGCTGAAAAATGTTGGAATGAATTGGACAATTTCTGGACTTGGACGAAAACATACCCTGGGCCTTGGCTGAAGTGAATTTTGATATAGGCCCAAAACGAAAAACAGACCAAAACAATGAATGGGTTAATGAAATGGATTAAAAACAATGATTAATGGACTGATTACTAATTAACTAAATGAATTGAAATCTGATTATTATTCTAATTAACTAAGACCTAATTAATCTAAAAATCAATTAAATCTAAAAAGGAGAAAAACTCTATTAATTCTCTAATATCTACTAATTCCACTAATTA